>JAKWBJ010000186.1:1752500-2135000 GCA_023159175.1 Wohlfahrtia magnifica | reverse complement strand
ATATTATATTATATTATATTATATTATATTATATTATATTATATTATATTATATTATATTATATTATATTATATTATATTATATTATATTATATTATATTATATTATATTATATTATATTATATTATATTATATTATATTATATTATATTATATTATATTATATTATATTATATTATATTATATTATATTATATTATATTATATTATATTATATTATATTATATTATATTATATTATATTATATTATATTATATTATATTATATTATATTATATTATATTATATTATATTATATTATATTATATTATATTATATTATATTATATTATATTATATTATATTATATTATATTATATTATATTATATTATATTATATTATATTATATTATATTATATTATATTATATTATATTATATTATATTATATTATATTATATTATATTATATTATATTATATTATTATATTATATTATATTATATTATATTATATTATATTATATTATATTATATTATATTATATTATATTATATTATATTATATTATATTATATTATATTATATTATATTATATTATATTATATTATATTATATTATATTATATTATATTATATTATATTATATTATATTATATTATATTATATTATATTATATTATATTATATTATATTATATTATATTATATTATATTATATTATATTATATTATATTATATTATATTATATTATATTATATTATATTATATTATATTATATTATATTATATTATATTATATTATATTATATTATATTATATTATATTATATTATATTATATTATATTATATTATATTATATTATATTATATTATATTATATTATATTATATTATATTATATTATATTATATTATATTATATTATATTATATTATATTATATTATATTATATTATATTATATTATATTATATTATATTATATTATATTATATTATATTATATTATATTATATTATATTATATTATATTATATTATATTATATTATATTATATTATATTATATTATATTATATTATATTATATTATATTATATTATATTATATTATATTATATTATATTATATTATATTATATTATATTATATTATATTATATTATATTATATTATATTATATTATATTATATTATATTATATTATATTATATTATATTATATTATATTATATTATATTATATTATATATTATATTATATTATATTATATTATATTATATTATATTATATTATATTATATTATATTATATTATATTATATTATATTATATTATATTATATTATATTATATTATATTATATTATATTATATTATATTATATTATATTATATTATATTATATTATATTATATTATATTATATTATATTATATTATATTATATTATATTATATTATATTATATTATATTATATTATATTATATTATATTATATTATATTATATTATATTATATTATATTATATTATATTATATTATATTATATTATATTATATTATATTATATTATATATACAATATATGTGTATATATATTCATATATTTTGTGATATATATATATATATATATATATGAAAATGAACTTAATTTAAATATATATATATATATATATATATATATATATATATATATATTTATATATATATATATATATATATATATATATAAATATATAAATTATATATATATATATATATATATATATATATATATATATATATTATATATATATAATATATATATATATATATATATATATATATATATTTTGCTTTATATATATATATATACATATATATATATATATTTAAATTAAGTTTATTTTCATAGCGGTGATTACGTTATAAAGCAAAATTTCCCTATTTGGAGTTCACAATTGTACTTCGCGACAAAAAAAAATATATATTTGGCAAAATTTCAAACCGTTTTTTTTATTGAATTTTTAAATTTAAACTTTTAAATTGATTATACATACAGTGTATCACTAAAATGAGTATGCATCTATTTAATCTTTATGTTTCATTTAAATAAATGCCTATAAATTAATTCAAACAAAAAAATTTTATTTCAGTTTTGTAGAGTTAAACCTTTCGGTACAAGTTTTAAAAAGCTGAATCAAAACTTCTGATTTTTTATATCTTCACTTCTATTGGCTCATGAAATATTAATCAATGACTTAAAAAGAAAAAATCTATTCCTTAATAGGGGTTTCAGGATGCCTCCTGTAGGTTCACGGCAAGCCTGTACGGCTTTAAAAATCTATTAATCCAATAGTTTTTTAATACAGGATATTAAATTAAAAGGTTTTCTATGGTTTTGGGTTGATTTTGGTAGAAAATAATCGGTAAAATCTAAAATAAAAAGAGTTTTAAAATAAGTAAATTTCTCCACAAATTGCACACATACTCTTTTTCTCAAAAACTATATATTTTAAGTTTTTCTGATTACAAAGACAGTATAAAATTATAAACTATTATAAAAACATGGATTCATAAATTAAAAAAGGATCCAGAGTTCAAAACGTGGATAATGCCATATGACATCAAAATAGAATAGATTATGTTCGCTAAAACGGTATGGACTTAAGATTTCAAAAATAATCCCAAAAAATTCTAGTGAGAACTATCTTAGATATTTATATGAGACTACAACCGTCTATCGGTGTTGGCCTATATATATATATATATATATATATATCGGTTTTGGCCTATACCAGAAAAGCACAAGCCAGCTGGATCTGGATCATATGCTAACTGGCGCAAGTGTGCTTTTTTGGAACAACATGTTTATATTTTTATCTAACTTATGTTAATGGATCGATCAATAATTTCCAATGAATTCATACGTTTTAGATGTGTTTTTTTATTTCCTTATAGAACAGTCAGTATTATATTGAGTTTTACATTATTTGGAAGATGTCACAGAGATTTCTGAGAAATAGTACAAATTCTAAATTAAGATGAGCTCAATTTACTGTTTGTTAAAATCAATTATTGAATAGTTGTTTTTAGCATATGACATCTACATTTTACTTTTTACTTTTAGATTGCTCTGTCAGTGTGATTGCTTTCATATCAAATATAAAATACCAAATAAAAAATGTATAACGTCTAATCGAAGAAAACAAAACTCAACAGTTTAACTAAATTGATTTTTAATTAAAAAACATAGCTTTGGTATACATACATAGATATTTATTTTTCTTTTTGACTTTTGTTTTATTTGGGCGTCAAAAAGTAATTTTATGTTAACACACAGATATGTTTGGAAATTATCTAAAAACTAATACGTCGTCACTTTGCAGCGTACAAAAATTTTAAATCTGTTAAATGTGTAAAAAAATCGATAATAAATACAAAATATATTAAAACAATATCAATTAATAAAATTATAAACAAAAATGCTGTAAATTGAATTTTCTCTAGTCACTGCCAGTTAAAAAAAATAATAATAAATAAATTTTAAAAGTTTACACAGCATTATTAAGCATTTAATTTTCCCCATTGAAAATAAATTAAAACTAATTAATTTTAAATTGAATAAAAATATTTTCCTAATCTTGCAGATATAAATAGTAGGTCATTAATTTTCATTTAAGTATTCCCTGAAATTTGAATAGAAATATTTCATTAAGTTCTAAGATATTAAATGCAATGATTTAAATATATGATAATTAAATTATATACATATCACATATGATTAAAAAAGAAAATTGAAATAAAACGACAACGGATCAAATCAGAACGAATCAAATTGTAATTTTGAAGTTAAATATATGCTCTCATGCATGGAATGTCATTCACATCATTCGAGTGCCATCTTGGATTAGTTGGTATTATGTTAAAAAGTCAATTTTTATCTTTGTTCACCGTTCATCCTCAAAATTTTCTCGAATGTTGGCCTCGAGTTCATCTGAAGAGGTCGGCTGGTTGGCGTAGGCTACGCGTTTATAGTAGCTCGAGAGAAAATTAGTAAGAGAACGATTCATATATGTATGTTATTATATCGACACCATTTATCACTTTCAATAAAGAGTCAAATATTTTCTAAAACTTTTGATTTTACGATTTTATTTTTTGTGTTGTGATTATAAAATTATATTTTTTGAAAACAACACGCATTAAATAGAAGTCAAAAGTTTACTTACTGCCACATCGGGATTGACACAGTGTGTTGTCAAACAATCAAGCAAATCAATATAGCAAGTTAATCGAACATAATAATATTTTAAAATCAAATACATTTTAACAACTTAACGATTATAAACAGGCTGCCTGCTGTTCTTTAATGTTGTTAAAACTTAATAAAATCAATATATTTAACGATTATAGGAAATATTATTTCATTTTTCACTGCTATACACATACTCGTACATATGTACATTTGTATAGTTTAGATGTATGCACGTACATATGTATGTTTCTATGCAATATACTTTATTTTGGTTTTAGCAATTTAAATCAATTTGAAATTTAAACTTTATTTTCATGGTATAATAAGACGGTATTTACGTATATTTCCTAAGCTTGCACTTAACAATAACTGGGCTATAAATTATTTTAATATTAACAAATTTCTTTTAACTCTTAATAGCCCCAAGCTGTTATCGCTCTTAAAATATATATAAAATCAAATATATATATACATATAAGCCGTTGTATTAATATAAGAACATGTTATTTAATACTCCATCTTATTTAATACTTCATGGTATTTAATGACTCCAGACGACGATTAAAGTAAAAAATTCGTTTTTAAGCAAAATTTAAATTTTTATTAACTTATATAAAAAGCGAAACAATTTATTAAATTTTTCTGAGGTATAGCATTGTGTTACAACTAACAAAATAAATAATAATAAAATTTAACTACTTTTTTTAGTTGAACAAATGTTTCTGTATTTATCTAAATTTATGTTATAATGAAATATTTCAGCTTTTCAAGACCTTGGGCTATAAGGGGTTAAGGGTCATGAAGTTTTCATCGTTGTTTTTATTATTCATAAGCAAGAGTTGTTTAAGGATTTGAAAAAAAATTATTCAAAAATTTTGTAGGTTAATGGTTAAACAAAAAATTAAATGAAAGGAAATAGTGACCATAAAATTAAACTTTTAAGAAAATATGTAACCCGTTTTATTAAGCTTTACAAAAAAGGCGAATTTTGTAACTTCCAATCGTTTATTCTTTTTGTTTCTATAGTAGAAAAAGTTAGTATTCATCGTTATATCCTCACATTACGAAAAATGTTCTTTAGTGACATTTAAGCAGTAAACATCTGAGATTTTAATGTGGTGATTTAGTATGATTAGTATTTATTTTAATGTATGATTAGTATTTATTTAAGACTAATTGCCCTCTTTTAAGGCAATTATCTTAGATATCAACAACACTTTTACCCGTGTTTTTCCTAATCCCCTAAAGTAATTGGACTGAGTAGTGGTAAAGTTTCCTCTTTGAAAGGCTTTAAATTTTTTTTAGTTTTTATAAACTGAAGTATGGCATGATTGTGGTGCAGTTTTTGATCCAAAAACTAATTACCTACTACCAAAGATGCATAAGTGACTTTTTCATGGTCTTTGAAATTACTGAAATTGAAATTACTCTTATATACAAACGACGCCTAACTTGAAAGTAATTCTTCGAATTGACCTACGATCTTGTTGCAAGAAATTTAAATGCATTACTATAAGTTAATCGTAGAAATCAATAAGAATCCCTCATATTTGGTTGAACTTAAAGTACTTTGTTTGCTTTTTCTAAGAGCTTCTTAACTTTTTTATTCATATTATAATTATTATATGCCATTCTTAACATTTAATTTGGAGCACTTAATTGCATTTCTAATATAAAGTTTGGTGCGTTGTATTAGATTGTTTTCAATATTATAGCATTGCCGACACACTTATTTTTTTAATTTAGTAACTTAAAAAATTTGCTTGCTATTTAAATTTCTTAAAATTTTTTTTAGAAAACAATTTTCAGTCTTGCTTCATACCATTAAAATTAATCGTTTAAGTAATGTATAAATTATGCTGCCATCTAGGTCATCACCAGTCTTTATGGTCTGCACGTCACGTAAATGCATTAACTTGTGTTATTGCAGAAAAAAGGTATTTTTTTCAGAGTATAGATTGTGTATTTTTGACGCCGTTATTCTATTCTTAACCTTTTTATTTAATCTTCGCCACTGTTTCAAGCTTTCTTCATGGTCTTTATATATCATCTTTGGTCTTTATGTTTGTTGTCGTCATCAACTTTTTATTCAATTTGTTTGCTGTTATACATTACATCTTTAAAATAAATTGCCTCTCGGCTTTCTAGAAGCGAAAGTGATACAAGTGAAGAGTAAATGCAAATAAATGCCCAGTAAACAATTTGGTAGAGAAATTAATTTAAAAACATTCAACGTCAATGTTTCTTAAAAGTAATAAGTAATACGTTTTCAAATGTGCCGCTGTGGTATGGTAGGTAAGGCACCCGCCTGCCAACCAAGAGGTCCAATACCAGACCAGACCATCAGATAACTTTCAACAGTGGTATCACCTCATAGCACTTCCAGCGACTGGTTATGAGTATATACGCTAAGAAAAACTTCTCTAACTAATGCATATGATGTTCGGAGCCTTCGTTGAATTGTAGGTCCCTTTCAATGAGTTTAAAAATACAATCGGGTGCAGCTCATTGATTGAGAGAAGTCGTCTCTATTGTCCTACTTGGGATGTCGCGGGAATTATGTATTGAGTAGTAGTAGTGTAGTCTAGTCTATAAATGTGGAGGTTATGAGTTTGATTTCTGCAACACACTACACTCAATACAACAAATTTATAGTTAACAACAATGAGATTTGATAAAACAAAAGTGTTACTTTCAACTGTTACAGCTTAGTAAATGAACATGCAAAGCAATGAAAGTCAAAGCACGATCAAAATCAAAATTATGCTTAGTATCCATCAATTTGATTTATTCTTCACCAGATTTAACACAGCGGAGAAAGGTTAAAAGCAATTATTAATTTCGTCAATATTTAGCTGTACCCCTCGACGCACAAGAAATTTCATTTTTAACAATGCTATGACGGGTGATATTGTTTTAATATGAACCGTTTTTCAAGTAAAATTAAAAAAATATTTATATTTCCTTTACATGTGTGAACAATTTTTTTAACTTTTAATTATAATTCTCTGGGGTTTAACACAATAAAACTGTATTTTCATTAAGAAGGGTGGATTATATGCATGTTTTCTTTCAAAAATGAGTACCAAGACTTTTATTTATCAAAATATTCCTTAAAATTTTAACAAAATATAAGATCTTGTACAAGTTCTTTTAAGAACTAAGCACTGTGACTGCCTGTATCACTCTTTTACATTATAATTTTGTTTTAAAACTTTTCTGTAATTTTAAATTGCAATGCCGTTTAAGTTGCTCTTGGCATTTCATTGCTGCTGTAAAAACAAACTGCAAATCTGTGTTGGTTTTCACTTATAAAAACACATTTGTTGGCCGCTTTTTCTTCTCTCTTGATATTCTTTTTTCTGGTAAAGAAATTAATGAATGAATGATATTATCATTGTAAATTGCATAACGACGAATGATTTTATTCTTCATAAAGATTTTTTTTAACATAAATTATTTGCACTTTAAGAGACACTCAGTTATTTACCATGATTTTCATCCCATTCAGATTGTTGATGCAGAAATCCTAGAAAATTTTGAGTTGCTAATATATGGTCAATAGGATTTCCTATAGTTCTCATAAAAAATGAAAATGTCTATTAGTTTTTTCTACACTAATAGTCGTATGTTTAAAAGACTATTTGATATACTATATAAAAAATTTGTTATTTCTAAATTTGTTTAAATTATAATTCGCAGATATCATTTAATAATTCTTTTTAGAAATTTAATAAGCTATTTGAATAAAAGTTTTGAATTGAAATTTATGTATTGCCCTCATCATTTTTTAAGTCAAGCTGAATAAAATGATGTCAATAATACTGAATTAAATCTTTAGTTAATTATTGTCTTAATCTTTGCTGAAGAGGGCAACCGTAAAACTGTTTGTAAGCAAATCTGCATTAAAACAGGAATGAATTTCTTTTGATATGAAATCTATAAAAATGATTTTATATTAAGGTAAAAGTATAATGTGAGGAAAAACCAAATAAAATAGTTTACGGCATACAACAATTTCATTTATATAAAAGCTTTTTCAAAATTTTCTTACCTAATACGTGGTGCGAGAATTGGGTTGCCTTAGCTTGAGCTAATTGATAGAATCTAATTAATAGAAGGTGTTACCATAGTTCTATGACTTTAGTAAACCCCTGCAACATTAATAAAAGCTAATTTACGCAGGAATTTCTGAATTTCTCTTTACTATAATTGATATTGTGGCATTTGCTGTTGCATACGCGGACTGTTCAAACAGTAAGTTGACTTTTTGTATGTTCATAAAACGGTAATAAGTAATAACATACATATATACATACATAATTCCCGCGACATCCCAAGTCTCTCAATAAATGTGTCTCTCAATTTGTGCGAAAATCCTAGCTAATTTTTTGCAGTTAAGATAGTCAGACGGAGAATGTCATGGCTATACTGTGGGTGCATTAAAACTTTCCTGAAAAGTGTTGTTAATTTTAGGGGATCAATAGAGTTATGTGTGTGTCTGACATTGTCATGATGAAACACAACTACTTTTATGTTAAACATTCTTGTCGCTTTTCTAGATTGCTTCTTTTAAACACTCGAGTTGAAGTAGAGATCAGATAAACTGAACATAACTTTGTGTGCCGTCGAACCATGTTTTTAAATCGTGTTTAATAAATTTCTAATTGTCTGCAATGATCCGCTTGAAAAATTATTCGATTTTTTGCGTTTCGGTAGCGTTTCACAAATGGCAATTCGTTCAATCAAATTTCTTTGCATTAATTCATGTGGCACCCAACCATCCAGCTTCTTTAAGAAGTAAACCTTTTTTAAATGATTCTAAACTGTCTTGTGATTTATGTGTAATCCCTCTGTTACCTACTTGCGTGCCGCTCTTACCCCATCAGTTGCAAAATTTTCCCTTCAACAGTAACTGACCGAACATGAGCTAGATGCATCTTTGACAGCTAAGTAACAAATCACTTCTGAATAATAAGTTTACTTACAGTACTTACACTGTATTCTTTACAAACTTTTCAGCAGGATTTTGCATCGTTTTTTCTTTTTAATAGTAAAAAAGCATCACAGTGTATTTTTGAGATATTTCACTTATTTTTTAATCAATATAAATCTGCTTTAACCAAAAATATAAAAAGAAATAATAACTCGGAATATAATACCAGTACATACCATTAAACTCACAATAAAAATGAGAATTTGGCTGCAAAGCAATGTCCTGTAAATGGAAAAGTGTCCCGTTTACTTCCGCACACTTTTAAATTCGATCAGAATCATCACGTATGTTACAATTTAATTCCTTTCAGCATTTTTTTGCATATGATATGACGATATATACGACATTCTTCTGATGTTTTAATTTAATTGAAATAGGAATGAATAATAAATAACAGACCGGAAAGACATCACTTTTACACAAAAACACAATCAATTATTTAATTTTGTTTTATTTTTTATTTTTTTGTATTATATATTTTAATATAATTTTTTTGTTTTCGCTTTAATTTTAAGTGTACTTGTATAAATAATATTATATTTTTTTTAAACAAGCTTTTATTTAATAATAAAATGTAATAAATGCCCAATCAACTATAAAGAAAAGAATTCAAAATATGTATTTGTGTAATAAAAAATAATAATATAAAAATTTCTTTAGCTTTTGAATTTAAATTTATGAGACGTACATCTTTAAAAATTCTTATGCCAAAATTATCATCCCAAGATAGTTTAAGCTACAGTCCAGATCCATCATCACCAGGTGACAATTGTAGTTAATTGCTAAAATATATTCGTATAATTTTTTTTTACATACATAATGTCAAAAGAACACTCTTTTAATGCACCCAATAAAATTACAAAATGATAAATAAGTTTATCCAAGACAATTTAAACATGCAAAACAAATGTAGACCTTTTGTAATGTAAACCAATTTCTGAGCTTAATTTTTAAGTGTGTAATTATACAACTTTTTGTAACTACTCTCCTCTCAACGTCAAACAATTCAAATTTGTTTAAATCTCACATAATGTGTTGTTTCACTAATTATAGTTTTTTGTGAATTATTAAAAAAAATAGAAATATATATTTGAATAATATATACATATGTACATATACGTATGTATAAATATATTCGTATATTCCTCTATTTAAAATGACGCACTTTGTTGATAAATAAAAATGTACTATATTTGTAATTTATAATTTGCATGCAAAATATATCATTTTTGCAGTTTTATGCATTTTTGTTTATAATTTTTTATTAATTCGATTTATTTCGTACAATACTTGTTTGTTCACCTTGCACTTGAAAACTAAACTACACTTTAAAATTTCGAGTTGTTGATAAGTGGAATTATGGACTTTGTCTAAGCTACAAATAAAGTTTTTCATAAAACACAATGGGATATTTTTATGTTGAAAAAAATTAAATTTGGAATTTAATTAATAAAATTTGGAATTTATAATAAAAATTCACATGTTTTGAAAATCGAGTACGTTAAGTTACTAAATGTGTATGTAAATATGTGCGTGATTTTGGACTCGAAATTATCCTGGAAGCGCAACATAGAATATCGGGTCATAAAGCCACTGTGGCTTACTACACCTGTCGCAAGACGTTCGTTTGCCGCTGGCGACTGTGACCTAGGATTGTACTTTGGAAGTACAGGTCTATAATCAGACCTGCATTTACTTACAGCGCGGTGGTGTTTTGGCCTGCGGCGGGGATGGCGACAGTCACCAGCGAGTTTGGAAAGGTGCAGAGATCGGTCAATGTTGGTATCACTGTGGCGATGCGTACATGTCTTCGTGCGGCTCTTAATGTGTTATTGCATCTACTGCCAATTGACTTGTTAATTGGGGTAGCGGCTGCTTGTAGAGCGGAAAGTAATTGTTCTCTAGAGTGTGGAAGGCTAGGAAATATGGTCATGCGAAAAGTCTGGATGAACTCCCGGTCGGACTACATTCTACTTCCCGTTCTGAATGTAATCGTGGCTATCCACTCAGTGAATTCGACATTATGGTCTACACTAATGGCTCAAAGATGAGGTGTAGTGTTGGATGCGGATTCTTCTCAGTGAAGGTTAATCTGCATTACCACTACAGTCCGGATGGCCAAGTTTTTTTCAGGCTGAGATATTAGAAATGAGGGAAACATGTTCATTACTGTCTCGAAGTGAAACGCGAACACGCGTCTGCATTTGCGTGGACATGTAAGTCATAAGTAAGTCGCGAGTCTCGCCACGCCGATCTATGAGTAACGGCATTCGGTTAAGAATGTAAATCCTTACCGACCTAGCGCTCTCCCCCAATTTGGGTATAAACCATACCACCATGTTGCTCCGACAAGGAGACTTCACCATAGTTGGGCATGGACCTGAGCCAAAATTAATATTCCGGTCAGACTTCGTAGTATAAATGCTACTACCAGTGTAAGTCCAAAATGACTTAGGACTGGTGGCCAATAAAACGACCAAAATAAAAACAACAAAGAAGAGAACAATACAATAACCGCCAGACTACGCTCCAGAAATCCACCTCGGATGGAGCCGCAAAATACAATGTAAGCAAATTCGCTGAGCCTCTGTAGACTCTCATCCGACCTCAAAGCACCACTAAAATTTACTACATCTCCATCCCCCAAAATTCCTAATATCACCATAAAGCGGACATGCGACCAGCACATAACAATTTACGTGGACAGTAGGGCGGCCATCTTCGCCCTTAGATCACACATTACTAGATTACATCATACATTGAGAGAGTGTAGGGACTCATTGAACATTCTCTGTCTCTCTTCTGAGACGAGCCTGGCTTGGATTCCAGGTCACAGTGACTTCAATGTGAATGAGGGAGCGGAAAAGTTGGCTCGTGCGGGATCGACAACGACTACGCCAAACACGATTTGGGTGAAAAATAATACTTCATAGTTTCTTGAAATTACCTCTCTATCAAATACTCTTAAAAAATCTGTTAAATAGATTTTACGAAAATAATATTCGAATCTATATATACCATATATAGTTCCGGTAAAAATTTTTACAGTCACTGGCTAAAAATTCTCATCAAACAATACACGTTTTGTGGCCTATCACTTCTTTGGCTATACATAAATAAATAGCTTAGTGCCTTTTGTAACCAGACACTTACTCGTAAGTTAGGGAAAAGATTTGGTGCGATCATATAGCACTTAATTGCAACTTACGTGACTCTACCAGCTCTATTGGGCTTACAATGCAAAACATCGCTCTTAGAAGTTTTCACTTAAAAATTTAATTTATGGTCAGGTAGCGTTATCAGTTATTCTAATAGATTTTGTGTGATATCTACTAACATTTAAATTAAACAGTGAAGCAGTGAAAAACTATGCCATTTAAATACCACATATGACTAATGCTTTTTTTGAATTATTGGTAAGTTCGAAATGACAAATAAGTAAATAAATTATTAATCCTGCTTTTCAACAGGTGTTTATATTTTGGATTTCTATCAATATAAAATTAAAGAAAATTAATTAGATAAATTCAAACATTAAGCCCTTTATTAAAATTTTAACAGTAGTACCCAGGGCAACCAGGGCAACTATTGTATAAAAATATTTAATAATAATACTTGCTTTTATTATATTAAACTTACCTAATTAAGAATTTGTAAAATATTCCATTTTACATTTGTGATTAATATCAGCTGTGATCAATTAAAGATAAAAACAAAAAAATAATTTTGTCTAAATTAATGTTTACCCAGATCTCCCTTATTTTTTTTTTAAAATTGTTGATAAATTTTATATGACAGGGTTGACTATGATATATGTATGTACATGTTGGTGGAGGATACCCAGAAATTTATACGGTTTTCAAAATGATTTTCTAAAATTATTAAAAATTTCTGGCCAGTTTTCGTGAGACACCCAGTTGCTTTAATGAAGATCGTTCTTGTCGTAGAATCTGCTCCAAGCGAGCAAAGGCAGCCTTACTCATTATGTGGGATTCTCAGCCTTTAAGAATGTTTGTTTAGCAATAGTCCAATGGACGGTTGTAGTCTCTTAACAGATGATTTCACTTGCCCAACGATAGTTTGCTATTAGATGCAGCTGCTGCGACACCAATTGTCGTTGCGTTGCAAGTGAGCTCCGATTCTCCATTTGATTCATAAAGTACTAAAGTGGTACCTGTCGGCATTCTTGAACAATTTTCGAAGTGTTATGTACATTCTCCTCAGATCTTATGGCCGCTTTGTTATCAGTATATGTATATGAAGGTATCCCTGTTGAATATCTCGTAATACTAGATATACTGCTCGGCAATTTTTATGGTCATAACTCAGCCTGTAGAACACTGCAGTAGTCCAAAAGCCTTACAGACATTTTGATTCTCATCTGCTTTGAGAAAATTTTAAAGGCAGCAGTCCTATGTCTTCTCAATCTCTCAGCGTATATAACAATGGTTCCTCCAATGAGAGCTAGACTATTTCCGTACTGTAACTTACCAGGTTTATTCATAAGTCGTGAAACCCGGATCAGAGTATGGTTTTGATGTCCTATTGTACTTGTCAAAAATGCGACTGACCATATGTATAAACAACAAAGCCTTCGATTAGGTGGTTCTCAGTGCTCCTGTTATCATAATATATTCAAACTAAATCTGACAAACCCTCTCCTCAATTGCTGAATACCATACAACTGATCCCCAAAATAGAATTGGTTTTATGACCTTATTCGCAGATCCGTGTACATTTTTCGGATTGATTTCCCAGTTAGGTTAATTACTCTCTGTGAAGTAGTGCACAGGTTCCAATTAAGTTTGCTATTCAATATTTGGAACTGATTGGCAGTGGTAAGGTAACTCTGCAAAGAGTGGAAGACAAACTGGACAAATCTAAGAATTTTATGTCTCTTTGTGAACAGT
This sequence comes from Wohlfahrtia magnifica, assembly GCA_023159175.1. NCBI lineage: Eukaryota > Metazoa > Arthropoda > Insecta > Diptera > Sarcophagidae > Wohlfahrtia > Wohlfahrtia magnifica. The sequence continues at coordinate 2,120,914 of JAKWBJ010000186.1, read as the reverse complement.
ACCAGTTCGTTCTTAGCCGAGTTAACTTTCAACTAACATCCTCAGCTTCCTTGGATAATGCTAAAATATTTATTTTGTGAGTTTACACGGCTTGGAGAACTATATGTTATTGCACATTTATTGTTATACACTGTAAATAAATTGTGTTTTTGTATTTTTTTAAACCTTTCCGCATTATAGTTTTTATGAATCATATTTTTATATATAAAAAATAATGTTTTTTAAGCTTTATCATAACTTATCGTTTTCCCCCAACAGGTGTCTGCAATATTTAATTTTTTTATCATAATACAAAATAAAAAAGTCATACCTATTATTTATATGTATACTTAACAATTGTTGTAAAAACGATAGTACACAAATGTCAGTCGTATTTACTTTTAAAAGGCGGGAATTTAGAGATAATTTATTATTTTGCAATATTTTCACGTACATACATATTTTTAAATATGTTGTTTTCCTCGTTAGAAACACATGTTTATTTTAGGAATTTATATTCTGTGAACGTATTTCCACTGTGCCATTCAATAACGTAACTTTTTTTCTTACCTAAGCGAAAGATTTTTCCAAATTACCTAAAAATTTATTAATTTAGAATCGAAGCGAAATTTTATATTCTAAGAATCTTTCGCACGGTGCTGGTATACATCTTTTTCACTTACAGAATTTCATTAATTTTTTTCAATTATTTTATTGCTTTTACACAGTTGAATATAAACGATTTTGTATACCCTTTATTATAATTAAGCAAATTTAATTTTATATGCTTTAATAAACTAAATATATTTAATGGTAAAGTGTAGAGTATTTATAACAAATAAACAGCACTGAAATTGTTATTGCTTTTTTATAACTTTGTCTCATAAAATTTATATTATTTAAAGTGCAAAACAATTACAGTTGGTTAAATAATTATAAGCTTTTTTGAAAAGTTTGATATAAAAATTATGAAAAAAATATATTTATATAAAAAGAATTTATTTTATCTTAATTTTACAAATTTGTATTTAGTCGTCGGCAAAATTCTTCTATACGATACCCCTATACCTGAGGTTTTGGAACAGTTATTGTTTTTATGTAATTAGTGCATAGCATGCATCTATATTATTAATAAATCGATGTACAACAAATTTTGATTATTTTTTTATTGAGAGCAACGATATTGTTTTTAAATATACATTTTTTGAATTCCATTCTTTGCTGCAATAATATATAATGCACACAAGAAGTTTGTTAAAAAACAAATAGGTTTAACCTTGAAGAATTTCTGATAAAAACTTTTTGGTATAGCCTAAAGCTCTTTCAGTGTTGCAGTTTCATAGATCTCTTGATGGATTTTGAATTTGGTTGGCTTGCTTTACGTTATAGAAATTCTACTCATTGACAGAATAAAATTATAGTTAGAACTTCTGATGCCAAGTTAAAAAAAAAAAAAAAAAAACGTGAGCAAACCTTGTCATTTAATCGAACATGGCGAGTGTGTTGTTGCACATTTTTTCGACTTTCCAAATGCTTGTACCAATTGTATAAATATTTTCACTCAGGTTGTGATCTAAAATCATCTAACACTTATGACTGTAAAAATCTACTAAAATAAAAAATACATGTTAAAAAAATTTTAAAAATGTCAGTATTAAAACTAGTTTTTTTATTAATTCTATTTATATAGAATATAATATAACTTAAATCTAGCATGTTAACGAAATTGTATAGAAATTTTGCAGGATCAGAAAAATATTAGCATATATTATGTCTTTTTAGTTATTTTAAATTTTTTCATATTATTTTATGGATTCTTATAAAGTTCTTTATAATTTACAAATTAATTATCAAATGAACTGTTACTACTCTTAGATCTTTCATACAAAAAATTTCTCAACAGAGCGTTTTGTCTTATTTTTGTTAATAACAGTTATTTTGCATTTTATATTTTTTGAAAGAACTTATTAATTCATTTTTTATTACATTCGTTTTGTCTTTGACATTGGAATTTGCATAATTAAAAAAAGAATTAGTAAACACCCTAGATTTAAAATAAACCAATAAATTTTAAACTCATAATACTGAATATTAGCCATAGAATAATAAGTAAGATATTTTCTCGCCCCTGTAAATAAATTGATTAATAACTTAATTAGATATTAATTACAACATCCCAACTGGAACAAAGGGGACGACTTTTCTCAATCAATGACCTACACCCAATTTTATTTTTAGACTCATTGCATAAATTAGAAAATTTCTAACGTAAATTTCTAACGTAAATTTCATAACGTAATACTTATTAGCAGTGGGTAGCAAATGTAATGAGGTGATGCCGCTGTTAAAAATTGTCATTTATTTTGACCTGGGATTGAACTTGGAACCATTTGGTTAGTAGGCGGGTGTCACCTACCACACCAAAATAGTATAAATTTTTTCATATTAAGTATGTATATGTATTAAGTAAAACCGCTGGCAATTTAAGTATTAAATTATAATTTATAATTTAATTTAACAAATAAGATCGTTAAACTATGTACCGATGTTGGTACCAATGTGCATTAACTAAAATCTTTAAGATTTCTTAAAGACGTTATGTGTTATATCTATTTCGTTACGTCTGTATTTTAAGAATATTGAAAAAATCTTCCATTAGAAAATTATTTAATTTATGATTTCCTTTACGATTTAAAATATATCGTGTTATTAATTATAACTTGCTTTAGAAACTAGTTTTTAACACGCCAATATGCCATATAATATCTACAAACGTATTATAAAACAATGAAATTAGTTTTAGATAATTTATCTGACTGTAAATCACTTTACACTTCAAAGTCTTCATATTCAGATTCTATATATATTTGCAATATAGAACTGAATTGTTATTCGTTATAAAATAAAAAGTTTGTTTTTTGATTCATCGTTTTTGATACTCGAACTATTCGTTGCAGTAAGTACTTTGTGACACTAAATGACGATTTCAGACATTTAATATCATCTTCGATCTACTTTAGCTTTTGCACAATGAAAATATATTTATTCTAAATACTCTGTTCACACATCATCGGCGTATTCTTAATCTTTTAAAGACTACTAAACATCGAGTGATAATCGGGGCATTCAAAAATATTGTCGGTAGATGGCTCTAAATTGTAATATCTCTGGTAACATTAATTCTATCAGGTAACACTATAGTTTGTTTGATAGGTCCGAATGATTACGACAATAATGTGCAATGTGCTGTGTGTCTAGTAGGATTGGAAGGGAATTGTTCAATATGAGGTTATACAATTTGGTCAAAAGATTGATTCTGATCTCTACTTCAATTATTACGTACAGAATGTATGTGTTGTATTATGACAACGTCAGCTACAATTGTTCAGTTTTTCACTCAGAAATTATACACCGATAGAATAATGGCTTTATAAATAAAGCTAGTTTCTTATATAGAAAAAAAGGTGTTTTATTCTTGGTCATAAACGAACTTTTTGAAACACTTATTATAAATTTTTTAGATAATCTAAACTAGGAAACGAATACACCTAAAACGCTTTAAGTTAATAATTTACTCAAATATTTAATAGCTTTTTACAAAACCTTGTGTAAGGAAAACTTAAAAAATGTGTTTTAAAAAATCTTGACAAACCATATTTTTTCTTGATTCTGAATAGCTGTAAAAAATTTGTAAATCAAACTAAACCAAGGCCATCTGACAAGCTACTTTGAAATTGTGTACCAACTGCCCCATTAAAAAAAGAATTTCTTAAATTGGTTTAATATATTTTTTGGCATGCCTTATGCTGATATTGGCACAGTGTCGAATATAAATTATATTACAGATAATTCGGTAAACTTGAGGACTTTAAAAGTTTTCATTATGAATTTATTTTTATTTTTAAATAAACGCCAAATAAAACGTTGATTACCTAATATATTTATTTTTTGAATCGGTATGATAAGAATATGAATTTCATTATTAATTTTTTGGATAACCAAATAAATAAATATAACTGCTTTTAAAAAATGTACAACATCTAATAAATGATAATTTTATTAATATTTTTATGGTGACTGAAGCAAACAATTAACCATAGAATAATTTTTATTTTTTGTATAAAAGTCCAATAATTATATTATCAGTTTTTACTAATTTATTTATTTTTAATAAGATATCACCATACGTGCTCTACTAAATCAATATAAGCATATTTATTAATTTTTAATACTATCAAAACTTTAACATTTATATTACACTAAGCGACAAAAAATACCTGGAAAGCGATAGGTGCTATCGAGTATAACATTAATCTGTTTTTTTAGAAATTTTCTAAAGACGTTTTTAAAGGTTTTTTTTACCGTACCTTTCTTCAGGCACTCACAACTAAGTTGAATACGTATTAGCCGCTGTTAAATTTCTCAGTGGATTTGAAAACAATAAGATCAGACATATCGAAAGTTCTTTTTCTCGCATAGTGTTATTTTTGTAACAATATGTTCTATTTTTATTTAAGCGCTTAAATGTTAAAAACACAATTAATATGCCGGGCTCTTCTGTTCTGGGTTAAGCGGACTGCCTGGCCTTTGATTTGTTTGTTTGCTTTCTTGTGCTGTCTTATGATATGTAGTTCTTCTAGTATGTATGTACATACATATGTGTGTAAAATAGTCAAAAAAAAAAAAAAATAATATTTAACAAATTTTCAGAACAACATCAGAACCCAGTACTAATTTAGTGGGCTTTAGTCATATGAGCACATTTAGTCTTTAATGTTGTCTCATTAGAAGTAGTTAATGAGTAGACACAACGGGCGATTTTCTATGAGCGGTGGCCTGTTGCTAAAATTTCAGTTTTTTTCGCCTATTCTATTTTGTTTTCATTTTCTTTTATATCTCAATCAGTTTTTGAGTGTCATACGTCGCGTACAACACGCTAAATTAAAAAAAAAAAAATAAATAACAATAATAAATAAAAAAATTGAATGCTGTTAAAAAAGAGAAATAACAAAAACAAAATAATAAAAACACAACAATAAAAATAACAATAACACGCGAATTATAATATATACCGCTGAGATAAATGTGCTTTAATAATAAATAATTTAAAATAAATAAAATTTGTAACACTTTTTGTGTGGCTATTTCCACGTATTAATTGTACCTGTGTAGTGTAAATTTAAAAATCGTATTACATACGCAAATATTAGAAATATTCTAAAATATTATAATTGAATGCAATAACAAATATAGTGTTGTTTGTTTACGCTCTTGACATGAGCAATATTTGTAATAAAAATAATTTAAAATATTTAAAGAAAAGATAAATAAAATAAAATCAGTCCTATTTCACTAAATATTTTACTGATTAATTACACCGAGAAACATTAATTATGTTGTCTAAGATCTGTGACTTGTTTTTGACTGATATGGCCTCTAAATAAGAAAATAACATCAGGTTTTCTCTATCGCGTCAACTTTTTAAGCTACAGTATACCCTGTTTTTGTCTCAAACATCATACAAAATGTTCATATAAAGAAAGATAAAAGAAAAACCTACCATATATGTATACTGTTCACAAAATAGTTGTATTCATACAAAGGTTATGCATAATTATTACAAGTTGAATTGCGATCAGTAAACTTAATATTAATGGTATAATTTTCGCTTATATCTTTGTCTGGAGTGTTTATTCTGTGGACATTCTCGTTGAATTATCCAACAGTTAGTAGTCAGCCATCGTATGTACATTCCATTTACCTTGATACCGTGCCTCTATCACCTTAAAATCTTGGTGGAATCGCTCACTTTGTTCAAATAAATTTACCTAACAAATACTTGTATACTGATGTTTGTCCTTTAACATGGAATAGTGAAACAGCCTCATACATAATTAAATGTATACTAGTGTAGATAACTTTAAACCTGTCACTTGTCTCCGAAAATGACGTTGGTATTGTTAAACCTGGTAACTTATTTTTGTGTGTGTGTTGTCCATAAAGTAAAAAGACAAAATTCATGCCGGAAATCTTAAGTAGAAAAACATTCTAGGTAAGAGAGTGATTACATTCACATACAGTGTAGCGAAAAAACTTGACGTACTAGAAGAAGCTGAAATATCGAACTCAAAAGATATTTTGTCACAAATTGTTCTCAAATGTAATTAATACATTTCAACTCTAAGCCACTTTTCTTAATTACTTACGGGTTATTTAACCCTTTATTGCCCAAAACTCTTTATCATGAAAAAAAGACTACTTCTTTTACATAATCTTTGTATTTGACATAATTTAAGCTCAAACAAAAAGTTTCATATTTTTGCCAAGCCGGGAAGAAGATAAAATAGTCCCGGTACACAGAATCATCGAGAACCAATAGATCTTGATTTTATTTACCCTTTTAGAAACAAAAAAATTTTATTACCGTTTTTATATGTAGCGTTTGTATATGTATTAAAATAAAAAAATAAAATTCACACTTTTTTTAATTTTAAACAACATTTAAATTTAGGCGAAAACTCGAAATCCAAAAGTACCTCTAAACACTAGTACTGTTGGAGGATAACTGACCAAGGGGAGTAAAAAAAGCAAAAAATTTTATTGTTATTGGAAAAAAAAAATACGGTACTTTATAGAACTGATAATCATACATAGCAAAATTATACCTGTATAATAAGTAAAGCATAAGAATAAGTACTGGTACTTGTAAGTACCGTCTAGAAATAAAGGGTGGATTCAGAATTTGTAACTGTTTTGTATCACACTTAGCTAACCAATATTTTATATATATATATATATATATATATATATATATATATATATATATATATATATATATATATATATATATAAATATATATATATATATATATATATATATATATATATATATAAATATATATATATATATATATATATATATATATATATATATACAAAACAGTTACAAATTCTGAATCAATATTCATTCAACATTACGAACCAAAAACACGGTACTATCCCAGCTTAGAAGAAAGCAATTTATCAAATCTTATTAAATTATTTTAAATCACTTCTCTGAATGAAGTCGATCCAAAAGTACATTATAATGCTTTGCATAAACTTTAATTTAAAGGGCTATCTAATTTTGGAAAGGCAATAGAACAATTTAAGCGGATCTTAAATATTGTAAAAATACAATAATACTCGTATTATTGATTTGAAATATTTTGTCTGAAATGGGGCTGATTTTTTGTAGTTTTGTACATATATTTGCATAACATTTTCAAGATAACCTACAACAACAACAGCAAGAAGTGTTTAAAAAAACATATATGTAAATCTAAAATGTAGTAAAATGAAAAGTGAAAAGAAAACAATGAATAAAAAACCTTTAGGATAAACATAAATATTTTGTAAACAAAAATCTATTTCACAGACACCCACTAGTACGCAAATCGTTTTAGAAAAGATACTGCAACAAAAAGTATATAATACAACAAACAATATACATAATATATCACTTATTTAAACGCAACCAAAAAAGATCTAAAACCTTGAATGGCTGTTTTCTATTTTTTTGTAATTTAGTGTTTATTTATAATAAAAAAAATACGACAAAAAATAATAATAAAAACTGAAAATTATATTTTTTTTTAATTGCGAAATAAAATCTGCAATAAGTGCATCTGTAAGGCACGAAATCCGTACAATTGTGTTGGTTCTTATTTCCTACACTTGCCCACCTTTTATATTACTTTATAAATTTAATACACACTTTGTATTTAATTTTACCTTTCTTCCTGTGATATAATTTACATATTATATATTAATAATCGTACATAAATATGTTTTTATACTGATACAACATCCATCCACTTGAGACAACCGTCTTTTTCTTTATTCTTATAATCTTGCGAGAACATTATTTATAATCAAGATGAAACTCTTTCTAGGCCTTGGTAATTGGGCAAACGATAGCCGAGATAAATACGATGGCAATCAAACAGATAAGGTAAGTTAAAAAGAAAAAAAATTTTATATTTAATTTTTATAAATATACATATGTACAAACATATGTATGTAAATATATTAGTGTGTGTAATTTTTCCAATGATGTGTTTTATATATGACATGGATTATCACCGAGTCCCGGTAATATAAAAGGCTTATATACCAAATTTTAAGAAGATTGGATAGCATTTGGATGTTGCACACTTAGAGCAGATTTGCAGAAATACTTAACATATATGATTTTCCAGTAATATTTTAGTTATATTGGAGAAACTACTAGAGGAATAACAACAACAATAACAGCGAGAAGAGATAGTGGCGTAACTCATTGTAGTCTTCTCTTTGAAATTACATCGTCTAATACAGAGGTGATCTAAGCAGCATGAACCAAATTTAGACGAATTTCGGTCGAAAAATGCCCGTTTATACGACAATTTTAGATGAAGAAAATCCCGTTGAAAGCTAGGTCGAAAAACATCGTGTGCATATGATAAACTATATTCAGGATGGCTTAAAAGGGGAAAATCATTCAAGAGAAACTACAAGGAGTTATTGCAACTATTTCTCCACTACCATGGAGGCTGGTGCACAAATACCTTTAGTTTCCGAATCCTAAAAGCTCTCCATCAAGCAAGGTGGACAGCAAAAGTGATATTTGTAATTAAGACTGTACTCTTCAGTAAAAAGTTTAATGTTTCGACATGAGGCAAATGTAAGTAGATATTGAATATGCTACAACTTATGAACACTTTTCCGGATGCCTAAGCTTTGGTCGAAGCAATGTACTCACTTGTGTTTTGAGCACCGTGGGGTATGCCATAGTGGCGATACTCACGTTAGACTTGTGACTTACCATAGAAAAGTCGGCACCAAGCAAACAAAACAAGGGATATTTTTCATTTAAAGTTGGTAACACGTATAACATATTTCTTATGCCAAATATAAATATGTATATAAAGGATGGCAAAGTTGAGATTAGAAAGTAAATTGGCTTAAAAACACATCTTTTTTTGACAAATTCAGTTTTATTCATACCAATATAAAATAAAAATATGGGAGTTGATAATGGAATATGATGTCGGACAAATTTCTACCTCTAGCACGTCGGCAGACGTCCGCTCTCTTCACAAAATTTTGAACCACATTCGAACCATCATCAATGCAGCGCCGAGTTTCATCATTCAGAGTGTCAGTTGTTTGTGGTTTGTTCACGTAAATCAGGTCTCTCAAATAGCCTCAGAAAAATAAGCCGGTGTTGTTTAATCACAAGAACGAAGCGACCAAATGACATAGCCAAATCGGGGAATTACGCGAAATTTTTAATGCAATAACTGAATTATTTTGCTGACTGTGTGGCTTGTGGAGCCGTCCTGCTGAAACCAAAGGTTACTGATGTCAACATTAGCCAATTGTGGCCACAAAAAATTGGTTATCATCGTCATGGTGACGGCGTTCCAGGCTCATTCTCAACACTTTGCTGTACAGCAGTTATGTTTGCATCACTAGGGCTAATACGCGCATATTGCTTTGATCTATTGTTAGCAACAGTACTGTGAGCCTTGAATTTAGCGATTAAATTACGCACAGCGGTTTCAGAAAGAGCCTGATTACGAGGAAAAGCTGCTCGAATTTTACGAAGTGATACAGTTAAATTTTCATCATTTTGATAGAGTTCAGCGTTCCATAGTTAAAATTTCCCAATTTTTTACTAAATAAGTGTCAAAGGTTGACAGTTCAATTCTTGACATTTTATCATTTGACAGCCAATTTACTTCCTAACCTCAAATTTGCCCACCCTACATTTCTAATGATCTCATATCTTAGTCTTCACATTATTTTAAAATTGTTATTTCTATAGTAGTTTTTTTAATAAAACTAAAAAATACGGAAAAATTTTATTTTTTAATTATTTTTGAAGAGCTTGTCAAAATGCGCAACCTATAAATGTCATCTAATCTTATTCAAATTTGGTATATATAACTTTTATATTACCGGGACTCGGGGCATAATCAAAATCATATAAAAAACATATCTTTGGAAAAAATGAAACACCCTAATATACAAAGTATTATTATCATTTTATTATTATTATTTTTTTATTAAATATATTGAAGGGTTCAATATAATAAAGTTTCGCTTACCATAAATAAGCATAACAAAAAAAAATATATATATATATTTATCCAGATAACAGAAAAGTTTAAACTTTTGTGTTACATGTTACATATCGATAAAAAAAATCATCATAATTAATCAAAAAATCGATTTTGGCCTTTTGGATTTTAGATGACGATATGTATATAAATACATAACTGAAGGCAGAACTATTCTGATCAATCTTAGCATTGCTGTGGCTGAAACAAATAAAATTCCAAATTTGAATCCTGAAAAGTGAAAAAAAAATATTTAAAATTTTTTGTGTCCTTGTATATAAAGAACACTTAAAATTTTTAATTATCAATTATCAATCTTTTAAATATCAATTAGGTTTTTTAAGTATCTGCTAGGCAAAAGTTTTCCATTTTTTTTTTTGTATTTAACTACTAACATAGATAGATTCAAAGGATTAGTTTTTAACTTATATAGTTGCACCAAACCATCAAAATCTGATTAAATTATAAAAAATGAATTTTGCGAAAGATTTTAGCCTTAAACATGGTCATAAGCAAAATTTAAAACTATCAGTTTAACTCCATCTGTTGTTATAGCCAAACCTTATCAATTTTAAAAGATTCCACTTGCATCTCAAACGGATTGCCTATATGTATATTATTATTTACAATATATAGGCAATATATTGTTATGTGACCATGTTCTCTTCATTAACTTCCATCACCAATTCGCACATTTGTTGCTGTATGTCTTCAATAACGAATTTCATCTTTGAAGTCTTGAATCGATTGTGAGCCATTGGACATGTGGGCATAGTCCTTTTCTTGTAATCGCCTTTTTAAGCAAAAATACGATGGTATCGTTATTAGTATGGCAAGACGGCATTAGGTCTTGTCGCCTTCGTCCACATACACGTTAAGGATGAACAGGCCTTTTAACAATAATTATTGGGTTTTCCGAGCCTCAAAGTGAAGCGACAAAGTAGCAGTAACAGGTTGACTCATGACAACTGTTAAAATGGCAGTCTATTTAACATAAAACGTCTTATTGGAACACCCTATACATTAATAAAAACATTTTTTTACACATAAAATTAAAAAAAAACATTATTTTTTATTTGTAATCAGTTATAATTTAAATTAAATTTAAGTAACTTTTTTCCAGACTTCTACGGACACATCTAAACTTAATCGTAAGGAATCCTACAAAGCTCAACGCAAAAATTATAGACGTGAAAAGAAACGTGTGGCATCAGAATTGTTAAATTCATTACAAGATCCAGCTGTGATTGTATTGGCCGATTGGCTTAAGGTAAGTAAATAATTTACAACCTTTTTTTATTTTTTACATTGAAATCCATAAACAATACTGCAAACAAATTATCAATTACTTTAAAAGCCTATTATTGTTGTAAAATAAATAATTGATGATGGCGTAGGAGTAATCACTGTAGTACGTTTAAAACCAAATGTGTAGGATGTTATTCAGAAATGAAAATCCAAAAAGCCTGTCTTTGATTGAAATCGATTTAAAATAATTTTATTACGTTTTTTGTTTATTATTTTTAACTTAAGAGTAAAGCACAATTTGTGCGAAACAGCAGGAGCCTGTATATCTAAACACAACAAACGAATATAAATAAATAAATACAAACTGTATTGTAGTTTTGATACCTTTTGCAATTTGCAATAAAACTTTTTTTTCGCTATTACACCAAACATTCGTACTGAAATTTTTGTAGAAAAAAATAAAAAACCTATTTAAGCATATGGATATAGTGCAAATAACCTTCATGATTGTGAATTTACTATTGACAAATGTTTGGATAGACCGACGGATGCGATTTATAGCATGGCACCGATGGTGGTGCCTACTTCAGAAATGACGAGTTAAGAACACTGTTAACTGACAGTTTTTAAACAGAACTCGGCGACATACATATATGAAAATATTAAAACTAGGGTTACAACAAGACTTTGCTGTATGTTTTACAAGTTGTGAAAACGATATTTGGTGAATAAGTCAGTACTAAGCTGCAGGAAGAGTGCGACTTAAACCTTTGATAAGTTTGTTGTTAATGAACAAAATTGCTGCATATTGAGAAAAACCAATCCACAACAGACCACACAGACCCCACAGTGTTTGGTGCGGTTTACACAGCATCATTGGACCTTAGTTTATCAAAAGTCAAGTCGGAGCTCGCGTAACGGTCAATAGAGTTTGTTACCGCACCGTGATCAATGATTTTTGTACGAAAATATGGATGACACTAATCCGAGTGTGATAAGATCTTAACAGGATGGCAGAAATTATCGAGTCAATAGAATCAAAATATGGCGATAAGTTGATTTCGAGAAATGAACCTGTCATTTGTCCTCCAAGGTCGTGAGATTTGACACTTCTTTATTATTTTCTGTGTGGCCACGCGTTACTGGTTTATGTTGACTAATAAGCAGCAATTGAAGCCTTGGAGGCCAACAACGTCTAGAATGCGCTTAAAATTTCGTCCACTAATGTTATATGCGGACATGTTTTGAAGATTGCATGATTCAAAACACACACTATTTGAAATCGCCAAACTTATTTCCCAATGAGCTGATGTTCACGCATTTTGCTATTTTACGAATTTATGTTCGAAAAATATAAACTTGTTTTTATAGCGTACAACAAAAACAAACAAATAATAGGAGTTTTTACATGAAGAATTTAGCATTAAGAAAAGAATTCAATTTAAATATGTTTTAAGTCCGAGAATATATTATTGATTTTATTTTAAAATTTTTGTCTACCAAATCCACTACCACTATTAATTTACTTCCTTCTATAAGTCTGAAATTCTCACACTTTTTTAATATATGACTTCGTTTTCATTGATAAATGTCTTTAATAAATCAATTTTTATTGCAATTCATTTGCGATAAGTTTTTTTTAACGATTCATTGCTATTATTGTTACTTTTTTATTTTTATTTGAATACATTTTTTAAAACGTTTTTGCACCTTAGTTCTTGCACATGTTAAAGTATATATTTTCTTTTATATTTTAATCGTACAATACTGAGTTAATTATCGCGCCCTTATGAGTAAAGCACAATATTTATTATAACGAATTTTGTAAATATTTATTTTTTGTTTATTATTATTTTTTCTCTTCTTCATATATTGTATATATTGCTATTGATGTATTAAACGATTTTCTTTGAAATTGATTAGCGTTTTAATTACAAACAAAGTATATTTATTTGAATTTTTATTTATCGTTCTGTCAAGTGTGAATGAATGAATTAATAAATAACTTTGGGTGTTAACGACATTATTACTACGAATCTCATTTTTTTTTAAGTGAAAAAGACATAAATAAAATAAGAATTTTTGTATTTCATTGAGATAGATATTTATTATCAAGACAATTTTATTTAAGACCTCTGTGGCGTCAATATATTCAATTTGTTATTTTTTTTTATCAACATTTCAAAATTGTATCTAATCTTTTTAATTTCATAGAATGTTATTGGCGCTATGATAAAATGTTAAAATTTGTAGCTCCACAGAAAAACATCTACATAAAAAGTTTGTACAAAAATTTGCGATATAAGAGAATCTTTACGAGTTTATTAAAATCATGTGCATAAATTTTACATACTTGTGTACTTTCTATATTTTTAACAGGTCCGAGGAACTCTCAAGTCTTGGACGAAGTTGTGGTGTGTGCTGAAGCCTGGTTTACTACTTATTTATAAGAGTCCTAAAACTAAAAGCAGTCATTGGGTGGGAACTATACTACTGACGTCATGTCAGGTAATTGAGAGGCCAAGTAAAAAAGATGGTTTTTGTTTTAAACTATTTCATCCTTTGGAACAATCTATTTGGGCACCCCGAGGACCCGATAAGGAAACCATTGGTATTAACAATTTTGTGTAAACTACGTGAGAAAAGCATACTTATATGCTTTAACTTTATCTCTTTTAAGGTGCCGTTACGCAACCTCTACCAACTGCTTATCTAATATTTAGGGCACCTAGCCAAGCAGCTGGTAAGTGTTGGATGGATGCGTTAGAACTATCACTTCGTTGTTCTGGTCTTTTATTGCGTTCTAATTCAACACCAGGAACTAATCAAGTTACTGGTACTACAGAAGCTTCCATATCTCATGAAACTCAGTGGTCTGAAGCTGATTATGAAAAGCATTTTGATGATCAAGGTAAGATTTTAACGATTTCTTTTCTTTTTTACGTTTAAAAACAACATTTTAAAACAATAATTAACATTTTTTATACTAACACTTAATCTTAACACTCAAATTAAGAAAAATTACACAAAGTGGTACGTAAGACACAATATCTCACAGTACCTGACATGGATTTCCACCTACATAAATCACCACACGGCTCTGATACTAGTTTACTGACTTCGCGTACCCAAACGCCCATATTTCAACAGCTTTATATGACCATGACAAATTGGGAAAAATTAGTTGGACCAAATGCTCTTGAATTTAATAAAATTAAAAACTTACGTAAGATACATAAAAAGAAAAAAGACTTTAGCAAAGATGGCGTCGATTTTAGCGATGTATCCAGTGTAGATTTTTCACCAAAACTATCAAAATCGTTAAAATTAAATAAAAAACGTAAAGCTCCAAGAGCTCCTTTTACAAAATCATTATCATTGGGCTCCGTTGATAAATCATCTTCCTCGTCAAGTGATGAAGCTTATGATACTATAGTCTTACCAAAAAGTCTATCAATGAATGTTATATCGTCACGCCCAGTTAGTTGTCCTCCTGGTATTACACAAAATTTCTACACAAGTTAATTTTAAAAACAAAAAAGTAATCACCTTTAGTTGGCTAGCAAACTTAACGATACAGAAGTTTTCTTAATAACATTTTAATTTTAAATTAGACTTTTAGTATCATATTTTCATTTCAGATAAACTAATTAATTCTCTTTTCACTTAAAAAAATGTATTTAAGTGGTTCATAATAAATAAATCATATTTTCTACTGATTTCGTTGCTGTACTTTTAAAGATAGAAGAAAAAAAAGGTTTTTCCATATGGAATGAAATCAAATTGATAACACTGTGTAAAACAAAGAACAGCATCTGATAAATGCCATGCTTAACTATCAACAAAGTTAAACAGATTGCAGGGTTTATCAACTTGGTTATGAAAATATCAACAATCTGGATAATATGTGTACGAGAACAAAGAAAATTCGGTCCCAAAACAATTTCTTATCTTTCGAAACTAGAAACTAACCAAACCAATTGTTAATACTTTGTAATAAATAAATAGTTTTTTACGGCCGTAATTATAACGAAAACTTAACAAGTGTCTAGCATAAGTAAGATTTTGAATACACTTGCTGCAATGTTTGCTAAGGTCGGATCAACAAACTTTCCAGAACTGATACAAATTTGTTACAAATAAATTAATCAGCGTTTAAAGTTTGCTGATCTGATAATAGCCTCAGGTGTATTAAATAACGGTCTTATGCTCGACACTTGTTAGGTTTTCATTATGAATACGGTCGTTAGTGTTTAGATAACATGAGACCTAGATATTGTCATCATAGAGAGCTAAAAACTATTTGACCGTTGTTCGGTTAAAGTTGCATTAAAAAAGCTGAAGATACATATCTATCTGGTTTATACAACTCTTATATTATCTAAATGTAATGCAGAGCAACAACTTTCGGCTATTAATATTTAGCTATGGTGTTGGTTTATGACCTACAGAGAGACTCCAAGAAAAATCATCGGTATTATCAAAACACTGTACACAAACGCCAGAATTATGGCAGCGTCAATAATAATAAAAGGTAACTGTGAGAAGGAAATTAAGATGAATAGGTTTCACCCTACGTGAACTTAATGTTGACATTACGAAATTAGCCTTAGAATGAAAACCAGAGGGAAACCGAATAATTGAAAAACCAGATCTTGGACAAGACAGGTGAAGAAAGAAGCTGCTTCCCATTGAATGAATTGAAACCAGATAAAAACATAAGCGTTAGATAAAACTTGAAGGAATTTTTTATTTATTTGTGGGCCGTTTAAGGAATTAATCCATGCAGACATAACTTCATTTTATTTATTTAAAGCAACATTTAATTCATTCGAAATGTGTGCCTCTTTATTTCCTTTCTTCCAATACAAAACAACCTACGGTAATTTTTTATATACTCCTAATGATTGTGTAAACTCTTCTTGATTTTTAAACCAATCATAATCAAACAAAGCCTACAATCCTTAACTTTCAGACTCTTAGGCTTTCGTGAAAATATTAGTTATAAAGTAATATTCTACATGCTATCTTTTTTGATATAAATTAATATAAATAACAACTTAATGGTATTACTTTCACCTTGAATATAAGTAGTAGTAAAAAAGAAATGCTTTGGTAAATATCATTAACGTAATATAGTGTAAAATAGGAATTAAAGTATATACCTAATACTTTTTAAGCTGTTACATCGGAATCAAATTTTGGTGTTACATAGTGGTATTCAATTTGTTCACCTTCGCTCACGAACAGAAAATATCGCTTTGATAAGATAACGCATTGTACTACATTTTTGTTTTTTACGAGCAAAACCCAATAATACATATTCTCACGCACCTACTCCATATAAAAGAACATATTTTTAATTTCTTATCTACACACAAAAATCCAGTCGAGACCAAAACGAATTTATACAAGGCGGTCTCAATTTGTTAATTTTTAATTTTCGTTAATAAGAATAAAATTTGAATGTAGAATCGAAATTCTAAAAACTGAAACAATTTAAGCTAAAAACGATTTTTACATATGTGCAATTGTTAGGTCTGTATTAGCTATTGGTCAATTAACGTCTTATATGAATTCGTCTTGCTCAAAACTGCTAAAGAATATAAACAAAGTGAAAGAATGTCAGAAGTAATTAATTTGACAAAAGAGTGAAATATTATTATGTAGAATTAAATTCTAGTTCTAGTTGTATGCGAATTTTTTCCTTAATACTATAAACGCCTTTAGTTAAAATCCAAAATGGTTGCGAGTTTATACACAATATATACATTTATATACAATATGTAGATCTGGATGGCGATAGTCAAAATGAGGCTCCTGCTGGGTTAATGTCTGGCATTGATACTGATTCCGAATCAGACGGCAATGATGTCGGTGTTGATACTCAATTACAGCAACAACTAGATAATGAAGAGCCAATTGAGACACCTTATACACCGATGCCAGAGGAGGAAATAAATACGGTAGGTTTTTTTCTATTGTATTCATGTATGTATGTATGTATTTGTATTTATTATATGTTAACATCAATGTTCAATAAAATATAGCAAAGTGGTGAACAAGTTGAAGAACTGGCTGAAGAAAATAAGAGTTTAATATGGTGTTTGGTTAAACAAGTCCGTCCAGGTATGGATTTGAGTAAAGTTGTTTTACCCACATTTATACTGGAACCACGTTCATTCTTGGATAAGCTTTCTGATTCATATTATCATGCTGATATTCTATCAAGGTATTTATTTAATGAATGAAACTAAAAGCAGAAATTTATTTTAAGTTGTTTTTTTATTTTTCGTTTATAACCTAAAAAGGGCTGTTATTGAAGACGATCCTTTTACACGTATGAAACTCGTTGTACAATGGTATTTATCTGGTTTCTATAAGAAACCAAAAGGTCTTAAGAAACCGTACAATCCCATATTGGGTGAAACGTTTCGTTGCTATTGGGAACATCCAAATGGTAGTCGCACTTATTATATTGCTGAGCAAGTCTCCCATCATCCACCGGTTTCGGCTTTCTATGTTACAAATCGCCAAGAAGGTTTCTGCATCAGCTGTTCCATCTTGGCCAAGTCAAAATTTTATGGCAATAGCACTTCAGCAGTGCTAGAAGGTGTGGCTACGTTAACTCTTCTGCCACGCGGAGAAAGTTATACGCTAACCACACCTTATGCCCATTGCAAAGGTATTCTCATGGGTACGCTCTCCATGGAGTTGGGTGGTAAAATTAATATCGATTGCGAGAATACTGGCTACAAGACGGAGCTAGAATTTAAGCTGAAACCTTTCTTAGGCGGTTCTGATAGTACTAATATGGTTGCTGGCAAAATAAAATTGGGTAAAGAGACCTTGGCTACAATCAATGGTCACTGGGATGGTGAAATGCGCATTAAAGATAGTAAGACTGGCGAAGATACTGTGTTGTTTGTGGCAAATCGTGAAACAATGAAAAAACGTTTATTACGCTATGTTGTGCCACTTGAATCTCAGTTGCCTAATGAATCCGAACGCTTATGGAATTTAGTATCGGCTGCCATTAGACGCGATGATCAAGTGGGTGCTACAGAAGAGAAAACTGTATTGGAAGAACAACAACGAAGCTCGGCTAAAGAGAGAAAAGCTACATTTTCTGAATGGGAACCGGCACATTTCCAACAAGATTTAATAACGGGCAAGGTAAATTTAAATAAAATCAATAATTCTTATACATATTATACATATCATCATATGAAATCCAAAAAGCCCTAAGTTACATTTCAAATTTTTACAGAAGCAAAAACTTTTTAAAATGTAAAGTAAACCATTTATATTAAGATTAGAATATTGCTGACAAAAACCTTGTTTTCAATAGTAAAAGTGTACAAATTCTTGGGAATATGTTTTTCAAAGAAATGCATCAATTAAAAAGTCGATTTAAAATTTTTTGTAACTTAGGGCTTTTTAGATTTCATATGACGATATGTACCATATGTACATTATTGTAAAATAATGTAAATTGTTTTCAAATTTCAGTGGATATATAAATACGCTGACTTGAGGCCATGGGATCCTCGGAATGATGTAAAACAATATGAATATGACTATAAAGTATTAACTAAAACACGACACCAAGCACCTATGGTGCGTACCGCTAGTATTGTTAGCGTAGATCCGCGACAATCAACTATGGTCATTATGAAATCAAAACGTAAAAATAAATCTGCATCACCATTGAATAATAATGATCTGAATAACTCTGATTCAAGTCAATCGCATGACGACTTTACTATTTGTGATCAAACCGTATCGTCACAAACAATACGAAAGTAAGTCTAAACTGTGCACAATTGTTATATACTTATCAAGTATTTTTCTTTTTGTTTAGACTTATGTTGGCTGTGGATCAAGTTAATAAATCTTTAGATGATCATAAGCGGCAATTAATGTTAATAAATTCGAAACTAGAACGTTTACAATATGCTCCACAAAATGCCAATACGCAATGCACTTCATCATTGTTCGGTGCCCTACCCCAATCAGTGGTGATTAGAGCTTTAGCTTATGCATTTGCAGCTTTATTAGTAAGCCTTTGCCTTAAATGGCTTTTATATTAGTTAACATGTGCAAACAAATAAATAATATAAAAACACAATACTTATTGTTCATACCTTTACAAAAAATAATACTTATAACTTTTTAAGCCTAAAAAAGAAGATAATACAAAAAAAATATTTATATGTAATATGTATATTTTTGCATTATTCTTAAGCTCCGGAGGTCTTGATGTAATGATGGTATTTTGAAATTATTTGTAATTACCATTTATTTGTATTGAATTAAATTTTTCAAGAGTAGCTTCGACTGTTCCTGTTATCAAATTTCGTTTTTATATATTTTATTAGCCTTTCGCTTTCGTTTTTTATTTTTATTTGTACATTACCTTCCTTAAACTATTTTATAACCATGCTCTTCCTTTCTTGTTGAGTGCTGTCTACAATAAATACACGTAATGTGTATGCGTTTGATTAACTTTTCTATTCCAATTTAGTTTTAAGCAAATATTTAATAAATATTTTTTTTCTTAAAAAGATTAAAAAAATTAAATTTTTCTTATACAATATATTGTATATCACTCTCTATATCTAAGACAGTTTTAGTAAATCAAGTACTTCTTTTAATAAATAAATGCACTACACTTTTAAATATAAAAAATTTTGCCCTTTTTTTGTAATAATCACTATTTAATAAAAAAAATACGTTTAAATTGTATATGTACTAAAGCAAAGAAAATTTTTAAGAAAACAATATTATGTAAAAATAAAAAAATTTAATTATTTTACTCATTTAAAAAAGTTACAACAAAAAATATTTCTTTAATAAATTACATTTAAACTAAACTAACTTGCGGATTTTTTCTTTAAATGATAATATTGAATGAATGAACTATATTCCTTATAAAGCTAAGAAACTTCTATTGTGTTGTATTATATTTTTTATCGGCGATAAGTAATTAGAAAAATGTAATAACATTCTTCGTTGAAAAAAGTTAAATTTTTTCACTGGCATTCGGTGAGTATATTCTGCACTAACTTTTTTGCTTACATTTTTAGCTTCAAATTAAAAAGCTATGTTGCTGAATGCTTAGATCGTAAGACCTTGCTTAAGCTCACTATGTGTATGTTCTTTGCTTAAGTAATAAGTTGTTGTTTACTTTTATGTCTCCATTTTTATTGACTACGTTAATGTTGCTTGAAGTTCATGATCGTTTGACGTTATTGGAGAGAGATTCGCTGCCTGTATTTGACTTTTATGATTTTTCTTAGTTTTCAGTAAGCATAAACACAAATATTTAATTTGCAGCTAAAAATTGAAGCAAAGTAAAAATTTTATGTTCTTGCTTTTCGTTTTTATTTTTGCTTTGTATTGAACAGCATTTAAGCTTTGCGTAAGTAAGAAAATATTTTTAAAACTGTGTATATAAAAGCATATGTAGAAAGCTTTCATTTGATGTGTGGCTATTGTTGAAACTGGCTGTACCACGCCCATATAAAATTTGTATATATATGGGTACGTCTTTAAAACGATGATAGTAAGAGTCCCTTAACTTGGCCGAATTAATTTTGTGGTCAATACAAATAATCAGTCAAAAATTGGGCAGAACTGGATAAGTAGGAGTAGGTAGCACCTCCAACACACAGTAAATATTGATTTTTGTATATCTTTGGAACGATAATAGTGAAAGATTCTAGATTTGGTCTAAATAATTCAGTAGTTAATACACATTATCAATCGAAATATTGACTAAATTGAAAAAGGTGGTGTGGCATCCCCCATACAAATTAAATATTGATTATTGTGTATCTAGCGAACGATTAGAATGGAAGGTTCTGAACCTAATCGAAATGACTTCTTAGATAATAAAAGCTATCTGTTTAAGTACAACTCAAATTTAATGTAGTTTATTTTACGTTTTCTTTAAGTGTATTTCATTACCTCATATTTCCATCAAGGATGAAATTGAGTTACGGTACTTAAGTATTGTTTTTGGCCTATTAGCTTTAACTGTATTTAATTCGGTTATTAATATATCTTCAGCCAATGATGATTATACACGTATAATTATACAAAAAAAAAGAAATACATTTACTGTTCTTTATAAAAAGGCCTTAACTTCAAGGTAATATTTTTGAATAGAGAGATTTATTCTCAATTTTATTATAAGTACAACACTTATTGTATTTTTATTTCTCCTTTTGGGAAAATTTATTATATTTGGATCTACGCCTAAACACTATCAGTTAAAAAGTTGGCGGAATCGGGTAAGAGGACATGGTATCATACAAATTAAATAATGATTTTTGTATTTCTTGAGAATGGTTAGTGTTGAAGTTTCTAAATTTGGTTTAAATAACTTGACAGAACGGTAACAGTTAAAGCTTTCTTTATCCACATCAATCAAAAAGCAGGTACAACCCAAAGGCTCCTAGCAAGGCGAGAGGGATTAATCTAGTTGTAAATAAGACAAAAAGTTTTTAAGAGAATTATCTTAGCATTTTTATTATGATAGAAGGATATATGACAATTATGCGTAAACAAAATATCGGCCAAATGCTTGCCACGGCTTCGGTGGCATCCTTCTATGCGTAGGTCCATATTTTCAATTACTCTCAGTCATAATTGAGGTTCAATGCCGTTAATGTATCGAATTATCTCATCCTTTAGCTCTTGAATTGTTCTTGGCTGATTGACGTACACTGTTTCTTTAATAATGCGGCAATTCTGCTTGTTAACGAATCCTTTGAGTAGAAAGTGTGCCTCGTCGCTGAAGATGGTTTTCGTTGTAAAGTCACCATTGACTTTTGTCTGTTCAACTATCCATTCGGCGTATTGAAGGCGCTTGGAATGCTCAGTAGGCTTCAGCTCTTGAGTCAATTGAACCTTGTAAGCGTGTAAATTCAAATCTTTATTCAAAACTCGCATCAGTGATGTTTGTGAAATGTTCAATTGTTGATTACGACGACGAGTCAAGGTTGACAGCTATTCTGCCTCACTATCACGAACAACAGCAATGTTTTCCGTAGTACGAACTTGGCGAGCATGCACACGTGTGTCTACATTTTCTACAGACCCAGTTTGCAAAAATTTGCTCACAATTATCCCGATTTATGGCACATTTGGTCGATTATGCTGATTAAAAACATCACGAAGTGCACGAAATGCATTATTATCTGATCACTCATTTTCGTAAAAGGCTTCAACAAACCGCGCTGCTCAATTGTGTTGAATTTGTCTAACACTGAAACAAAGAAATATCAAATTAAATTGGGCAAAAAACTTGACGTTAAAGTGTGACTCACAATTAACATCGTGCATTATGGTTGGACAATCCTTTTTTTAAACATAAGGTTATAGAACAAAGCCAAGTAAATACAATGTTATCTTCAGTTTAATAAAACTTTTCATCTCGATTATTAGCTCTCCTTTGGTTTGAATCAGAGAACGATGGACGACCAAGTCCGAAACAGGATTTTGTGAGAAATTTTATATTTGTCCCTTAGATGGCGCGAATTTTCAGAAAAAAAACTATAAACCTAAAAAATATTGTATTGATTTCGACAAAACCGTATTACCCAGACCATTACCATAACAAAAATGTTAAGATTTTTGGGTAGTTGTGCGATTAAGGAATTTAAACGAATACGTTTAATTGCCTCTTAGAGCTATTTATCAGAACTTATACAATTATTAGAGTAGCCATTCTCGCATTGCTGGGAGCATTTTTGTTGTATACCTATGAAATATATTCCTTATAAGAAAAACTTAAAGGACTAAGTTCAGAAACTGTCATTCTAACCGTTCTCTACATATACAAAAATCAATATTTTTTGTATAACCGTTTGCACGATAGACAAAAATCAATATTTACTTCGTATGTGAGTTGCCACCCTCACTTATCCAATTCCGCCCACTTTTGAGTGATGATTTGTATTGACCACAAAGTTGTTTGGCCCAATTTTTAAAATATAATCTAACTCACACAAAATTTAAATGTTGTAACAAATTTCGTTTTTAAGTAAAACTTATGCAATACAAAGCGGTTTACTCTAGTGTCAATAACTCATGAGCCAATGTACCTACAAAAACCGCATATACATATAAACCTTGATATTGACTTCACCTTTCGTTTAAGGGCTGGTTCAGAGAATATCAATTACAACGCATATTATAGTCCTCTTTTATATATATACAGATAATGAAGATGTTATCGCAAAAAAATATAATTTTAACAAAGCTATTAAATTAGCTGAAATATTTTATTAAATAATAATTTATAGAGTTGTGTGAAATAAGAAGTTTGAAAGAAATTTAACAGAAATTTTATTTTATGTTGCCAATAAGTACTTTGGGTAATTAAACGAGAGAAATTCTAGGAAAATTTCTGTTTATATTTAAGATAATTAAGCGAAATGGATGGTGCAAAAAAACAGGAAAGGCAATTAAGCGTGGGGTAATTAAACGGGTTATACTGTATGCACATAAAGTATTGCTCGAAATCTAAGCAACTTTTCCTATCAAAGCAATTAAAGACTCGTGTATTACTAATAAATTCAAAATAAAACGTTTAATTCTTAACTTATTACCAACCCTTATTCTGCATCTCAATTACGACTCCGCAGTCAGTTACTTTTCCATCGAAAATTAGTATACCAAAAAAACTGAATCGAAAGAAGAAGAAGAAGACAATAATGTTTTCAAAAGCATAGGAATGTATGAAATAGTAGACAATAAATAAGCAAATTTTAATACAAACCTAAAAAGTGTTACATACACTAAGGGGTTTAATAAGAAAACACTCAATTTTTGTTTGTCTTTTCCATGCAAGTGGACAAGCGTAAGTTTATACTTTTAAACATTTTTTTACATTTGTATGTATATTTTCATTTTGTATTTAATAAAAATAAATAATAAAATATTATCTAAATAACACATGTTGGAATAAAAAAAATTGGAAGATTACTCGCCACAACTTTAACAACTTACGATCCCAATGCAGAATACAAGCAATCGAAAGAAACTGAACTGAATCGAAACTCAGAATACCAAATTTGCCAAAGGAAGAAAATTTCAATTCGAATCGAAACGCAGAGGGGTGTATGACTGTAATAACAACGCATTAGTTCCATTCTCTTTCAAGTAATAAAACGACAAAACGACAAAACGAAAAAAAAAACTCCTTGAGTAATTGTTCGAAACTTAAGCAACTCTTAGTACTTTGTACCTTTTTTTTATGACCTCCGCACACCATTTTGGCAAAGATTCCATAAGATTTGTTAGATTCTATAAGATTTGTTAGTATTGATTGTTACTTTAATTTTAAACGCTCTATCAGCGTCTGCTTATTTTTAAAACGGCGTGATTCAACTCTGCGCTTCAAAATTCTAAAAAGGTTCTCAATAGGAGATTGAGGTGGTTAATCGAAGTCTTAAATCCCATTAGCCGACAACCATTCTTTGGAAAATTTTGACAAGTATTATGGGTCGTTTCCAAGACGATATTATGACACCAATTCATATCATAACCGCTTTTCAATTCTGATATTATTGTTTATTCTAAAATTATTTTTATGTTTCTTCTTTGTATTAAATTAATATTATAATTTTTATTGCTTTCGTAAATTCAATACATTTTATGACGATTTTATTGTTTTTTAATCAGTTTTTTTTTAAGCCCAACCCACCTGGTTTTACTAGACTTTTTATGGGTTTTATTGAGTTTTATAACCGCTTACAAATTTCGTTCAAGTCGACAATATTTATTGTTTGTTGATACAATTACGTTGTTTTAGTATTTATAAAGCAATTTTGCATTATTGGTGGGGCTATGAGCTGCTAAAACTCGGTAATCAGAGCAAACTACAAGTATGTACAGACAGATAAAGTTTTCCTTTTGCATTGCAACGCTCGGTATCACATCGGAAAAGTTGCCAAGCAATTGTTAGAAACGATCAATTGCCTCTTCCGCCGCATTTGCCGAACATTGTTCCGTCTGAATATTGGCTGTTGCGACGGATAGAATATACTCATCTCTTAATATGACATTTCACTATAACGCCCTGTTTGAATTATGGAACAGATTCGCTTTACGGCGCAAATTACCTTGTTCGATGACTAAATAACCGAATATTCGCCGTTTTTTAACAAAAAGTGTAATGGAAGCAAACACATATTCATCTGGTTTTAAGGCATTTCCATTTACGGCCTACATTTTCAGAGCCTAGGACGTATAAAGAGGAATGGGTTTATCTTGAAGCATGTCACCAATTCACTTTCTTTGAAAAACTATAAAATCGGCTTTAAAGTTGGAGCGTCTTAAAAAACGAGAAGTTTTTCTGCAACGAGATTTGGGAATTGGGCAGAAGCGAGGAAAAGATGTAATCAGTGATTTGATAAACTATTATTTTGACAAATTTGCTAATAGATTTTCTTTTTTGAGCTAAAAATAACGGATCGAATTAATTAATTTATACTCCCAATACGTAAATTATACTTATTTTTGTTGTAAATAAACTACAAAGACCTTTACATTAAAAAACCCAGCCAGATTTTTTTAAGCATAATTCCCATTAAAACCCCGATGGGTTGCCAACAACGATTTTTTTTGTTTTTTTATCTAGAAACGAATTTATATCGTTTTATACGAATTCGGTTTATGCAAATTTTCGTGGAAAGAATTGATCGAATAAAACGATGTCTGAGTGTATATTTTTTCAAAATCGGTGCAGTAGTATAGACGTAATAGATATAAAGAACGTTTTTGCCTATTAATTATATAGATTCCCTTAACCTATTAGCGCCCAAATTTATTTCAATTTCGAGAAAACAGTATGTTTTTGACATTGTATATTACACGTTTTTAAATACTGTATATTATTTGTTGACTATTTTTAATTTGATCATTAAGCGAATTCGACACATTAGCATCTAATGAGTTACATCTCAAGTACTTAAATCTTTACATTAAATTATTCTCGATAATTTTTAAATTAGTGCATATAAATTATTTTCTAAAGCCTAAACCAATTGAATAAATAAAGAAGCTTTTTAAACAGCCTGATTTATAGAAAAAAACATGAGCCAAAGTCAAGAGACTAAGGTTATAGTTATATACAGACTTGCTACTAAAATTATTAAAATCTGTAAGTTGCATTCGTTATAAATTTAAGTATAAACTAATTGCAATCAGTATCCATAATCAAAATTAAATTACTTATATTCAATTCGTTTCTTTATTTTTAAACGTTTATTATATAATTTTATATACTTTTACTTCTTTTTTTAAGTACATTATCATTTATTGTTGTTGTTGTTGTTTTTCAAAAAATACAACGTATAAAAAAATCATTACAAAAGAAATTATACATGATAAAATACTTTATTTATATATCTTTTAATAGTTTTGTTTTTATTTCTTGATCTCTTTTTTTTTTTTTTTTTTTTTGTTCTGATGTATAGCAAGAAAAAATCAATGCTATAATAGCTACTAACAAATGTACGTAAGAATAGGTTTAAAATTAAAAAAATATTTAAAACGAAAGGATGATAAAAAGCATAGCTAAATTAAAATATATGTATGTATAGTATGTAATAGGAAAAATAACGGAAATATTATTCAAGTGAAAATTTGTGTTTCATTTTGTTTAGAGAACTTCTATTGAAGCAAAAAACTAAATTTTTTTGTTAAATAAACTTAAAAAGCTTAAACCAATTAAAGCAATTAAAAATAGAGTATAGCAAAAGATTGTAAAAGGAAATTAATGTTTAACACCCTGTATGTTTTTTATAATAATATTATGGTTACTTTTTAATTTATTTTTTTATTACACAAGAAGAGAGCAATCTTTCAATTTACTCTAAGAGTTTTATGCAAGTATGTTGGTTAGAGTACGGCTGCACAGCAGTTTGTGTCTTAAAAATGTGGGAGAACTTCCTTTTTTTGTTATACCCTAGATAGTAAGATAGTTTTGTTTCCATTTTTTGTTTTGTTATTTTTTCTCTGAGGGAGAGGAAAGAGATTTTTTAGTTTAACGAACATCAAAACTCTAAGCTTAAATTTTAATTTAGTTTTAATGAATTTCTAAGAAATTCTCTAAAGAAAAAACAGTAACTTCTATTTTTCTAAGAAGATATTATTTTTTTGTGTATCCTTTGTTGTTATTGTTATTTTGTTCTAAAGTACAGTAAAAATAGTATGTTTCTGAGTGTGTTGTATGTGTGAGTGTGTGTAAGTGTGGAGGGGGTGGGGGTGTTTAGTTTTGTGACTTTTTTAATCGTTTCGTTTGTTTAACTATTTAAAATAGGAACGAAATAAGTAAGTTTTATAATATTTTAAAAATGTTATAAAAAGTCTTATCTTTCATATGCAATTGGAAATTAAATATATTGGAGTTGTTAATTTCAAATTAATAAGTTTCCAAAATCTAAAAAAAAACATAAATTTTGAAAAATGATTTGAGAGAAAATAAATATGTGCTACATTAAAAAGAAACAAAATGAAAAACGGTTTTATATTTACAAAATTAAATGATTTCCAACTGCAACGAGAACGAATAGAGAGATATATTGCCAAAACACGAAAATGTGAACGAAGAACCCCCGCGTCCCCTCCTTCTTAGCGCATATGTTTTCTAAGTTAGACGTATGTGAATGGGTTAACGTGTTTCTGTGTGAAAATAAAGAAGATTTTAGTATGATACTCCTTCTAATCTACCTCAGCCAGTATGAATACGTACATGATTTGTTAGTGTACTTTTTTGTCTAAATTGTTTAGGACAATAGGAACAAGCATAAGGTTTTTCACCCGTATGTATTTTCATATGATTATTTAAAGTGGACAATTGTCTAAAGTGACTTTCGCATATTTTGCACTTGTATGGTTTCTCGCCAGTATGTGTCTTCAAGTGATTTGTTAGAGTGCTCTGTTGGGAGAATGCCCGACGGCAAACACTGCACATGAATGGACGATCTGGACAACTGTTGCGTATACAGTGGGCTACAATCCCTGTAGGATTAGGATTGTTATTATTATTGTTGTTGTTGTTGTGGTTGTTAGCCGCATTAAATTGTTCCTTCGTACTTAGAGTGCTAACTGTTGTATTGCTGTCAAGGAAATGTAGCAAGGGATGATGCTCCACTTGTGGCTGTATTTGCAGATGCCCTGAAGCGGTTGGTGTTACCATTATAGTAGCCGCTGCTAACGGGACATTGTTATTACCACCAGCTGCCTGATGATGATGAGGGTGATGATGATTTCCTCCCTGTCCTACGGATCCTCCTCCTGCTGTTTGGTTGGTAGGATGCATGTTGAGATTATGTTGATGGATTGCGTGTAAAAATTTAAAATAAAGTTTTTGTTAAGCGTAAATAATGTTCAATTTTACTTTTTCACTCAGTAGAACGGCGTCAAAACAAGCGCCTCACCTGTGCCTGCTGTTGTAGAGTTGGTTGTTATAGTGGCCACTTGATTGGCATGTGTCTTCATGTGGTTGTTAAGGGTGCTCTGCTGTCGGAACGTCATGCAACAATATGCACAAGCATAGGGCTTATCCCCTGAATGTATCTTCTTATGGTTTGCCAATGTTGCCAATTGGCTAAATGACTTTTCGCATGTATCGCATTTATAGGGTTTGGGATCAATGTGCGTACGCTCGTGATTATGCAGGGTACTCAATTGTGGGAAACGTTTCTGACACACCTTACACTGATAGGGCTTGACCAGCTCATCGGCTTGTGGCGAATTATAACTGCCTGTGTACAGACTCTTTGTAATATTTTGCCTTTGCTGTGCTGTATAAGTTATCGTACCTTGACCACCTTGTTGCTGTTGTTGCTGCATCTGTTGTTGATGTATCAATTGAGCTTGAGCAGCAGCTGCAGCCGCAGAATGTACAACGGCCTTATTGTGACCCTTCCTAGAATTACCCTGCGTTTGTGGCTGATAGTTATTTAATATTGATGCTGGCGTTTGATTTTGCTCAGCCAGAGACGCAAAGACTATAAAAAACAAACAAAAGCAACATTAAAGAAATAAATCAGTAGAAATGTATGTATGAAATGAATAGCTCTTATTCGAATAATGAAAAGCAGTATAGATTTTGTTTTTTTTTTAATAAGAAATAAATGTAGAATGAAAGTGAAGTTCAGAATTCTTCTAATAATTCATTAATTGACGTCTAGAAAAGTGTTTTATGAAAAAGAGGAAATTAACGAAATAAAATGTTAACCTTTAAGAGCTAATAAAAGCTAAATAGTTTGCTGTAGGCTAAAAGACTTCTTTTTACCTTTCAAACAAAAATGCAAACATTAAAGTATTTTGAGTTCGTAATCGACAATAATTTATTTGCACATATGCATTAATTTGTCTGAAAATTTATTAACTACTACCAAATAAAATAATTACAGTATAAAAAGTTATATAAAAGTATATTTTTTAATGGAATTTCTTTTAGATCATAATTGTATATTTTTTTATTTATAAAAAAAACGCAATAACTAAGTTCTAATTGATATCCTGTTACAGATATTGTTGTACCAAGTAAAAAATCAAACAAAAGGCTCTAAAAGGGCTAAAACAATTAACTTAAAGCTAAAGATGTTGTAAAATTTATAATTAAGAATGTCGAGAACGTGTTTGTAAGAACTTATAGCGACTTAGATAGATATTAAAATAAATGCTGTCTTTCATGGGATTTTTTTTATATAAAATTTTAAAAATGAAATAGAATGTAAAAAATAAAATTAATGTGTATATGCATACATTTATATAAAATATGATTAAGAAATGATATGTTTTAGGTTTTAAGCAACTAATTTTGATGAAATATTTTTAACAGACAATTTGAGAAAAATGAATATTTAATAAAAAAAAAAATACGAAAAATAAACCATTCATTTCATTCATTCACATTAAATCGGATGAGGTAGAAGCAAGAACATCAACAACAACCATCAGTTCAATAGACTTTTACTCACCCTTGTGTGTTTTAATATGATTTATCAATGTCGATTGTTGTCGAAAGTCCTTATTACATATATTGCATTTGAATGGTTTCTCGCCAGTATGAATCTTGACATGATTTGTTAAAGTCGATATTTGACGGAAAGCTTTGTCACAGTGTTTACACTTGTACGGTCTTTCGTCAGTATGGATTTTCATATGATTTCGCAAAGTAGTCAATTGGCGAAATTTATTTTTACAAACGTGGCACTGTTTCTTTTTCCGAGGATCATCGATTATCGGTTCCGGTATCTCTTCGGGCATTTCGATTTTAGTTACTGGCATCGGCGTTATGGGTGCGGTAGGATTATTATTTAACGATGAGGAAGCTGCCGCCGTTGTTGAAATGTCCAGTAAATGAACCAATGGATGTTGTGGATGTAGCATGGCTTGATGAGTAGGATGTTGTATGGCTTGTACCGCTGTTAATTGATGCAGCGTAAATGGTGCTTGCTGCAGTCCAGCTGCAGAAATTGTTGTCTGTTGTTGACCCGTAGATGTGGTCACTCCGTGGGAAGTAGATATTTGTGCAGGCGCATAGTGTTGATAGTTGACCATCGCGGCCGCACTTACAGCTGTAGCATGATTGAGGTGCATCTTGCATGAGGTATTTTCTTTTTTTCCGCCGTTTTCTCTTTTATTCGTGTCTAGTGCAATTCTAATATGTCGTCCTCAGATTGGACTGTACTAATTAGAGAAAAAACTATACATATTAAAATTAATAATTTGTATATTTCATTTGCACATAATTACGACGAGAAAGTGTTTTAACTTACCTCTTTTCACCTTTTCTTGTTGGGCTGGCTGTAACGAACGAGAGTGTCTTGTTTTCGTTATTATTGCCACTGTGGCAACGTGTGTGCTTGTTTTTCTTCTTCCAATAGAGAGATAGTTTTCTGTCTGTGATTTCACGTTTTTCATTAGTTTACATTTCACTTTACTTTCAACATGTTTTCACTTTATTCTTTACTATAAACGTAATTATTGATGAAAATCTAAAAAATTTATTCACTAATCGGCATTTATTTGTAAATTTTCATTAAATAATTTTCTTTTCTCAAGGATTTTAGTTGGTTAAAAAAAAATTTTCAGGAAAAGAAAACAAACAGCTGGGTTGGTCAATTTGTCAAGTTTTTAAAAACAACATTGTGGAGTTGCATTTTGGAAAAAAGCGTGGTTTGACAGTGTTGTATTTATAGTTTAAATAATTATCAGTGTTGTATTTTATGATAACAAATGAAATGGTTTGGAGTTATATATGAAAATGAAAATCTAACAAACAAACATATATAATATAGTAATTAATATTAACTTTTGCCCACATACGTATATTATTATGAAAATAATTAAAATTAGAGTGCCTGAATTATAGAGTATTTTTAATTTTTAAATTTATTAATATTTTGTATTAAACTGTCTAAGAATTTTGTTTAATTTTTATAACATATAACGAATTATTTTATTTTCTTCAAGAATTTAAAATATTTAAGCAATTTGCAAAGCAATGAGTTCTTATATAGAGGCTCTATGTAGAGATGTTTAAAAATTCATTATGGCAATATTATTAATATTATCCATCATAGAGTTATACGGAAATTTTGTTATGGCAATACTTTATGTTATTAACATTTCTATTGTGTTTTGGTACTTGGCTGATTTGTTATTCTTGGCCTTCCAGATTTTATTTTTTATCGGTTTAAAAAAAATTTGTCAAGACGGCTTTACTACTACGTTCCAGATTACAATTAGCAACGCAGTTGATTAAAACTATTAATTTACGAAGACGTGAGGTTGTACAATTGATAAATATGAGTGAGGAAAAGCCAACTTCATCATCGAAGAACAAAAACAAAGAACAACAAGAGCATGATAGTGAAGTTACAGGTAAATGAAGAGAAATTAGTTCGGCATCCACAATATAGTGATGCCATCATGGTCAAATAAATATTTCGCACCAGATAGCACCTCTTTTTCCCCAATTAATTTTATGGATTACTAAAGCATAGTAATTTTATTTTGTTTTCTTTATTCAGAAGATAACGCGATGGAAGCAATTAGGAAATTTTTTGCTCAAAAATTAAATTTAGTGACCACTTTGGATGAGGATGATGGGGCAGCCAAAAAGGTTTATTAAGTGTATAATAACAATAAAAATTTGCAATACAATGAAAGCAATCCTTTTTAGGCATTTGAAAATTTAACATTTGAAGGCCTGTGTGATCACTGGAAATCAAAAGGTTTTAAAAATATTATAACTATGGTGGGAGCTGGTATATCAACTTGTAAGTTTAAATAAAATAACAAAAAGAAATAAAATTTTTCGCAGAGTTTTATTACATGTACGCTTTTTCTTTTAGCGGCTGGCATACCAGATTTCCGTTCACCTGGCTCTGGTTTATATGACAATTTACAAAAGTATAACTTACCACATCCTTCGGCTATATTTGAAATGGACTATTTCGAGGAAAATCCTCAGCCTTTTTTTGCTTTGGCCAAGGAATTATATCCTGGTTCCTTTAATCCAACGCCCTCGCACTATTTTGTACGGCTACTACACGATAAAGGTTTACTTTTGCGTCATTATACCCAAAATATTGATACGCTAGAACGAATTGCTGGTCTACCTGATGAAAAACTAGTTGAGGCCCATGGCACCTTCTTTACAAATCACTGCTTGCGTTGTCGTAAACTTTACTCTATGGAATGGATGAAAGAACAAATTTTTACTGATAGTGTTCCAACTTGTACTGTTTGCAATGCTGTAGTTAAACCGGATATTGTGTTCTTTGGTGAAAATTTACCTGAGAAATTCTATACATTACCTGCTAAAGATTTTAATAAATGTGATTTACTCATTATTATGGGCACGTCTTTGGAAGTACAACCTTTTGCTTCTCTCATTGATCGTGCCAATCCAAAATGTGTACGATTGCTAATTAATCGCACAAAAGTTGGTAATGACTTTGGAGGCTTCAGTTCTTGGTTCATGAGTGGTCCCGGGCTTATGTTTGATAATCCCAAAAATACCCGTGATATTGCCTACATTGGTGATTGTGACGATGGCTGTTGGGCTTTAGTAGAAGCATTAGGATGGAAAGACGAATTAAGTGATTTAATAAGGAGCGAACATGACCGCTTAAACAAAGAAAATGCTAAAACAACAAATGTCAAGAAAGTAGAGAGCGAAAAATCATCTGCTGCTACAAACCAATGTAAGGATGAAGATGAAGCTCAACTAAAACAGGAGGCAAGAAAACTTGATTCATAATTTTCTTGCAATAAAAAAGTGCAATAATTTTGGTGTTATCTTAGATCTAATAGAACAATATTTATTTTAGTTTAAGAAGTGTCTTAATAAGATACATGAATATTATATATTTGGTAATATAATTTTGATTGCTTTAATTATTAAAAATAATTGTTAAAAACAATTTTTAAATATAAAAAGCGAGTCGATGGGAATTTGTTGTTTCCAGTTGATTATTTGGTAAAAACAAAATATACAAGTTTTTGCCAGTCAAGTCGTGCACTTCAATACATTTTTTTCACTCAACGGAGTGCAGTGGTATGGCTGAGTTCCAAAACGTTGTTTGCAAAGCAACCGAATAATTGTATGCATTACTAAACCCAACCATGCTTTTTGTTTACAATTTGAAATTTTGTTTAAATTTAAATAATAATATACTTTTAAATGGAATCAGCTATTTGTTTACAAAATTAAGATAATATTAAGGAAAAAGGATTGTTTTATGGGAAAAGGTGCTGACTGCAGCAAACAGAGTAAGGATATACAGTTTTTTTTACAAACCAAAAAACAATGTTACTTGCTTTGTATCGATATAGTGGTAAAAACGTATAGCTGTAAAGTATTTTGAAGTTTTGGATTAAAAATTTTCTTTGAACTCATTTGATTTTAAATTTTGTTGTTGAAATCAATTGATTTTATAAAATTCTGTTAAATTCATTTGATTTCATATTTTCTTTTAAATCATTTGATTTCATAAAAATTTTGTTAAATCATTTATTTCATAATTTATTGTTTTAATCACTTGATTGCATAAGTTTTTTGTTGAAATCAACTGATTTCATCAATTCTTCTAAAATCACAACGATAGTAAAAAACGAATATGTAATTTCCTTCTTCTTTCAACTCGAAATCTTAAAATCAAATTACGATTTTGAATGCTTCGTAAAGAAAAATACTGGTTTTTTTGAAATGGTGTCTTTGCTAAATCTGGCATATTCGTCAAAGGTTGTTGTATACGCTGTTATTATCTGAACTATAAGCCCTTTACACAAAAAAATGTAAGCACACGTGTAATGATTTAAGGCTAACATCACTTCGTTTACAGTTTTATTATTGTGCGAATTGTCGTTAGATTTTCGTTAAAAAAAATAATAATAAAAATAAAAAAATAAAAAAAATTTTATGTAAATAAAACGTTAATATAATATAATAATTTGAATAGAAAGTGTTTAGTTTGCTAAAAATTGAAGTGTATGTGTATTGTAAGCACTAAATGTGAAGTGTATAAGCTATAAGAAAAAAAAAACGGTTGGTAATTAAAAAAAATGTAAGTAAAACTTTGTGAGTGTGTCTGAAAATGGTAAGGTGCCTTTAAGGATCTATTTAAATAATATCTGAAATTTGTAGCATCATCAAGAAAAATAAGCAAAATTTATGTAAATATTATATTTCTAAAAAAAGTGAAAAATAAAAGCGATAGAGCGTTTAATTCAAATGCGATAAACAAAAGGTCGTGCTCATATTGTTACAGCTTTTTTATGGAGTCTAAAAATGTATTAAAGGATTACTCCCACACAGTGCTGCCACAACTTCCAATTTTTTATAACCAAATTTCAATAAAAAAGTAACCAAAAATAACCAAAATTTTAGTAAAAAACAATAAGATGAAACGATAAATAACAAGATAAAACTTTATGATAATGATATATGTATATATGTCATATATGTATATCGATTTTATAGAAATATTTATTAAATATAGACCGGTCTAACACAGCTTGTTAACTTATTAATTAATAAGTTTGTGTCGAATTTTTAAATTTATTTGTGCAAAATTTTAGCCCAATGGCCCTTAATTTTAATGAATTTCAAAAATACCCGAACCAAAGTTAAAGTTAAATATTTGCCGAATTTGTTATATGTCGAATTATGTGTTAACATGTGTGAACATCGATTGTTCACAAAAGCTTGCCATGAATATATTCCATCGATTTCAACGTGCGAAAGATTATTTATGCTGTACAAAAGATATGATTTCGATATGAATAGGAAAAACTCCAGATCAGCCAAAACTATTAATGTCCCAAATGTTGCTCAAAAGCCATAAAGATATATTGCAGCATGCAATTATTACAAACTTTGGCTTAAATAAATACCCGAAATATTCGACCAGACTTAAAGACGTTATATTTCATCATGAGAGATGTTAAAGCCAGTTAAAACTATAAAATAGTTGTTCGAAAGTTTTGTCTCACTCGCCTTATAGTCCACACATCGTCCTCGGAATACATTTCACTTCAGAACTGAAATTAGCTTGTTCTTGTCCTCAAAAAATGATCAGCTTTTGGCACGTAGTCCACATGGTATAAAAAAAGAGAGGTTATAGCTAAAGGTTATCAATATTTTGAATAAATTTATGTTGCTAAAATGTTTCACAACAAAAGCACAAAAAAAAGTCCCGTTTTCTAAGCTATACATCCAATAAAAAGCTGAGTATTAAACATTTGAAAAAATATCTTTCTTTATTTCGTACTTCGAGATAAAAAAGTAACAAAAATGGAAAAAAGTCTACATCTACACATCGAAGAAAAAAATAACTAATTTGGTTAGAAATAACAAAACGGCAATACTGCTCCCTCATTGAATGTGGAACTTAAGGCTTTATTCAAAAAGAGTGTTGCCACTAAAAATTTTAATTTTACCAAAATGTCTGCAAAAATCTACGAATATCGATTAAAATGTAACAACTTTTAAAAACCATTTGAAAAATACTCTGTGAGCGTCATAATCAATACAATGTAGTTTTTATTTTACTTTATTAACATCTTACTTGTTTTAAATTACCATATATCGTGAATACAGAAAAATAAGTGAAAATTGTTCTTCAGACAAATAGCAGATATTTAAATTAAACTAAAATGTCAAGTCCAAGCTTATGATATTAGTATTTTTTTTTCCAACACACAATTTTTAGTTAATTTTTTGGTGCAATATGAACCACTTTCAGTATTTTTTAAGATCGGTAGTCCGTTGCGGCAAACTTCTAAAAACTGAATAAAATTGCAACTAAAGTTTGTATAATTTACTAAATAAAGTGGGTAGAAAAAGGTCAAAAAAATCCTCGGATATGGTAAAAATTGATGTTTAATGGAAAATCACAAAAAACAAATCGGGTGGAGCCATAATCTTATGAATAAATCCGACATTTAGCTTACCTTGTACAAATAACTTGTAATTTGATCTTTGCAAATTAAAATTGGTTTCGTCGGGGAATAAAACTATTTAAATGAAAACTTTCAATCAAAGAGTATTTGAGATAATTCATCATCAAATTACCTGAATTTTTAACTAATTTGAATTCAATAAAAAAAAAAAAAAAAAAAATCAAAAAGCTCTTTTAGGGTTTGGGCCTGTATCTCGAGTGCTCGTTTGGACAAGTTGGTAAAATGCATTTTATTTTTAGTGAAACGGTCACATTTTCTTAACCGGAAATATATCAAAATCAAATCTAAGACTAACTATGCTATATTACAAAGGATACGCAAATTATTAATGATTTGATGATAATTGAATTAAGGTGATTCAAACTTTGCTTTGTCCAATTATGCGTTGAGTATAAAAAATTTCAATATATTTGTTTTTGTACTGAAACTTAGTTATTATTGGATCAAATGCTGGTTTTCCTCTTGTTCATAAAGATAAATATCTGAAGTATAAATAAGACACCTAAAAATCTACATTTTTATTACATTTTGTACGTGTAGAGGACTTATTTATGAGATAAAAACGTGTCCGATTATGCGCTGGATTCACTGTGTGTTTAAATAATATATTTCATTTATGCCATCAAAATTTAACTTCGATGGTGACAATGGCTATTACTTTTATTTTCCTGATGTGCGTAAAAAGGAGCTATTTTAGAGCTGTCGTCCTATGTTGTTGTTAGCGAGCTGTATTCAATTGAGACTTTCTACAGTTGTTATTTTCGAGATTTTGGAGGTGTTTAAAAAATTCCAAATACAGATCCTTGTTCTTGTCGACGAATCATACTACAGAAAAGTAGTATCATTTCTCAGGTATTTCAACTTTGTTTATTTTTATCGCACTGTAACCTTCATCCCTTCTCTTCAAACTATTGTTAAACATAATATTGGCAATTAAATAAAAATATCCTCTTCCTGCATTATTATTGGTAATATGCTCAAACGTGAGCATACAGAGGTATATAGAACATATGTATGTATGTATATATGTATGTTTACAATGTTAATAAAACAAATTACGCCCGTTTCTACCATACTCGGACCCTCACTTTTTCTACATTCCCTATAAAGAGTTGCATACAATAAATGACTAATATGATGGCATTGTGAGGAAAAAATTCAGTCTCTTTTGTTCGTTCCTTTACTCCTGTAAACCACAACGAACCATACGAAATGGTTGAACTGCGGTTTAAAATTGAAGATGATAACCCGTGGATAGTAAATGTTTGAACGTTTGTCTGTGACACAGGCTTGAGTTCAGGTAGTAATATTTCAATTGAAATAGTAAACTATGCGAGTAAACATATGTACATATGTATGTACATACCTATAATCTGCACTTCATGACATCCATAAGGATGAGATTAATATGTTGGTGAAAATAAATTTTTGTTTTTTTGTTTTAGTGAAAAAAGCGAAATTAAATCTGAGAGCAGTTTTGGTAATGCACTTTTGTACACACATATTATGAAAAAGTACATTTATGGTACATTCTAGTAAAAGGTAAATTTGTAAAGTATT
Source organism: Wohlfahrtia magnifica (assembly GCA_023159175.1). Lineage (NCBI taxonomy): Eukaryota > Metazoa > Arthropoda > Insecta > Diptera > Sarcophagidae > Wohlfahrtia > Wohlfahrtia magnifica. Next base: position 2,082,479 of record JAKWBJ010000186.1, on the reverse strand, counting down.
TTCAAATATTTTAACATACTTGCTGAATTCACAAAGTTTTGTATCCGTGTATCATGTATTGAACAAACGTTTTGTTTTCTCGTTTGTGAACAGCCAACGTTTTAATGTATCAATGTATTTCAAACGTCAAAAACCAAGCAAGAAGAAGAATATAGTCATTCATAAGTTGATATTCAAAAACAAAACGAAAAAACACAAAAATTTATGAAACACACAATTTATTAAAACACAAATTTATTAAATACATTTACACATAAATAGTTAATTTACATTTTTGGGATTATTTTATTTTTTCTTTAAAAATATGTGGTTTTGACAATAAATTTTTTATTATTATTTATTATTACCAACAAAAATCTTACAACTATTCTATTGCAATACAATAATACACTCTATACAACGATACCAGGGGTTTTGTGAATTGACCAACTATATTCTTAATTCTACTCTGAAGAGGTTGCATATTTGTTTGCGGAATAAATGTGACAATTTTGTTGTATTATGGAATACCCCGAACATTTTTTATTTTGAGCTGCAGAGAACGTATGATCATCTTCAACAAACAACGTTAGTTTAGTCGTTAGCATTGAGTTTGTGAGTTGTGTATTGTTTAAAATATTTAATGTCAAAGCAGAAAAAATCATTGCAAGTCAGAGAGTGAATATTTTTTCAGAGTTATTCTTCAACTGCTTCCATAATTCATTTATAAAACAGGTAAATTTATTTTTTTAGCTTCATAAAAATTTGTTGAGGTTATTGCATGAAAATTTTTCCCGGTTCGCCAATTTTCTGCTGAAAATAATTTAGCATCATTGCTAATTAACATTGTTGCTAATTAATAATTGTATTGCTTATAAGCCAATTGACATTTTACAGTCTCATGATGGAAATATTGCAGCAATGCTTTTACCACCTCAGGGTAACAGCGGTTTGAACCCATGCAAAATCTAATAAAACTAGTCAAGTTAGGATATCGGAGTAAATTGTTACGCAACATTGTCGCACAAGAAAGCATTCCAATTGAAAATATTTTAAAGACACATACAATTCCTGATGCTATTTTTCTATTTAAGTAAGTGTGGGATGAACTGCCTAAAGCAGCTCTTATGAAAGCATGGAATAAAATAAAAAGTGAGATGGCGATCAGTACGAATATGAAGAGGATATTCTGCACTCTTAATTGATGGAATCACTTCGAAAAGTTCAATTGTTGACGTCAAAGGTTGGTGATAGTGTTGACATCAGCATTGATGACATTGAAAATTTGAACAATGAACAATTTTAGCAGATGATTATGATTCGAAGTATCCGATAATGATAACAACGGGTCAATTATCTTGCAAGATACTCAACTATCTAAAGTGAGCTACTCGAAAGTAGTTGCTAATAGTTGTTATCAATACCTTTATTAAATGGTTCGAAAAAAATAACGATGCACAAGTAGCAGATCTTGTCAATATCCGCATGAAAGTGATCAAAACCTATTACATAAAAGAAAGAAAAAACAAACAAGCCTCGATTGCTTCTTTAATTTCGTATAAATTAATACTTCTTACTCGCGAAAATATTGAACGGTAACTTTGTACTTTAAAACAGCCGGTACAAATTATGTAAATCTAATTTTCTTTTTCGTGACGATGAAAACTAATTCAATAAACAAAAATTTAACCTGTTTTATAAAAAAATGAAGTTTATTATTGTTTCGTTCTTTCTTTAGTCAATTCTTAAAAATGCTTAGAAAAGTTAACCGTTTGAAAAAGTTGATTGCCTTTGGAACACTTCGGAGATTCTATTGTATTATATAATGTTGGCTGAACCCGCATAAGCTAGCTGAAATTACAAGCATTTTAAAAAGTTCCATACTTCACATATTGAGCAAAAATTTGGATATGAGAACACTGTGTGCAAGATCGGTTCCGCCAGATTTTGCTCTGTGAAATTATTTTCTATTTCTAAACTTGAAAAAATGGATCGATGGTAAAAGATTTGCCAACAATGAAGAGATGAGTCAGCGGTTGAACACTATTTTAAGGAACTAGACAGTTCTTACAATAAGCAGGGTATCTAAGCTATTAAATACAACAATACAATAATTCCCTTAACATTCCATGAAGGAACATAGGGCCTTTTCTCAGTCTGTCAGCTGCACCCGATTATATTTTTAGACTCATTAAAAGGGACCCATAGTTTAACGCCGGCTCCGAACGGCAAATGCATTAGAGAAGTTTTCAATAGTACGAATACTCATAACCAGTTACTATTTAATGTTGTGAAGTTATACCGGTGTTGAAAAAAATTTTTGTTTCTTCAGATGGTTTGGTCTGGCATTGAACCGAGGACATTCATACCACAGCGGCACACAAGCTATTAAATATCGTTATGAAAAGTGTATCGAGATAAAAGGATAATACTGTAGAGGTGAGTTTATAGATTTTTTGTAACAAATGTTGACATTAATTTGTAGCCGAATTCACTTTCGTAACAATATGCTGAGAAATAAAGTCGGATAATTTTAAAAGCACCTTCCAATTATAAGATAATAATAATGGAAAAACAATCACAGAATACTTCTATCAAATACAATTAATTATTAATTAAGAGTGTGATCTGTACCCCAGATTTGCAAAATCAATACAGTAAAATTTAAATTTGAAAAACACGCGTTTTTTGCTTGTGCATTTGAGCGTTAAGTCATATACACACATCTCTTAAACATTAGATTTTGTTTTTTTCGGGAATTCCCACGACAGAAAAAATAAAAGTAGAAAAATATAAGCGAAAAAGTAATTTAAAAGATAAAAATTATATCATTCCTTATATTTTTCTTTTTAAATTTTTTTAATGTTTTTTTTTTTTTAAAGATGTTTTTAACCTTTTTTATTATATTTAAAAATTTTTTCATTTTTAATATCGGTTTAAATTTGTACCAGCGGTTATTTGGAATCTAGCAAAACTTATGTATGTCATTCTATTCTGTCACAAAGTTCAGTATATTATCCACTGTACGAAATGAATCGATGAAGCTAATTTTCATCTTGGTGGGTACGTTAATAATAAAATTGCTGTATTTGGGGCTCAAAAAACCCAAATGTGCTCTTACAGAAGCCAATGCACCAATTACGAGGGACTGTTTGGTGAGGCTTGTGAAGGGAAGGCATCATTTAAAAATGAGGACGACGCAACCATGGTCAATGGAGAGATCTATCGCACCATGATAACTGATTTTTCTGTGCCCGCTCTTCATGGTATTGATGTGAACTATGTTTGATTTCAACAGGATGGTGTAATTTGCCACACATCTCATGCCACAATCGATTTATTGCATCAAACATTTGATGGCCGTTTAATTAGCCAAAATACGACCCCATATACTCGAAAAAGTTCTCTAAAATCTGTCAGATCAAATGGGGTGCCGTGAGGTTAGCTTCGGCAGCAATACGAATGGAATAATATTTCATTTCTAAAAGGAACAATTCTACTTAACAAAAAAAAAAAAAAAGTAAATAATTAAATAAATAAATAAATTTGGCAAAATTTCAAAACGTCTTTGTTTAATAGCATTTTTAAATTTCAATTTTTAAATTGCTCACCCTACATAAAAAATTATAATTTTTCTTTAAAAACAAAACAAAAAGGTCTATGCTTACGTTTCACAAACTATCATTGAGAGAGAGAAAAACTCACGGACCTCCGGAATACGTAATCTGTGATAGATTCATGCATAAAACCTATACTTTTATAAATATAACGTTCAATTAGTACTTTTGCGTACCATTTATACAACATCCCTATCATAATATCCATGTCATGTTGTTGATAGCAGTTAAGGTAGCAGTAGCAGTTCGTAGTGCAGTAGAAGTTAATGTCTTTGAAAACTGTCGCTGTATTAAAATACTCGTTACAACTAATAGTTATCGTTGATTGCATGCATTTTTTTTAGTTGTTAAGTTGCAGTTGCAACTGTTGTATTTTTTATATTTTTTCTATATTTTTTACATTTTCTGTGGTAAATTGTCCTCATAGTTGGACTAATTAAAAAAAGACACACTTATATACAGATCGAAAAAAACGAAAATACTAAAACCAACTCCATTTCGTGCAATAGATATCCAACTGTAATTGAAAACTACAAAACATCTACAATCTCAACTCACTAGGCAGGTATTATCTTCTTCTTGTATCACATGGATGCTATTCTCCATGTTTTTTCTTCTTCTTCTACTACTCTATTACTTACAGCTCAGCCAAATGACTAGCCTGCATATAGAAAAAAAAAAAAAAAAAACACAAACCACAGAAAAAAAATTGTGAAAAATAACAACCATTTAAATGAAGTAGAATGTTAACAACATCATCTCTGGTTAGAATGAGGAAAAATGAAATAAATAACAGGTAAAACTGTTTTAAAGTCAAATGGCGTACAATCAACTTGTATAGCTATTATTATATCAGAACAGCAGTAACAATAACAACAGCAGCAGCAATAACTAATACTACTTAAATATGGTATTTACGGTACAAGTATTGTATTTAGTTAAGTACTTACATACATAGATAGTGACGGTTTCCTGTAAAACGGAAATCAATACAAAAACATTATGTTCACACTTGAACTCATCCCTCTCAAATGTGACTGGAATTTTGTGTACATGTGTATGTCTACCCAGTATTAGTGTAAGTATTTAAAAATAACGGAAATTACTAAATGCATTTTATGATTTGGCAAATATATGTATGAATATACAGCATTTCTCAGCTAATGAAACAAATATATTTTTTGTTTAATATTAACTGACTTATTAATAAAAACAATGTAAGCCGTTCAGCGCACAAATTGATTAACTCCATAAAACAAAAAGTTGAGAAAATTAAAAAAAGCTTATAGGTGTATATAAAGCTAGAGTGAAAATGATAAGTATTTTTTGTCATTTGAGGTTAAACTAGACCTAACTTAGCATAGCGCTTTAATTGCAACACAACCAACCTTATGGGCAACAATGTGTTTGATTAGTGATGACATGCCGTAATGCAATAACCGAACAATTCGATTTTAGTTGTCTCAACTATGGTTACGGTTTTGACGTTATTTTGAGTCTCGTCTAATTGAACCTTCAGTAGTTCCAATACTTACGAAAAGGGATATTTGTTTTAAGTTTAATATCGTTTTGGATCAAAATTAGGCGTGACAGACAGTCTTGATTTACAAGAATTTTTACGGCTTGTCAAGAATTAAGAAAAAATATGGGTTGTCAAGATTTTTTAAAACACATTTTTTTAAGTTTTCTTCGCACAAAGCTTTGTAAAAAGCTATTAAAATTTTTAGTCACTTACTAACGTAAAGCGTTTTAAGTGTTTTTGTTTCTTAGTTTATCTGAAAAATTTGTAATTAACCCTTTGATGCATTTGTTGTTTGTATACAACATCTCCATTTGCAAACATATTTCTCATGTCTAACGATATTCCATTTTTAAACAAAGTAATATAAAATAAAATTCTATGCCTTAAGATTAGTTTTTCTCCTAATTTTGCTGAAGTAAAAAATTGTTGGGTTTCTTATTCTAATTATCGTTTTCTGATTTTTCGATATTTATTTTGTGAAGAAATAAGTGCCTAACTTTTTTAGAAAATCTTCCGATAATTTAGTGAAAATTTTTTTCCAGATACAATAGCTTATAAAGAAATCAAATACAACAAAAAAACTATAAACATTTTAAACAGACGATTTTTTGGGACTATAATTTAACTGTTGTGTGTATTTTCTCTAATATTTTGTATTGAAATTTTTAAAACTTTTATATTCCTCTTCACCCCTTTAATTACATTTTTGTACATTTAGTCAATAATGAAATGACAAAAGCGTTTAACAGCAAGTGAAATGGACGCTTTCTCTCAGTAAGTCCAGAAGACTATCAATAAGAGCAATCTCAGGATACTAACGGGTCTATTTACTGGGGGCTGTGGTCTTAGATACCATCAGTTTTTTAGTAAATATTGTGGATGATCGGTTCTGTATGACCTGTGCTGAAACATCTGAACATGTACAGTCTGTGTGGCTTAGAAAATTAGGTTCTTGGCGGAAGCTGTGCTGACTCCGAAAGAGGTATTTTTTCGCTCACTGGCTTTATTCTCAATTTCAATTTATTGTGATGAACTTATGTGACTACACAAAAAATTCTTCGGGGCGCGGTTAATTTTGGACCAAAACTACACTAACATTAACAAGATAAATAGAACAAATTTTTGAGTTTGATTCTCATGATTCTGTTGAGACAGCACTTGAAATACCATTGATAAAAATTCCTGGTAACTAAGCAGTATTTCTGATGCTTTTGAAGAGTGTTGAGGTGCCAAAAGAATTTTAGAAATCAGGGCTTAGAGCTGGAGGAAACAGACATTACGTTTTTTGAGGATTCTAGACTTAAGGTGGTGTTTCAAAAAATGTAAATAAAACTCTTAAAATGGAGAAACCTATCGAATAATTCTGTGTAGGTTTTTAGGTAGACATACTGGTAGGTAGACATCACTGGGTGATATATCTACCATTACGGTTTCAGGTCTGTTGATGTTCATTAGGAAAGCAGTAGATCTGTTGAACAATAGATTCCACGGTTCTCAGTGTTCTTCAATACCGCCTGGTCAGAAGTATAATAATAATAATGGAATAATGCCATGGAAGATGATGTAGACGTATAAACCCCTTGAAATACTTCTGATACATAGATTATTATTAAAAACATATATCGTATAAAATTATTATTATTCTTATGGAAAAACTTGATCTATTTACTCCGTTTATGCGTCATGTTATGTTATATGTACAACATTTTCTAAAAACAACGCTTCGAATGAAAGTAGAACTTTTGTTAGTTTTATTTATTTAATTTGACCCCAATGTAGTCGGAAACAAAGTTAAAAAAAATATAGCTGCCCTAAGAAAGTTGAGAGAGGGTTAAAGTTTTGCTTTATTAAGCTATATATGTATATGGCATTTTGGTTGATAAATTTTTGCCATTTTTGGCGTAAAGCCAGTCTAAAACTTATAAGCGAAAATTGGCGTTTTATCGGTCTTTACAGAATTTAAATTTATACAATTACGAGAATTCTGTAGATATTGCAATAAATAAAAATTTGAAGGTGTAAGGTCCGAGCTATATGGTAGGTGTATTAAAACTTTCCAGCCGAGCTCTCAGTTCCTGCTGGGTCACCAAAGATGTGTGTGATCTTGCGTAGTCATTATGGAACACAACACCTTTTCTGTTGATAAATTCTGGCCGTTTTAATTGATTGCTTGTTTCGTTGTCGTTGATAGTTGACAGGAGAGATCACAATCAATCGTTTGATCAGGTTGTAGAAACTCAACTAACAATTCCCTTCCAATCGTACCTGATACAGCACTGTCTTTCTTGGTGTTAAACGTGGCTTTTGCTTCGTCCGTATTATTGTCATACGTGATTCACTTTTCATCAACCGTAACCAGTCGGACCTATAACACAGGCTATAGTGTTACCTGATGCAATTAATATTACCAGAGATTTAACATTTTAGAGCCATCCACTGACAACCAATATTTTTGACTGTCAACATTTTTTTTTCCAAATTAAAATTTTTTACTATAAATGTCAAGAATTTTGCATTGTGTAATTCGGTAACTCTAGTCACAATACTGGGTTTTGACATTACCAACTACAAAAAATTGAAAAAATGGTGTTAATTGATGTGTGCTCTGAATGGCTTAAATATTTCTATCCAAATTCGCTATAAATGGTAGGAGTACTAGTAAATTCTGCATTTAAAGTGTCAATGTTAGTGGTGATAGAGGTAAAAAATGAAGCGTAAAATATGTAAATGAGTTGTTTTTAAGTGTTGCAAGAGTTTCCAAATAAAATGAAGTTGCACTTGTTCAGAGAAATATTTCTTTTTATAGATATTTCTATTTGTAGATAATTTTTCCTGGGATTTACTTTTAAATATAAATATCAAATTTTAAAACAACGATTAGTTAAGCACATTTTATCTCTTAATAATATTTGTAATTCATTCAATATAATTGCTGATTTTTGTATGAATGGCTGGCCACCCTTCTGAACCACAAGGGGATTATTCAAATGTTACAACGTCATCCAAGGTAGTAGGTACAAGTTCTAATAAAAAATATCCAGTATAAAAATTATGGTAGAATTTATATTTCTGATTTATTGAGGTGTAAAAATCTATTGCTAGTATCCCAAATCATTAGTGGGCTACAAGAAATACTACTACAAGAATCAACACCGCCTGCCCACCAGCACAATTTGAGCAGCCTTTGGGATAGTAACGACGCATATAAATTGCACTATAATCCTTAAATATGTAGCTTTTAGTTCAGTGTTCGATTTGGATTTTGTTTCAGTTTTATTCCAACTTGAATTACAGTACCATCAAAGATCGCTGAAGGTAAATTCGTATTTATGGGTAAGCATAAACGGGGACGCAATCTCCCTTACCACTTACATCAACGTAACAATCAGGTTTTGTAGTTGTATCCCATTTGCCTATACGTACACCTGTTAATCTCCAGTCAGTCGGTTTAGCTTTCCATTTGCACTATCAGAAACGGTGTCACATATCGTGTGATAGGAAATAAGCGATGAGTGAGGTTGGAGGTTAAAGAAATAACTTGTTAAACGAATTTGAGCGCGATTTCACTTATACGGCAATATAAATAGAACACTTAGACGTGGACGCTGATGAATTACTACTGCTCGTCCAGATCAAGTAATAGTTAAGTCAATAAAAATTGATCTACAAAATACGGCAGTAGAAACTGGGTATCCCTATTAACATCTATACTCTTCCTGGCAAAACTAACGTTGTTTCTGTATTTTTATAGAACTAAGACATTTTCATAGCTGTGTGATATTTTAAAAATTTTTTCATTCTGAATTAAAAGAGTACATATTGTTAAGTCAAAAACCACGTTAATTTTTTTAAAAACACTTGGAGGTGTGCAAATACAGAACAAATACTGAACAGTAAATAAAATACAGAACATTTTCATTTTTTTTTTTATTATGTATAATTTGTACAGAACAAGAGTCTCTCTCTACGGATGGTCATCGTAAGTGTAGCAGGCAACCGTTAATCACTATTGGCTTTTATATTAATATGTTAAAGATTTTTTTTAAATGAAGGATTTTTTACGAACACACATAAGTATATTATACTAATGTGTCATATACCCTATATACACATTCGCCATATTCCCCTATTTTGATTTCTATACACATATTGTACTTAACCCCATTTTCAGACAACATTATGTTCAATCATTTAACAATTTATTATTCATATTAAACCGTTTCAAATCGTTTATATATTTTAATAATCACCTATTATAACTTATGATTATTTTTATTTTATTTTTTCATATCATAAGAATTGTTTTCGAAAGCATCAAAGTAGACTTTATGAATATTTTATTCCATGTAAAATTATTCCTTAAATATCATCAATAAAGAAATGGCAGGAGGCAGGCAGCAGACAGCAGGCAGTCAGCCAGGGCAACAAAATGAAAATTAAAAATCATATTTGTAAGCACAATATTATTAAGCGGCTGAAGAGTTTTTCATATGGCTTTGATTGTATTTTTATTATTCATTTTCTTGATGTTTTTGGCAACACATGTCGATGAAAGTATTAGAAAACAAATTTTTTTTATTATATTTTTTCTGTATGAAATTTGACTCGTTTTGAAAGTATGGTATGTATATATGTTATATATGTAAGTGTATGATTGCGTTTGTAAGTGGCAAGAAAAATGAAACATTATTCTAGATGTTGTGGGTTTATTAAAAACGTTTAAATGGCGAAGATATTTTAAAATCAATATGGGGTTACAGTTTTTTTAATGTACAATTTTTCTTGCAACATTTATGTAATAGATTACAAAATATATTTCTATTACAACATGTTTTTATTGTTATTTAAGATTTTCTGTATTATTTTTTCTATAATCTAAAAACTAATCATATTTAACTTCAGCAGATGTTGTTTGCTATTGACTGATGTTGTTGTGTGTGATTGCGATTTCAAAGTGATATCAAGAAATTTTATTGACACGCTGTATTTTTTGGGTTATAATGTCATCGTTGTAAATAATTTACATATACATGAGAAACATTTTTTTTAGTACATACCATACATACACTAGGCAATATAAGTCTACGCTCTTCACTCAACTCATAGCTTTAGTGCCAAAAATTTCCAAAAAGTTTATAAAAAACCACAAAATTTTTAATATAAACTTTTCTTTGCAGTGCAGTGATAATTGCTTACTAAGATCATTCCACAGTTTCGCCGGAATTTCGGGAGGAACAGACTACTCCTCTACGGAACACGTTAATAGCCTACGTACTAAAGAAGAGCCATTGGTGGAATGAAAACAAACTAGGCATTAGCGTAGGAGTTAATATAGTACTGGACAAGGTAATGAAATAGGCAACTGCCATTAGCTGAGGTTTCAATTGGGGCTTGCATGGGCGTCCTGAAGATATTGATTATATATATATATATATTAATTCCCATACCATTCCATGAAGGAACATGGGGACTTCTCTCAGTCAATGAGCTGCACCCGATTCTATTTATAGACTCATTGAAAGGGACCTACAGTTTAATGCCGGTTCCGTACGGCAAATGCTTTAGAGAAGTTCTAAATGGTAGTAATATTTATAACCAGTTACTAGCTAATGTTATGAGGTGATACTGTTGTTGAAAAACGTTTTATTTTTTCAGATGGTCTGGCCTGATATTGAACCGAGGACTTTCTGGTTGCTAGGCCGGTATCTTACCTACCATACACAGCTCTTGATTATACCGATGATATTTGTTTTCTAGACCATAGTTTAGAAGATATGACAACTAAATTGGGTGAGATACATACTTCTGCAAATAATACAGGCTAACGCATTAAAATTGGAAATATCAAGATCCTACGTCTAAATACCACAAATTTTGCCACAGAAGAAATATAACTTGAGGATGTTTTTTCTTTTCTGTACTTGAGAAGCGGCATAACCCCATCAGGCGGCTCACGAGAGGATTTTGTAAGCCTCCTAAATAGGGCAAGCCAGGCATTTGAAATCGGAAAAATAAAATGGAGTTGGGTCGGCCATGTTTTGAGAAGGAATCATAAGAACCTGACTAAAACGTCGATTGAAAGGAACTCGCTAAATTGAAAATAGAGCTGGCTCTACGGAAGAGACCGGTGCCTAAGTGAAGCTAATGGCACAGGATATAACACAATAGAATAGACTAGAAAAAGTATCATTTAGCGTATTTATTTAGATAAGAATAACTCTTATTTTAAAATCAATACAAGCTTTTACAAAAGCAACGAATACATAAACTGTTATTTTTCAAGTATGTATTCGTTTAAAACAATCGAACTAGTCTAGACCGATCTAGTGCCGAAGTACGGGGGATATTTTTGAATATGATTCAATGCTTATGATTCAGAACCAGAATCTTAGCTTTCGAATAAATCATGATCATTTTTGACGTTACTTCCTAAGCAATGCTTATGTAATCATTATTTCGATTACAACTTTGCAGATTAAGAACTTTAATTTTTGTCAAAACTATTTTCTTCCCATTTTCACGTAAAGCGTTCAAAGCAACGTTTTTTATTAACATCTTCTCTAACTTTTTGTAAGAGATTGTTCTAAATATTTGTAAATTGTTTTATTTAGAATGGTGTATGAGTACACTGTCAACATCCAAAAATTTTTGAAGCACTAAATCTCATTTTCTTTACACATATTTATGGCAAATGTTTTGAATGCAAATGAACAATTGAACATTCAATAGGTCATAGTTGAACCTTTTAAGGTATGTTGGAGATAGGTGTGTCATGTAAGAAAAAAAAAAAAAAAAACAAAATCGTTGTTAGGTCGCACATTTTTTAAATTTAATCATAATTTTACGCATTTATTCAACCAAAAAAGAGAATATATATATATTTATATATATATACAAGTTCGCTTAAGAGTATATTTTTCTATATTTAATACCGGTATTTGTTTAAAAATTTCAATTTAATAAAAAGGGGTTATCATTTTATAACACACTGTAATTTAATATTTATATACAATAAATGCATGTTCTCTAACAAGCTAAGCACCCAGCCATTTATCCATCCATCTTTTGTTATAATTTTTTCTATACATTAAGTCATCAATGTCAGCTGCTGTACGGTTTAGTTCTCGTATTGTTCTGTTTTGTTATTCATGTCTTGTAGTCAGTCAGTCAGTCAGTCAGTCAGTCACACACACAAAAAGAAATGAATTTGGGAAACAACATCAAAATATTGTAATTTAATATTTTTTGATCTTTACAACTAAATTGCACAGATTTTGTGATGATTATTAATAAAAATATATTTGTATACATATGTACGAGTATGTATATTTGTTATTTTATTATTTATTTATTAAATTGGGTTATATTTATATTGTATATATATTTTGCCTCCAATCAGATTTGATTAAGTTCAATTTGTTTAGATTTCTTGGAAATAAAAGAATAAATACATACATAATGTAATATGCCTGTGTGGATATGGTTCAAAATTAAATATTATGGTATAATCTTTAATTTAAATAGACTCTTTTTATTTCCAACTATTCTATTCCCAACTTTTTATTTTCAACTGGTGCTTATTTGGTGAATGGTAACACTTAGCTCATGTCTGATTTGACATATAATTAGTTTTATCCTTCCGCCGAACGAATATGGTTGTGTATACGCTTGAACAACGCTGGGAATCTGGGCCTGCGATCGACTTACAGAAGATGCCGATTTTGCCAAAAAAATCATCTTTTCAGATGAAGCTCATTTTGATCTTGGCGGGTATGTAAACAAGCAAAATTGTCGCATTTGGGGCACAGAAAACCCGCATGCATACATTGAAAAGCTGATAAACCCAAGACGAGTCACTGTTTGGTGCGGATTTTGGTCCAGAGGCATAATTGGGCCATTTTTCTTCGAAAATGAGCAAGGAGTGGCCGTTACAGTCGATGGCGATCGTTTTCGGGCCATGTTGAACGAAATTTTGTTCACCAAAAGAGGAGGATATTAGCAACATTTGGTTTCAACAGGATGGCGCTACGTGCCACACAGCCGAAGCTACACTCGATGTTTTGCGCCCTGTTTTTGAAGATCGCATTATCAGCCGCAGAGCTGATGTCGTTTGGCCACCACGGAGCTGCGATTTGACACCGTTGGACTATTATTTGTGGGGTGCCGTCAAAGATAAGTGTTACGCCAACAAGCCAGAGACAATTGACGCTTTAAAGGACAATATTCGTGAAGCCATTGGTGAAATACAGCTGCACACAATGATAATGTGCTTAAAAATTGGACCGATCGTATAAGCTACTGCATGGCCAACCGAGGCAGCCATTTGAATGAAATTATTTTCCATTATTAACCGGAAGGATTGTGCTTTCAAACGAAAAAAGAAATTTGAGAAAATATTCAGTAGTTTTTTTTTATAGCATTTTCAAAAAAAAAAAAAATTATTTGGCGGACCCTTTAGTTTCTTAATGATTTAATAAATTACACGGTTACTTCATAAATTAGTGCGTAGAAACGCATCTAAATGTGAAAATTTGGATGAAAAATTGGATAAAAAATGTGTTAGCTTGAGGAATATACACGAGTTTCTCAATGTTATTTAAATGATATATGTGTGTATATCATTCGAAAGGCCTGTTTCTTTGTTCTCAAATTCGCTTGGCAACTTAATACCGGTTAGTATTTAGCAAAATTATCAGCCTATTCTTATTGTAATCGATAACGGTTATCAGAAAAATAGTATCACTTCCAAAGTTCTTCAAAATTGTTCAATTTTTTAGCAGAATCTAATTGATTTTTAGAGGTCAACTGTAAATCGCTCTTTGATAAATTTATCGAACTTACTTTTGTTTGTTTTATTTTGATCTTATCAGATGTGTTACAAATTAGATTACAAAATATGATAGATCTTTTGAAAAATAATATTTAGGCTAAATTTTGTTTAAGTTTGACTTTTTCAGGATATCAACTCAAAAAAATATTTCTTGTTTAAATATAGGCTATGGAAATGTGGATGGAATTTCATTGTAATTCAGTATTAGATTTTTTACTGGTTCTATTTTAATACAAAAATTTGTGCACCATTTTCGATTACGAATCGTTCTGTGTTTTGGCATGATAGTTGAAAGTTTACTATATTTAAGTTTGTCTTTATCGTTATATGTGTCCGGTATTATTTGTTAACATGAACAAAAATTACACTGTACGAGTCACTAATACTAACTAGCTGCCCAAGCTTCAGTAAAAGGATAAAGTTGAAAGTGAGCTCTTAAAACTTAATGTACGTAATTGATAATCGAAGCGCTTAGGTTTCCATTTTAGCTTAGATTAAAGACTAACGCGTTGTGGCATAATTTTTTAGGTAAGTATTAAATAAGATCGGTAAAATCGGTCTGCCGAACAGCAGAGGTAATGTTTTCTGGTGATATTTTTAATATTTAAATATTTGGCAACATTTGACATTTCTTGTTTGTGAATGATATTAATAACTCTAACTTAGTTATTATTATATATTATTATATATTTCAATACTCCTACGTTTAGTTACTGTTTATGGCAAAGTATTTTGTTGAAGCCATCTATCTGGTGTGATAAAAATGCCTCCATTATTAAACATTTTTTGTTGAAGGAGCGATATACATCGAACTTTTGTGGTCTGAGCATGACAATATTTACTTTTTTATATGGTTTTATCAAAAAGGTCAAAAATGACGCCCTTCGATACTTTTGTTGTCGTCTATATTAAGCCATTGATCTATGGTAAAAACACAACCGTTTTGAATGAACCATGATCTTAGGACCCTACTTACAAAAGTGAAGCAGCTATTAAAATGATATGCTATTTCATATATCGTTGCTCTCACGTACAAATGTACTAACTCCTATTTTTTCAAAATTTAAATCTTTAGTGCTTCAAATACATTGCATACAAATACATCTTGTCACAAAAATTTAATTTAATAGCATCAGGAATAACAGTTTACAAACAGTTGTATGAAAAAACTCGTTTAAAAAATTTCTTCTTGCAAGAAGCACCAAGTCACCAAGCGTATGTGTTTAATTTTCATTGAAATCTACAATTAAAAATATTTACATATTGATAATTCCAGTTACTATTATGCTCCTCCTGTAAAATTGAAATTGTTTGAATTAGGGCCTTTCTACGTGAAATCAACGATATGTACAAAGGCTTGATCCGTTTAATATATATCATTGCTTTATAGCTCGATAGTACATGTGCATATTTACGTTCTAGAAAAAGCTTCATGTTTTTGACACATAGACGGCAGCAGGCTACCGACTACAATCTGACAAAAATAAAATATCTACGTTTATATGACAACGATTTTGACATCAATACAGCTACATGGCCACATGACTATTTTTGCTATTGTAGCCAACTTATGCTTTAAACATATAGATGACGGCTGGCTACCGACTACAATCTGACAAAAATTAAATACATGCTTTTATATGAATACGATTATTTTGACACCAGCACAACTACATACATGGCTACATTACTACTTTTGGTGCTGTAGCCAGTTTTGACCTATCTCGATTTTGTTTAGCTACAATCATAAAATAAAATGCTATAAGTGCATTGATAATTAAGAAGTTTCAAATAATTAATGTATTTCTTCTTGCGGTATAATTGTATTATAAAGAATTATTTGCATTTTTATAGGCTTAATATGTATATCGGGTGTCTTTTTAACACTTACACAAGCTTAAGGGGTGGTGTGGTGCAGTGATTAGAGCGCACGCATCACAACGCAAGCGACCTAGGTTCAAGCCCTAGTAGAGGACATGACGAAAAAAATTTAATTGTGGTTTCGAGTGTTTAATACCGACGCTTCAACTTCCTTCCAGACAACTCTATCTAAAAAATAAAGAATAAATACCACTGACCATCCAGCTTACATCTGGCGATGATGATGACAAACATCAGACGAATGGTCAGAAAAAAGCGCCACCTACAGGAAAAAAATTACAACGCTAAAGTAAAGATCACCACCAATTAGCAAGGATATTCATTACTACACAATCATATGGAGGGAGTTACAGTGGATTAATCATCTGCTTAGCTTGAAAAATAAACTTGATTAATGAAACTGAAACAAAGCATTGAACGCTTTGTGGAAAACCAGTTTAAATTATAATAAAATAAAGAAATTTATTTTTAATATCAATGAAATGGGCTTTGTTAAATAGATAATTTTATGACATTAATGTTTAACATGACTTTCGGTCATGTGGCCGCCATTTCTGGCACGTACAAGGTGCAATCTGGAACAACAATTTTAACAAAATTTTTACGACATATGCGGCAGTATTTCATGAACAAATCTTCGAAAATTGATTTCTAGCTGTTCAATTGTCATCTTTGGTTTATCGACGTCGACAAGTGACTTTACATAACCGAAAAAAATAAAAAAATAAAAATAATAATCCAGTGGGGTTAAATCATACGATCTTGGTGGCCAATGAATCATTCATCAAAAGTTTCTTTAAGTAAATCAATTGTAGCGCGGGCATAGTGGCGTGGGGCTTCGTCCTGTTAGAACTACATGTCAGCAAAATTACTGCCAGCCAATTGAAGCTTGAAAAAATTTATAATCATGTCCCTATCTCGCTCATCATTGACAGTAACATTCTAACCTTCATCGTTTATGAAGAAAATGACTACGCCAGCCCATAAAGCGCACCAAACAGTTTTTTCTATGGATGTAATAGTGACAAAAAAGGTGACAATAATGCTTATTTACGTACCTATTCAACCAAAAATTGGCTTCATCGAAGAAAAAAATTTTGAATGGAAATTCAATTTCAATTACAATTTGTGCTTCAGCCTATTCGCCGAATTGGCAGCGCATACGATGGTCGCTTGGTTTTAATTGCAGCAAAAGTTGAATCTTTGGATTTGGATCTTCTTCAATGCTTCCCTGTATAACGGCTACAGCTTATTCAGTGCCCACTGTTCTGCATCTTACGGGATGCACATTATCAGTAAGAGTAAACGTGGTCCAAAAACGATCCATTGTTATTCGAATTAGCCGCTCTGAAGGACGATTAGGTACCATTATTTTAATACAAGTTTTTAACAATTTGAAATCGTTTCTCTGGTGTGTAGTGGTAGGTAAACTACTAGCTAAGCTCGGTCCAATACCAGACCAGACTATCTGAAAAAAGAAAAAGTTTTTCAACAGCGGTATCACCTCGTAACATTAGCTAGTATTACTATAATTGAAAACTTCTCTAATTGTCGTTCGGAGCCGGCGTTAAACTGTGTAGATTCCTTTCAATGAGTCGAAAAATAGAATCGGGTGCAGCTCATTGATAGAGAGAAGTCTCCGTGTTCCTTCGTGGAATGTTGTGGGAATTAATATATATCTCTGGTGTAAGTATATCCATAATGAAATGTTAAATCGGTTGTCAAATACAATCATGAAAAGTATATTTTCAAACTGTTTCATTATTTTGTTAAATTTTAATATGTACGTTAATAACAAAATTATTTGGACAAAATTCGTATTAAAGAGCTATGCATGTAACCGTACAATAAGATAAGATCTGGGCCAGGTAGTTTATATAAATATAAAGAATAAGGAATGCCCATGGATAGAAGTTGATTTAATTGAAAATTTAAATGTTGAAATTGAAATGAAAATTTAAAATTGAAAATTAAAACGTTAAAATTTTTGGGGATCAGCCGCTTATTATATTGATGTCGTTTCCAATATATATAAGTAGCTGAATACACGTCTACAAATGCTGCTAGCGGCAATTGTAGTCGTGTAGCCTACTGTCGTCTATGTGTTCAAAGCATCGGTTTGTTTCTTTTTAGCATTTTAAGGAATATTAACAGTTTTTAAGATTTTGTTAACGATGTGAATTTCCCACAACAATAAAATCCATTCAATTGAATTTACCTTTAATTACAAAAACCACCATTATTCAATAGGTTAAAATTTTCTGAATTTTTTTAAGGCCGTACTATATTTAAAGTTTATTTACTGTGAAAAAAGGGGAGGAAAAAACCAATGAAAATAATTTTTTGTAATTCTTATTTTGGAAAGGGTATTTGAATAGTACCACAAAAAAGTGAGTTTAATTGAAAACGCTATAGAAGAGAAAGCATCATTTCAATACAGTATTGAAATCCATTCAAACAAAATTTTCCACAAATACTGTGATGACCTTTAGAAAGAAAATGTCTTTCTTTTATTATACTATAACGGCATGTATACGGTATTTCGAAAATGTGTTCGGAAAGCATTAAAAATATTGTTGAAACATTTTTGGCTTAAAATCAAAACGAATTAGGTTTTTTGTTCCGGTTTTTTTTCCAATTGGTTGCCTTCATTTCATTTTTGGCACTTAATTAACGTTTTACCCGACTTTTTTTGTGTACAATGCTCTGTAAAAACTGTAGTCTATTTTTTTCTTGTTAAGTTTCTATGCGAAAGAGTGTTTTTTTGTATTTTTTATATATATATATTTTTTTATATTTTTTAATATAGAAAATAGTCATTTTGAATAAATTTTGTTTTTTTTTTCAACTTTTTTTTGTGTTAAATAAATTGTATTCTGTATGGAGTATTTATTTGCGTTCTCGTTAAATTTGGTTGTACCCGTTTATTACAGTGTACAGTGTGTGTCAATTGTTTGCAGACAATGATTTTGTATGCGCTTGTATTTGGTCAGATGTCTATGTATGTATACAAATGTTTGCGTACATGTATGTTATGTATGTGTGTATTCAAGTGCATTTTATTTGCTTTTTATTTGTAGTTGACATTGTTGTTTTATTTTCCCCTCCTTAGCTCTTCTTACCCCTTTTTGGCTCGGTTCAATTTGATTTATTGTACATTTCCGATACAAGTTGTAAATTGAAATGTTAACAATTGCTATGAGTTGCAATCCAATATGTTTTTACTTGACCACATTCGTAAAAAAAGTATCACAAAAACAATAACAAAAGGGCTTTAAAAACTAGGAAGCGCAGTAGAACATACAAATAAAAATTGAAAAAATAAAATAAAAAAATTAAAGCCGCCAATTTGTAGTATGTGGCTAACATATAAATTTGTGGCAAACGGATTTGTTGCACTAGATTAAACAGATCACCATTGAAAAAAACAAAAAAAAAATGTAGTGATTGACTGCATGAGGGTCTATATTTATATAAAATGATTGAAATATTCGTAAATACTACAAACCAATTGTAAACTTTTGTATTAATTGTCATTTGTATACATATGTATGTATACGTTTTTGGTTATTTTTCCCACTTGCTTTTTCTAGTTTTGATTGTATGAGTACATAATTTTCCCAGAATTAATTTATAAGCTTAATTTGGAACAAACACAGAAAAAAACTATGTTTTTATTGGTATTTGTGTAAATAAAATTGTTTCGGTTTTCTTTGTTTTCATAAAAAACGAATTATTTGCATTTAAATTTTTTTGCTATATATTTAAGCAGGAGTGTGATAGCTTAGAGTACAGTGGCTCATATTGAAAGTTGTGCAGTTTCTTTTATTGTATGTGATTTTAAATTAAAATTTATAATTTTCTTGCATAAACATTTTGGTTTTTCACAAACTGCATTCTACTCGGCAAGGATTCAACAATTTTTTTTTTTTTTAACAAATTAGAACTTATCAGACTTCGTTCTTCACGTAAACCGACTTTTAGTTGTTTTTTATTGGTATATAAAAACAATTTTAAGAACTTAACCCCTTTAAACAGGTATTGTGCGAATTTGCCTACTTTAGTTACAATATTTATCGACTCTAAAAACAAAACTCGAATAATGTAAGTGATTTAATTTTATAAACTTACTAGAATTAGCTATCCGGCGTTGAATGAAAATCTATATATGTATATTATAAATAGGAAATTCCCTTTTTTCTGATCCTATCTTTTTTTTTTATGCCCGTCTGTCTTTATAAAAAAGACGACCTGTTACGTCTTCTGCCAATATATTTACTGTGATGTACGACAATTAATACATTTTTTATTAATACTTTTTTGTGAAGTTGTTTATATGAACGTGCAACTATTTTTATACTTTTTATAACAATTACGTGTTTTGTACGAATGGACTATGAACCAAAAATTCTCCTTTTATCCTTTATCTGTCCCTCAAAGTGCCATTTTTGAAAATGTACTTTTAAACAACACATTTTATTAGATCATAAATGTTAGCAAGCAACTTTGCATTAAGAAGAAAATATGAGTGTAATTTCAGAAGAAAAGTCATTTTGATTGTTTTCCCTTGATTTTAACGTTACCGATATCCAATTTTGAATTTGAGTTTAGTCGTTTACTTAAAAAGTTTGCTGTAAAAGAAAAAAGCATTTTATTTTAGAATAAAAGTCACTTAGAATGCCCGTTTTAACTCGCTTTTAACATCTCCTGGGTTCAATTTTGAAAAATTTGAGCTTGCGAAGTTAAGAACATTTTAATTAGAACCTAAAAATGAAAAAAACTCCTTAGACCTAATTTGATCCTATTTTTATTAAATAGGTAACTTGTCTAAAAATTGTACAATTCACCAAAAAAATTTTAGATTCTATTCCAAAATAAATGGTTGCAGTTATAAAACAAAAAAGTTTAACAATTTCATACTAATTTTCGATCTATAACCAATATATTATAGTTTTCAATTAAGTTTGTCAATAATTATGTATGTTCAGCAGATTTAAAGATATACAAAAATTAATATTTGCTTGCATGGGAGATACCACGCCCACTTATCCAATTCCGCCCACTATTGCCTGATTATTTGTATTGATTATGAAGTCATTGAAATCAAATACTAAAACTTTAGCTTTAACCGTTCTCAAGATACATATAATGAAATCAATATTTAGTTTGTATGGAATGTACCACGCCCACTTGTCAATTCCCCACATTTTTTGACTAATAGATTATATTGACTACGAACTTATTTAGACCAAATACTACAACTTTATCTATAACCATTGTAAAGTTATACTAAAATCAGTATTTACTTTGTATGGGAGGTACCGCGATCACTTGTTCAATTACGCCCACTTTTTGACTGATGATTTGCCTTGATTATGAATTTAATCAGACCAAATTCTGGAACTTTAGCTGTAACCGTTCTCAAGATGTACTGAAATCAAAATTTACTTTTTATGAAAGGTACCACTCACACTTGTCCAATTCCTCCCACTTTTTGACTGCTGATTTGTATTGACTATGAATTTGTTTGGTCCAAGTTTAGAGAATTTTTCTACTACCATTTTAAAGATATAGAAAAAAATATTTACTTTGTATGGGCGTGGCATCGCCCAGTTAGAATTTTTTAAATTTATATAGCCTTTAGTTCCTGCCAGATATACAGAGAGATACTGTGAAAATTTCAAGAAGATCGGTTCAGCCGTTTAGATGTCAATAAGGCACAAACAGACAAACAAACCAACTAACAAACAAACATACATTCATTTTTATATATAAGATAATATAAAAAAAATTATGAAATGAAACATAGTGACTATTGGAGAAAACTTATCGTTCAACCTAGTAAATATATAAGTTTATCAAAAATCTCTTTAATAAGAGCATTAAATCACCCCTGAAATTGAAAGAGCTTACTTTGCTAATTCATAAGTTCGTCACTGTATATATGGATTATCCTCAATATCGGTGCTGAGGTTAGTGTTGCCTATCTTAAAATGTATTGCTTTTATATTTCGATACAGATCTATTGCAGTTTATATTTACTTTGGCTTGTAACTCTGAAAAATCTTGCAAAAAAGTTGTAATGGGGTCAAAACACACAACTTTAGTACACAAGTCGTCTACATATAAATTTGTTTAAATGAAAATCGAATTTAAAAATTTTAAATATCATTGCTAAAACATATGCATGTGTGTGTATGTACATATATATGTATATCGATAATATGTCATTTGTCTATTAAATTTTTTACAAAATTGAATTTCGTTCGGTTTTGCTTATACAATATTATTATTTTAATTGCAAGCTCTTTTTTTGTTTTTTGAAACATAATGTTGCGTAACCGTCTTAGTGGAAATATGCTGAATAAACCTAATGGTGTTAGCATTTTGGATCAGAAAGAAAAATCAAAAGATGATCATAAGAAATCTATACGTTTCGATGAAAACAATGTACGTGAAACTCATGATGCCCTTAAAAAGGATTGTAGATTCATTAATATACCAGAAACTAATACACCATATTTCAAATCAGTTAAACCCGTAGCAGCGGAAGATTTGCGTGACCGTTTACAAGAAGCTATCGATCGATCAAATAAACATCTGCACAATAATAATGAGGATGACGACGATTATATCACATTAAAGTCATTTAATATGGGTGAATTAGTATCGCCAGCAGAGAATATTGAAAAAATTAATGAACTGGAAAGACACAAAGAATTTCAAAGAAAACGTCAGCAATACAATCAAGCGGAGTTTACTATTGTCAAACAACAGATAATGAGTAGAGAAATACCTGAACCTGGACCATCTATTGAAAACTGGAAGTTAGACGAACGTACGGCCGATAATGCACCTAAGTTAAGTTTATTTATTGGTCAGAATCAAATGTTGTCAAATCAAAATTCGTCTATTAATTTTGAAACACTGCGTCGAATTACTAAGCAAGCACGAAGTTATGATTCTCAATTTTTGGAATTTTCATCGATGAATGATTCTCAAATATATTAAAAAACAGAATTTAGTGCTAATGGCCATCGAGATATGCTTATCTCCACAAGCTATTAATTTTATTTTTAAAATGCTTACTGAATAAAATGAATTAAATAAATAAATAAATACATATTTTATATAAAATCCCCGGTGAAATATTTTACTAAGAAAATCTTACATGTATGTAATTATTTATAAATCCGATGAAGAATTTGTTTAAAGTTTTCTACATTTTATGAAAAATACAATATATTATGTATTAAATTCGCAATTCGCATCTTCAACTCAAGAGTTCGGCAAGAAATATTTTAATTGATTTTAAATAAAAAAATCAAATTCTAAGATATCAAGCTTGACCAATTTTGATTAAATTCCATTTATTTCTTAACTTAATAGAATGGTCAGTGCCAACTTTAAATCACACTATGCAACAAGCAAAAATACCTTCGATAACCACAATATGTTTTTGATGCGCTATGGTCGCCTAACTTCAAAAATCGTCTGCATTTCAGATTCTATGGATAATTTTTTTTAAACGTAAGTTTTTTGAAGAGGCTGCTTCACACATCTTATGATAACTTTGAAATGACTAATTGGATTTCGTGAAGCCATATGTTAAATAATTCCAAATTATACCAGCTTTAAGTCATTTTAAAATCACTTTTAATATAACCCGTATTTTTGTAGTTATTGAGAAAAATATCATAAACATTTTTTTTTCTAAAAAAAATATGATATTTTTGATTTCTAAAAATTCACAGAAAATTTGCATAAATTTGCATATAATAGAAATAAAAGAACCATAATTCATGAAAATCGATTGATAAATACATATTTTTTTTACTAATATAGCAAAAGTACTAGTTTTGAAAAAATTAATCGATAGTTCTTAATCGTAAAATTTCAACTGATATTTTATTTTAATTGAGTCCAGCTGTTAGCCGTAATAGGAGCCTAATTCAACTTCAGATAATTTATTGTAAATGGTCCGCCAAATAAATTTTTTGTTTTTGAAAATGCTATAAAAAAAACTACTGAATATTTTCTCAAATTTCTTTTTTTATTTGAAAGTAAAATCCTTCCGGTTAATAATGGAAAATAGTCGCCTACACGATCGGTCCAATTTTTAAGCACATTATCGATTATGTTCAGTTGTATTTCACTAATGGCTTCACGAATATTGTCCTTTAAAACGTCAATGGTCTCTGGCTTGTTGGCGTAACACTTATCTTTGACGGCACCCCACAAATAATAGTCCAACGGTATCTAATCGCAGCTCCGAGTTGGCCAAACGACTGATAATGTGATCTTCAAAAACAGGGCGCAAAACATCGAGTGTAGCTTCGGCTGTGTGGCACGTAGCGCAGTCGTGTTGAAACCAAATGTTGCTAATATCCTCCTTTTCAATTTTTGTGAACAAAAATTCGTTCAACATGGCCCGATAACGATTGCCATTGACTGTAACGGCCACTCCTAGCTCATTTTCGAAGAAAAATGGCCCAATTATGCCTCTAGACCAAAATCCGCACCAAACAGTGACTCGTCTTGGGTGTATCGACTTTTCAATGTATGCGTGCGGGTTTTCTGTGCCATAAATGCGACAATTTTGCTTGTTCACATACCCGCCAAGATCAAAATGAGCTACAAAATCGGCATCTTCTGTAAGTCGATCGCAGGCCCAGATTCCCGGCGTTGTTCAAGCGTATACACAACTGTATTCGTTCAGCGGAAGGATAAAATTCATTATCTGTCAAATCAGACATGAGCTAAGTGTTATCATTCACGAAATAAGCATTAGTTGGAAAAAAAACGTTAGATGGCGGACCCTTAATATATTTTTATCAACTACAATCTCTTAAAAAAATGATGCGTAAACGTGTTGGTGGAAGTATTTCAACTCAGAAAGATAGATCTAGAGAGCAAGAGAAAACTAGAGATGTCGCTAAGAGAAAAATACATTTCGATGAACAGAATGTACGTGATACCCATTACTCCACGAATAAGGATTATGATTTTATGAAAGAGGCAGTATTTACTACACTGTTTTTTAAACGTAAACCTGTAGAATCTGATGAATTACATGATCGTATACAAAATATCATTGCTCAACCCCATAATTTTGATAATGACGGGGATTATTATGTTACATTAAAGTCATTTAATTTATGTGAATTACTAACACAAATGGAGAGTATTGAAGATAATGAAGTGACAAAGCAAAAAGTATTAGAAACGTACAATCTAGCGGAATTTACTATTGCCAAACAGTAAATAATGAGTAGAGAAATACCTGAACCCGGACCATCTGTTGAAAATTGGAATTTAGACCGGCGTAGGCCCGATAATGCCACTAGTTTAAGATTATTCATGAGTCAGAGTGCAATGACACACCATGATTCGACTGTTAATTTAGAAACACTGCGTCGAATTGCTAGAGAAGCACATAGTTACCAATCTTAATAGCAAATTTTTTTTTCCAAATTTAAAGAAAACTGTGCTTTTGTTTTCAAAATCATATAATTATAATACAAGCTATTCCAAAATGTATTTATTTTAAAAATAAAATTCAGTGATTGATGAGTATGCCGACAAGCAACTAATTTTATTTTTAAAATATGTATTGGAATCAAGCATGTATAAAAAGTTTAATAATAATTATACATACGAGTACATATTCTATATAAATTCCAATTATTTATCATTTATTTTTATATTTAAACATTTACTTTTTTATTTAACTCCACCAACGGAATGGCTAATGAAGTTTTCAATATTTATTATTTACTGCACGATTTTGTTTTGTATCAAAAGAAGTTATTAATTAAATTCGCAATTCAAATAAGAACATTTTCAAAATAACACTACTCAACAGTTTGCCAAAAGATTTTTCGCACAATATTAAGTTAATAAAAAAAAAAAATATTTTTAAATTTTTACATTCGGGTTTAAAATGGAATCTCAAGTTATAGGTTTAAAGTCAATAATTGCTTGATACAGAAGCAGTTAGGAATGGCAAAACGTCGCACTTAGTGTTTATTTTCTAAAAACCATAAAACCCCATAAATAAAACAGCAACTCCAACTACCCTTCGATTTACACGCTATATTCGTTCTGAATGAAGTCGTGCAAATCGAGGATAGAAATTATTTATATGAAAAATCTTCCAAACAGACAAAATCGTTCAAATTGCTAAAAAATATTTTTTTAACATGTTTTTATTTGGCATAAATTTTATCTTCAGGATCACTTTCGTTCACCATATCAATTAAATCATCTACGTTTAATTCTTCATCCCCAACAAGTTGTAGAATACCAGCATTTAAAAAATGATTAAGACCTTCCCCTCCAATACACGAATTATATTAATATGTTCTAGTGTTTGTGAAAAATGCAATCTTCAGATATTTCAGGCCATAGTTTTTTCCAACATCCTTTAAGGATTAAAAGCATGGTGCTTTAAACATGTCAATAATAAATTTTATCTAAGATATGCCTAAGTATAGATATACTTACAGAGTCTTAAATGTTGAAATTATACCTTGATCTAAGGACTATTAAAGAAGATATGTTGTATTTTTTGAAGAAATAGGACTTTTATGTTCTAATTAGAGCTTTTTAACTGGGCTTTTGCATTTCTCGTGAAGGCAGGAAATTTTCTTAATTTTCTGGGCTCCCGATTTGTAAAACTAATAAAAACATTATTTTTATTGAAAAACATTAATAAATTTACGAAGTTAACAGTTAAGTGTTACTAAGAAATCTGATATGTTCCGATATCTCCTTTTTTTAAGACTTGCCATTGAAAATCTGCCGCATTCATCTAATTTTAGTTTATATTTTTTATGATATATTTTTTATTATTGAATTTTGAACACCGTATTCAGCTATGCAGGTAGTTCAAATCTATCACGTACTATTGATTGACGTATGTACTCACTTTTTGTATCTGATCTAATGGAATATCCATTAAATCCAAAATTGAGGTATAATTTTTATTAAAAAAAGACTTTTCAGATATTAAAAATATTTTTATTTTAGTTTATTACAAATAGGTTGCGGTAAAAAATGAAAAATTGTGTCAGTCAAGTGACTACCTTACTAGGCAACCTTTGACCAAAATTATCAATCACGTTTTTCAATAAACTGTTGTCAATGGTTGATATCTGCTTAATAATGTTGGTTTTAAGCTCTTGAGCTATTGCGGATTTATTGCTGTACACTTTTGATTTCAAAAAATCATATAAAAGATCTGAAAGTGTCAACTCTTACAATCTTGGTGGCAAATCTGACAAAATTTTGAATTTTTTTTTACTTATAATGTCAATTACCATTAATATACCTGCCTTGATTAACAAAACTCTTAATAAATATGGACTTGCAAGACTTATAAGGCCTTAAAAATATTGTCTATTTCAATTTCGATCAAAATCATTTTCCATCACATACCTGAATGCGATTTTTGAACTTTTTTTCTCTTGCTGTGTGACAAGTGGTACCGTCCTGTTGATACCACATGTTTTCTACGTATAAACTATCAATTTTCCG
Organism: Wohlfahrtia magnifica; assembly: GCA_023159175.1. Taxonomy (NCBI): domain Eukaryota; kingdom Metazoa; phylum Arthropoda; class Insecta; order Diptera; family Sarcophagidae; genus Wohlfahrtia; species Wohlfahrtia magnifica. The sequence continues at coordinate 2,055,112 of JAKWBJ010000186.1, read as the reverse complement.
CTACAAAAAGCTTCGGGTCATCTCCCTGTAGCGATTTCAATTGATCGTAATCGCATTTTCATTTTTATTTTCAAAAAAATATGGTCCGATGATTCCTCCGGACCAAAAACCACACCAAACCGTAACTTTTTTGTGGATGTAATGGTTACTTTAAGATAACTATTGGATTCTCTTCACCCAAAATGCAGCAATTCTGTTTGTTGACGTAGCTATTGAGCTGGAAATGAGCTTCGTCGGTGAAGATTATTTTGTTAAAAAAATTCTCATTTTCTTCTCGTTTTTTGAGTCTTAATTCTTTAATTCTCTAATTCTTAATTCTTATCAGCTAGATCTTATAAGTCTTTTAATGGAGATCACTATGCAAAATATTGAATAATGTGGATCGTTTGATCTTTAATTGCTGCGTATGATGACGGAGAGATTTTTTTGGATCTTCTTCAACACTCCTGCTCACAGCTGGTATATTCTCGGTTGAACGACCGCTACGCTGATGAATTCTGTTTCCGTTATCATGAACGGATGAAAATTATACCTTAATTTTCGACACCCTTTACATAAGTATTTTTAACTGAAAATGAAAGTAATGTAGACTGAGTTTTTATTACTTTTGACGGGGGTTCTTCATGATTTTCCATTCAGCTACATACATATATCTTTCTCCCAGGATGTTTTGAGTGAAGATTTCAAATGACGCATTAGTCCGCTTGTACTGTGCCCTTTACATAAGATTATCTTTGCACATAAGTAGCATTTAAAACAAAGGAAAAAAAGAAATTGTTTTAATAAATTGCAATAAAAATTTCTTCAAAATGTTTGTTAATCTATACTCTGGGACGAGGCTGGCAGCCTTGTTAGATCAAGGTATACTTGAGGACAAATAGCGTTACGTTGTGATACCACACATGCAGCGATGACCATGTAGCAGTCACCAAGTTTAAACAGTCTGACCAATAAGACAGAGATTTCGCACAGAGGCACAATTCCCTAAATTAAGCCGGAAATTAACCCGATAGTTTACGCAGTGCAAAAGACGGGCACTGAAAAGTGAAATAAGCCACGTTTTCCTCTTCCTCAATCGATACACAACTTGTACAGAATTCATTTCCAGGTAAGCGCAGCTTTTTCACATGTCTATAATGACCTGTGAGAATAAATACAGCGGAGGAGGTGCTATCACGGTCCAGTTTAAACAGTTGATTGGTACGCCTACTATTTAAACTGGGCCAGGTGAATCTAACAATGAAGCAAGATTCTTCCTTTGCTAAGGATTTTTCTAAAAATATAAACAGCTGTTTTCAAAACGTAAATTTTTTGCCGGGATCCCGGAGAAAATCACGAGAGAGCCGAAAACTTCAACAATTGAAAAACACCATAGTAGTCTGATGGATGCCCAGGTGCATTGTCGATTATAAGCAGCGTTTTTATCAGCAGTCTCTATCCTTTACATTTCTTTTAGTATCTGGAACAAACATGGTATGAAACTGATACAACAGTTGTAACCAAGGCCTTTTGAATTGGTCGTCCAGTAAACGGGAAATTTTTTTTTATTTACTCCTTTAAACGCATGCGGTGTTTCCTCTTTATTTACAACTACTGGCTTTATTATGTAATTTCTAAAAGCATTAGAACAGAAAGAAAGTCTTATTCGATTTTGCGACAAATATCCTGATTCGTCCACGTTTAACACTGATTAGGTGTGTAAAATTTGCAACTTGAATATTAATTACTAAAAAAAAACTTGTTCATCTCGCAGCACTTTAGTTAAAAAGCATATATACATATAAAGTTTTTTTAAATGATTAAATTCAATTTTAAAAAAATTCATGCAAATAGAGGTACTTTACAAGAAGAATAAAAAAATCGTTTAAAAGCGAAATCGTGTTAAAAGTGTATCGAGCAAATCGTGTACTTATAGTTCTTAAATAAACAGCCAGGCTTTTTTCTGGCTCTGGTTTGGTTGGTTGGTTAGTTCAGGTGGCCCCCAATTTAAGAGTACAATAAGCACTTAATGCCGTTTGGTTACCACAATACCCGTTGCAATTTATGATGCCGGCTAATGAGCATTACATGGGCCATATTTTAAAAACCGCTAATGACAGACCGATGCGTTTACAAAAACAATGATCTCTCTCTTCGGGTTTGATGTATACGATAACTCTTAATGTATGCAAGTGTGGTGAGACTAGGAATCTTAACCTCTTAAAATATTGCCAGTTTGTTGCAAATAATAGAAAACACAATGCCACATAAATTAGCAATGCTTAAATACTTGGAAAATGATACTACTTTTCCGAAAGGCAAGGATCTGTTTTTGGAATTCTCAATATACTTTCAAAATCTCGAATAAACTCTGAATATTACCAGATTTTAATTTTCTTTTCGGTTTTGGAAAGAATGCCGTTTAAGTAGACTTGAAGAATCTGGGTGTATTTCTCAAGCAAACACATTTTTCATCCAATATTTTCCATATTTTTGAAGTTTAGATGAGTTTTTGCGCACTAGTTCACATATATGTATAGAAACCATTTTGAATTAATGAAAGAATTATGAATGATGAATTAATGAATTATGAATTAATTAAAGAATTATATTAAATTATGAATAACATGAGACTTAGGGTTCAGAAATCCGTTAGAAATTGACGGAGTTATTAAGCTTTTTCGTAATGCAACTTATTTAATGATTTTTCCATAACTAAAAATTGAGCAATATTTAGCAAAGTTATAAGCTGATAAGTCCACGAAGGCCTGAAAAACCGGTTTTTTACCCGTAACTCGAGATTTTGGAGGTATTTCGAGAAGTTCAAAAAGAGATTCTTGCCAGTGCCTTGCAAAAAATAGTATCATTTTCTAGGTATATTTTTTTGTCGCACCGTGTAATAAACAGCAAGGCTTGTTTAATTTTTGCCGAACTCTTTGTTTATATTGTAAGAGCATTTATTTGTTACACTCTAAAGTATTGTTTAGTTTCATTAGATTACTGTTGCAATGTTTTCTTAAAAAAACAAAAACCAAATGGAGAAATTGAATACTTTTGATACTTGATTTTAGTTCTTTTAGATGTTGGCCATGATGCCATATACGATACTGTCAGTTGAACTTTTAACCCCTGCAGCAACAGTTAATAAACTATCAAATACCTACTGAATAGGTTTTTTTTTCTATTCTTCCACAACTTCAAATAAAAAAAGTTAAGTACGTGCGTACAGGAAAAGAAATTAATGGCTAAACTACTATAATAGAAATACTTGTAGCATTTTAACAAAGCATAGCTGCAGTTCAATAATATTTTCTCTGTGTATTTCTTATATTTATAACACTTCATAGTTTGTGTATTATTTACAGACAAATATAAACAGACTTTATCATCTGACTTTATTGTATCTGTCTGATTATCTTTGGACTGACAGGAGGCAGGCGGCATCTTAAGTAGCATGATTGTATTATTTTCTTTATTTTTGATAATTAACTTATTTCATTTCGTTTTTAATGTTTATTTTTTGCGAACAGTAGCAGAAACATTTAATTGGATTCAAATCACGTAGTGCTCAAAGAAAAACAGATTTTCATATTTCAAATAAATACTCGTACAATAATCATAATCATAATTTCACAGCAGGTAAATTAAATCGTTGAAAATCAAAATTAATACGAAATCTTATTGAGGCCAATAAAATTAAAAATGGAATGAAGTAAAGGAAAGTGAAAAAGTAAGTAAACCATCATAACAATTTTAATTAAATGAAAAGGGAAAGATCAAAAATCTTATATTATCTAATAAAATTAGGAATTAGAGGTTATTTATATGAATTTTAAGTACATACATTAAATTTTTAATATTAAATAAAAATGTATTATATTATAATATTTAGGAGTATAATGACAATGTGGTAGTGGCCGCTACATCTAGTGAATTGGCAATTATTTATTAAGTTTTTTTTTTTTTGCCAAATCAGGGATAATATTCTATTCGTCTCGCCCGTTTTATGATTGCCATAATAGTTTTAGCGAGAGAACCGTTTGTAGTGTGCGTACACCCGTACCACGGTGAAATGGAACACATCGCCACTGTCTATGAGTGTGTTTAAGAGAATCTGAGGCATCACTCATAAGAACTTTGAGTTTCTCACAACTTCAAGAATTTTGCGTCATGACTTAGGTCTGCACCCGTAAAAAATGTAACTGACCTAGGAGCTGAAGGTAAATAACCATAGATAACGACGTGTGTTCGTTGAATGGGCTTTAGAGCAGTTGAGAACTGGTCCTTATTTTATGGATGAATAGGTACGTCAACAAACACTATAGTCGAATTTGGGTTAATATCAATCCATATGAGATCCAAGAGAGTTGAAAGCATCCCGAAAAAGTAATTGCTTGGTGTGGTTTTTTGGGTTGGTGGCGTAATCGGTCTATATTTTTTAGAGCGACGTATACCAGGCCATCACCGTCAACGTCGAGTGCTATGGGTCGCTAATTACCAACTTGTTTTGGCTTAAATTAAACAGGATCCTAAACTTCGATGAAAAATTAATATTTTTGTTTTAAGGAAAACCAAAAATTTTTTTCTTTATAAAGAATATTAAGTAGGAAACAGAAATTAATGCAAACTAATGTAAATGCATTTTATAATTGTGGTTGGAACTTGAGAGCCTCTAACTCACGCACTTTGTCTTTCCACTTGTTTTCTCTTTACCTTTCTTTGTTTATTTCATGCTTATTTTTTGCTTATGCGTGTAAGCAGCTCTTTGCCCGAATCTGCACTACAAGCTGTCAAAAGCTAAAGACAGGTATTTCAAGTAATATGAATATAATACGTAGTTGTAGTATACGTTGTAAAAGAAGCTGAGTTGCAAAATTCGAAAACTTGAACTTTGTAGCGCGACAAGAAATAAATTTTCATCAAAATGGAAAACGAGCAAACAAATTGATACGTATTTTGTTTAAAATTTCTAATCGTCACCTTGCAAACGGACATTCATAAATATTTGGCCAGTTTTCCTTTATTATTTTTTATAACTAGATAAGCTCTTATTAGTTCAGATTTTATTAAAGATTTCTAATAGAAAACAACCTTCTCTTTTATGCTCAAGTGCTTAGAAGCATATAAAAATTGTTGTTTAACGTCTTCAATTCTTTTATTTGACTTCAGTTTCTACCATTGTCAATTGCATTACGGATGTATGGATGGAAGGTACCATTTTGAACTCTATCGATCGCTGCAGACATCGGAGTTTCTGTTGAAAGCTATAGGCAATGGTTTTTTCAGGAATTGCTTTTCATTAAAAAAAGAACGGTGTTAACCACTCGTTACAAAAGCAGGAGAATAGAACCACATTAGATATGGCACAAGTATTGAAACTACCTTGACAATATGTAAGAAGTAGGAGTCTACGGAACATCTTTGTCATTGCACAGCTTATGACAACTTAAGTCTGTCTTTGCTTACTAGTAAACGCATGGCAGCGCAATAGAACCTACTTTTCGGACTCAAATGAAACTAAACCTGTATTCTAGCAAAGCTTGTTAGATTATTATGAATCTTTTATATTTAACAACATTAGTCAATCGCGGATTTATACAACAATAACAAGTTACATGAATTCTAGCAAAACGTTTGATAGGTCTAACACAAGCTATTTATAAACAAAGCTTCTACTGATGGCTTTTACAACTTAATATCATATCTACAAACAAAATAAAGTATATATATCCCTGTCGGATAATGAGGAGTTATTTTTAATTGCTGTTTTCTTTTCTTAAATGGTCTTCCAAATACTATTAAATAAACTAATGCTGAATGCTGACGAGGTGAAATTATATGGTATATAGGCGTAGAGAATAACCATTTAAAACCATACTCTTAATTATTTATTTTTATTCATTTATTTTATTCAATCAAGCAATCATGATTCTTACAGTAGCATGTGCAATCTTCGGATTTATAAAATGCTAGGACTCATATCTAACGAAAGATTCATATCTTTTTATCAAAGGTTTTCATAAGAGCTTTTTCGGATCCAATTATAAAGCTTACAGAGAAAGATTAAATTCCTGCCTTTGGGCATACAATGAAATTCGTATATTTTGCAGTCTTAGACTGACTATAATAAAGTTATCAACTCTGAAAAGATGCAAAATAATATTTAAGATGACACTCGTTTCTAATTTAATATAAACCTATTTGTATCCTCTGATTTTCCATTAAATAATATTTCTTTTAATGTTCCAAAGCTGTTTTATCGTTATAAAAATAGACTGCTTAAAAACTCTTGTTAAAGACATCTATTGATAATCAATGGTTGTTTATTCATTCAATATTACTCTATTTCCTTATTATTAGGCATTTATCAGCTCTCACAAATAAGCTTATGAACTAAAATACATAATTGCTATGGTAAGCAAAATTAATGATTTGTGGTTTATTTGAATGAGATTTATTCCTAAAGCAAATTAATTATTGGTTATGCAAATAATTCCACTCTGTCTCTCATAATGGCTTTATAGTAATATTCTGTGGTTTTAAAAAGAATTTTGCCAATTTCTATGATCAATAATTTTTTTTTATCAATCTATAAATTATTATTCGATTTTTAAAATGTTAAAATTTGTGATTTATTTGAAGAAACATTGTTATTCTATCAGCAGTATTTAAGTTAATATTCTGTTTTAAATTAAGCGAAATATTTTTAATATTGAGACAATAAAACAATGCGCAAACAACTGTTACTTCAGCATTTCATATGCACACATACATAGGTATGTATATTCAGAATAAAATTATACTCTTGTCTTATGCCGTTTTTTTAAGGGTAAGTGTGCATGTGTGTGTATTTGTGTGAGTTTCTGGCCAACATGTGCGAAAATCCTATGCATAACAGTTTATAGCAAAATATGTTAAAAGGCATGTTGCACTTTCATTTATTGGTTAAGGGTAAAAGTTCTGCCTGTCAGAATTAAAAAATATTATATTAAAAAATAAAAAGTAAGAATTCCGCTTTTGCAATGAATTATGTAAAGGGTGTCCAAAATTGAGGTATCATCTTAATTTTGCTGCCCTTTTTTTTCTTAAGGGTCCGCCATTTAACGTTTTTTTCAACTAGTGGTAACACTTAGCTCATGTCTGATTTGACAGATAATTAGTTTTATCCTTCCGCTGAACGAATATGGTTGTGTATAAGCTTCGCTAAGTGGGCCTGCGATCGACTTACAGAAGATGCCGATTTTCCCAAAAAAATCAACTCTTCAGATGAAGCTCATTTTGATCTTGGCAGCTATGTAAACAAGCAAAATTGTCGCATTTGGGGCACAGAAAACCAGCATACATCGAAAAGCCGATACACCCAAGACGAGTCACTGTTTGGTGCGGAATTTGGTCCAGAGGCATAATTGGGCCATTTTTCTTCGAAAATGAGCAAGGAGTGGCCGTTACAGTCAATGGTGATCGTTATCGGACCGTGTTGAAAGCATTTGTGTTGTTGTTGTTTGTTGAAGAGGAGGATATTAGCAACATTTGGTTTCAACAGGACGGCGCTACGTGCCACACAGCCGAAGCTACACTCGATGTTTTGCGCCCTGTTTTTGAAGATCGCATTATCAGCCGCAGAGCTGATGTCGTTTGGCCACCTCGGAGCTGCGATTTGACACCGTTGGACTATTATTTGTGTGGTGCCATCAAAGATAAGTGTTACGCCAACAAGCCAGAGACATTTGGCGCTTTAAAGGACAATATTCATGATGCCATTGGTGAAATACAGCTGCACACAATCGATAATGTGCTTAAATGTGCAGTTTAGAGTTCGACATAGTGTTGTTAATTAAAGGATCAAACAAGTTAAAAACAACACTTTTTTTAGGTTTACATTGATAATAATATAAAGTCGGAGTGAATGAAAGCTTTTGTTGTACAGGATTTGGACATAAGTTTTATTAATAAATAAATGAATAAATAATAAATTAATAAATATGAGACATTTCCGGAACTATCCAAACTGTAGACAATCAGGTATATAAAGATGCTGCTTTACCTACACGCCAGTTAGTTATGCAGATTGAGAGCACCAGTCGGGAAGGTAACAGGACTTCTTACTGTTAGTAACGCCACGAAAAATGAAAGTTCCAAAGCCTCAATGAACTTCACAAATGAATGATATATGATCGTGCAGCAAATACGGATGGCTTCCATGAGGGAAAACTGGATCTACTCTACAACCCACAGCGGAAGAAAGGATTATCTCCAAAGCTTACAAGTAATTGGGATGGATCTTATAAGGTAATCAATACAGAAGAACAATAGCCTGCGATCAAAAACAAATGTGGTTCATCTAAAGCTTCTTGCGAGCTATGGAAAGAAAGACAATGAGCCTATTCGGGACAAACAGGCTTAAGTTGGAGGCAGTGTTACGAAAATAAAAATGCCTAAAAAGAAAACACACATCAGAGCCTTTAAAACTGTATTGTGGTATTTTGTATATTTGGCAATTATATGTCACCTTGTCACCGCTGTACTTGCTTGCATATCTACCAGCACTACCAATTCGACTATGCTTACGTTACATTTGAATTAACGGATATAAAATAGATGATATGAGATATTTCCGGAACTTTCCAAACTGTAGGCAGTTAGGTATATAAAGAGGCTGCTTTATCTACACGTCAGTTAGTTATCGCTATGCTGTCATTAAGTAAAGTTGTATTAAAACTCAAATAAAAGTGATACATAAACGAATATTAAGTTAATAAGCTGTTGTATTAAGATAAACTGTATAAGAAATAAAGTGAGGAAATAAAACTGTGACAACAACAAAGTGATGTTAATTATATTTTAACGCAATTTAAACGAACTCATGTGTTTTAAAAAGGTTAAAACGAGTTTTATTTTAAAATTAAGTGTAAGTGAGTATGCCAACAGTACAAAGTCCATCTGGTTGTTGGATTTGTATCAGTGGGCGCACATGCGGGAATGGGGTTATATCGTATACTCCCTTTCAATCAACCAAACATTTTCATTGTTCTTCTGCAAAAAAAATCATCAATTTCTGTCCAAAGATATAAGTCACAAACACTAATTTTATCCTAAAAAATTAATACAATGCAATTAGCAACCGTTTTAGCCAGCCAAAGTACAAGATTTAGTCCAGATAAGTTTGCCGTAATATGAACCACACTTTAAAATTTTGTGAAACTCAAATTGACTTTGATTTCCTCTTATTTTTTTAACTCGAAAATCGGTAAATTTAATAAATTTTTACACGTACATATCAATTAATCTATCGAATGATTATTATAAATAAAATTAAACAAAAATTATTTTTTTAATATTTTTATTAATTTATGTGACGCTCCTTAAAAATTTAACCCTTAACTTATAATAGAATTTTAGTAAAATGTAAATCTAAATACTGGTGTATGTGCGAATTGCGTATGTATGAGTATATGCACAGATTGCATTTACCAAAAGCATGTGCAAGGAATTCCGGTTTAGCAGAAGCATAAGCATTTGTTTGTGTTCAAGAATAACAAGGGAGTGTGAGTTAGTAAAGGAGTTTTACCTATAAACATACACATACGTACTCAGGCATATAAATGTGTACATGAGTAACAAAATCAGTAAAGCAACAGCTGTTAGCAGGGTGGAAGGAGGATACTAAACTGATGCTGAAGAGAAACACACTGACACATATATAGTTTTTTTTGACGTACATACACATGTGCAATATTGTACACACAGAAAGAGAAACATTTAAAAAATTGAATGTTGACCACTACATGAACTACCACAACAACAAAACCACTGACCATGCTGGGAAACAGACATTATTACTACAAACATTCACAACCACATGTGCACATGGTTATTGCTATATGTAAAACGAAGAAAAAAAGAAAAAAAAACAATCTCGGATGCATTTTTGGCCTCACTTTAACTACAACAGTGGGGCTGAACGATAAATATATAATAAGATAATATACAGTCACACAGATAATAATACGTGCCCTCAATAAAAACGGTTCTCAAGCAAAACTTTACATATCTAATCGAAGTTACCTCTCCTTTTGAGAATATAATGACACAGGCCTCGAAACAAACAATAAAATGTCCTGCTAAGTACGCACTTATTGCGCTTAAGCACTTAAAAGACATGACAACACAGATAATTATACGTAGAACTTGAAAATAATCTGTGCGATTGTATATGTACGTGGGACATACATACATATTGAGTTGAAAAAGAAGATTTTAGAGAAAAGAAGTAATATTTATAAAAGATATACTAAATAAATTTATGAAATTTATATTCAAATGATCTTTTATGATCTTTTGGTATTTTCTCAGTAGCTCCGCACTTCCATATTTTTAGAACTTTTTAAGTTCATTGGCTAAAAATTTGGTCAAGAGATTTTTTCATCAACTTTTCTAGTACTTGACCCATCAGAGAGAAGTGTAACTTTGACTTCAAAATTTTCGGAAACGAATTACACAGCATTCACATCGCTTTTTTTTTTAGAAATTTTCCTCACATTTTTTTCGTCCCAATTCATCTTACCATGCAGGAAAACCCAGTAACCAAAAGAGAAAGAAACAATACAACATATTTTGGTATAAACTGGCAACCTTAAAAAACATAGTACGATTTAAAGTTGAAGTCACCACATTTGAATTTTTCTTGCGTACTATTGCGGAAACAGTTCTTGGTTTTGAGCACCTACACCAACAAAATCAATAGTATGATCGAAGTGTCACGAAGCCACTGCAGCAAAAAATACCGCATATAAGGTAACACTGAATACTGCTACGCGAACCATTGTTGACTGCTATCAAACGAAGAGATCGGAAGAGAGCAAGAAGAAAGAGCAGGATGGAAATCAAGCTGCTTAGAAGCAGAAATGATACTCAAAAATTCTACAAAAGAGTCAAGCGTCTGACTGATTTTTTTAAGGTAAGAGCATCTTTCTGTAGAGACGAAAACTGTAACTTGGTTACCGATATAAAGGACGTTCTGAGGTTATTGAACCACTACTTCTCTACTTTATTGCGTAGTGATGACTACATCAATTCCTCCATTAGAAAAGTTGGAGACACGGTATCAATCGATGATGACGGCGTGGACATTTCGTCACTCAGCCATGGCGAGGTCAGTGACGCAATTCGACGACTTAAAAACCACAAAGCTGCTAGCCTAGACGGCCTGTCTGCTGCATTATTTCAAGCTGGTGGTGAAGAACTGGTAAGTTGCATTTACCAGCTTATCGGTAGAATATGGTTGGAGGAAAATATGTTCAGCGATTGAAATCTCAGACCACACAATTTAAGCCAACTACAAAGGTATAAGCCATCTTCCTTTTTATATAAAGTCCTTACGAGCATATTGTATGAACGACTGAAGCCATTTACCAACGCACTGATTGGACCTTATCTTGTATTGGAAAGGGCCCATGAAAATCAAGTCGATACCCAATATAGTTTTCTCGACTATAAAGCAGCCTTCGATAGCCCGATAAGAGATCGCATGGTTACGGCATACATCTAACCTTGGTGTCCCTGCAAAACTGATTAGACTGTGAACCACGACATTGAGCAATTTCTGCAGCTTCGTCAAGATAAGAAGCGAATTCTAAAAGCCTTTTAATACTGTGCGAGGTCTTTGACAAGTTGATCCCTTATAGTGCGACTCTTCAATTTCGTCATAGAGAAGGCGGGAGCGCATCTCAGTGACATTATCTTTTACAAAAGTGTCCAGCACCTTGCATACATCGACGATATCGACATCATTGGGCGTCTCAAACGAGAATCACTGTTGTCTTCTGTGCTATCGAAAAAGAGTCTGCCAAGATGGGTCTGACGGTTAACGAGGCCAAGACAAGGTATATGTTGTTAAAAAGTATGGACGTGCATCGTACTGGGTCCCAGATTACAGTTGACAGCTATACATTCGATGTGGTGAATGCACTTATCCACCTCGGCACTGCCATTACCAGTGGCTATGATGCCAGTCTAAAGAGTGTAGAAGCCTCTTGCCAACAGATGTTATTATGATCTCAATAGGCAATTGAGTAGTAGAGACCTCTCTCGAGCGACTAATATACTGTACAAGTCGCTCATCCGCTCTGTTCTTTATAGAGTGGAAGTGTGGACATTGTCGTGCACTGATGTAGCTGCCTTGGATGTGCTTGAGAGAAAAGTTATACGTAAGATCTTTGGTTCTTTGCGGTTTGGCGATGAATTCCGTATTCAGGCGAAATGGACATTGTTAAGCAAACTAACATCCAGCGGCTAAGCTGGCTAGAACATATCGTTCGAATGGATGAAGATGCTCGAGTGAAAATAGTGTTTGGTGCCGAAATCAGTGTGTGGCGGCGTAAAGAACGCCTTGCGTACGTTGGAGAGATCCAGAAGTTCTGTCCGCGATCGTTGTGAGCAATTGGTAAGGGCGCACCTGGAAGAAAGTGCAGCAGACCGAAATCAGGCAAACAGGTTGAAGAAGCCAATTATGTATGTATGTATGTACATTTGAATTTTATGCTATTCAGTACACATTTGTATTTTGTATACATGACCACTTTATACACTTTAACATATAGATTGCAGCTGTAAGAAAAATAATAGTTAACAATAATGAGCATTAGTGCCATTAATAAATCAAAAATGGACATTGCGATTTTCTACAGAATAATTAATCTTACAAAATAAATTCCAAATCGAAAAGCTTTTTATTAAGCGAAACTGCCAATCATATATAAAATTTAAAACACAAGAAGATTAAAAGGAAAATAAAAACTTTGAATTGACTTGAGTATTTTTTGACCTCGACACCACTGTGCAGTTGTACAACTATGATGAGTAGTCGTACAGGCACACAACCACTTAAATATTCTAAAACTCGCTTTCACACAAATTGTGGCCAAAAGAATGGCTGACCAGAAAAAGAATCTAGAAAAAGAATTGTATCTTTAGGCGTTTAGGCGTAATGACTTACTTATATTTCTGCTGCTTAAAAAGGCCAAACTAACCGATCAACCGGCCAAGTCAACCAAACAGTGTTCCGACAATCATGGAGTTGTTAAAAGTGCCACTAAATAATGTTTCTTTGTAAGGGATTGTTTTTTTTTGTATTTCTAAGTAACTTTTCATTCTCTCTAATAGTTTGCCTTTATGTTGGCTGTAGTTGTTTTTCTGGTTGTTTAGCGAACACTTCGCCTTTTCTTATTCTTTTTGGTATAAAAACTTTTTTAAAACCTATTTGTTAAATGTTAGTTTTGCAAAGTGTTTCCACCATGCCGTTAGTGTGTATTTTTTCTTTAAAGGAAAAAAATGAGAAGAGAACAAAAAAAAAAATCTGTCCATAAATGAAAAGTGTTGGCGCGTGTTTCCTAACCGGACGATTGCACATGACCGGGATTTTACACAATGACTCAACTTAACTGACCATAAAATAGTAAATAATTATAAAAATGAAAAAATAAATAAAATAAAGAAAGAGAAAGTAAGGAGAAATGGAAAAAATATTGAACTTTTTTTTAATATTAACAGTGTTTGTACTGTGTAAAGGAAACTTCATTAAGTGGCTACAAGATTCAAATGAAAAAAGTATAACAAGTTTACTCGTTGGTGCCAAATTTATTTAAATGCCAGTGATTACATTTTTGAAGCACCATATTTATTTAAATCTCTCTTTTAAAACATAATGATAACCAACCATAAGTTTTTAATCATTTAGATGAGACGAACCAAATCATGTTTAAGTTCAACTATTGTTAGTTTAATATTGTAATAAATTAGGAAGCTTGGGATCTTAATTACTTAAGAATATTGAATTTGAATTATTTAATCTATTAAGCGTAGTTTTCAAAACGGAAATGCAGTATTTCGTTTAATAGTTTAAGCAATTAAGCAGGCGGGAGAAGATAGTGTATGGCATCCACCTCATAAAACGATAGTTGTAGTTTGTGAATCGTTATGTTTGTAATATCGGATGTTTCTTTTTTATAGTTACACAAGTTTAAATCATAATAAAACAAAGAAATATATTTTTAAAAATAATGACACAGCTTTGTTGAAAGTATTTATGATATTAATGTTGACATATGATTTTGATTATGTGAAACATCAATTTTGACATGTGTAAATGTGGCTTCGTCTTGCTGAAACCACATGTCAGTAAAATTAATGCCAGCTAACTGAGGTACGACAAAATTTCAAATCATTTCCCTATACCGCTCACCCTTAATAAAACGATAGTTATAGCTTGTGTATGGTTATGTTTGTAATATCGGGTGTTTATTTTTTTTTACAGTTACACAAGTTTAAATCATAATAAAACAAAGAAATATATTTTTTAAGATAATGACACAGCCTTCTATGACATTAATATGGAAATATGATTTCGATCATGTAGCCGCCACGGCTGGCTCGTACAAGTCGCAATGTGAAAGACCAATTTTCATATGTGTCATGTGTCTTCGTCCTGTTGGAACTACATTTCAGCAAGATTAATGCCAGCTATCTGAGGTACGAAAAAATTTCAAATCAGATCCCTATACCGCTCACCCTTAATAGTAACTTACTTACTTACTTAGATGGCTATAGCACAAGCTTACGATTTTTTGCCTGAATCAGAATCGAGTTCTAAGCGCTCTGATCTTCCAATTTATTATATCAAGTTTTGGGAAATCGGCTTCAAGCTGATTCTGCCATCGGAGTTTTGGCCTTCCTCTTCTGCGTCTTCCCTCATGTACATACTCGAAACACTTTTTCGCCATAGCATTTTCACACATACGCACGATGATGCGTATGATCAAGCCACCGCAGTCGTTGCACTTTAATGCTTAACTACATCAATGTCGTCGTAGTTACATTTCGTAAAGTTTGGCCCAGAATAACGATATGATCGGCATACGCGAGAAGAATGTGCCTCGTGGTGTAAATCGTACCGGTTGTGTTAACTGCTGCATCGCGTAAGATCTTTTCCAACAGGAAATTAAACAGATCACACGATAAACTATCGTCTTGCCTGAAACCCAGTTTGGTACTGAATGATTCGGAAAGTTCCTTTACTATTTTAACTGGTGATCTCAGTTAGGGTCATTCTACACAGTCTTATCATTTTGGCAGGAATACCAAACTCAGACATGGCTTCGAACACCTTTGCTCGTATTAGGTTATCGAAAGAGGCTTTGTAATCGACGAATAGGTGGTATGTGTTGATTTGCCTCCCGTGAGTCTTTTCCAGGACTTGGCATAGTGTGAATATCTGGTCGGTGGTAGACTTACCAGGTCTAAAGCCGCACTGATATGGTCTAATTATCTCGTTGACTTTAGTTTTTAATCTTTCACACAAAACACTCGATAAAATCTTGTATGCGATGGGAAGGAGACTTATACTCCCATAATTGGCGCACACGGTTTTACCTCCTTTCTTATGTACAGGGCTTAGGACACTGAGGTTCCAATCGTCGGGCATGATTTCCCCCAACCAAATGCTCAACCGGCAATCCATTGGCTCCGGCATCCTTATTATTCTTCAGTCGAGATATTGCTGTTTTGACCTCATCTTGGCTAGGTGGTGCACACTCAACACCATCATCTTCGATTGAAATATTGGTATCTTCAACATCGCCGCTCTCATCAGATACCAACAGATTGGAAAAATGGTCCTTCCAAATCCTCAGTGTAGATCAGTCACCAGATTACCATTTTCGTTCTTGCAGAGAAAATGCCTGTACCAAAGCCATCTGTTTGTCGCCTTATTCTTTGGTATAATTTTCGGATTTCATTTCAACACTTAAGCATATCAATTTCCTCACGCTCAAGTCTTTCCATTACTTTATGCTTGTGTCGGAAACGACGTTTCTTCTCTCTCCTCTTCTCCCGATGTTTGACACAGTGTTGTTCAAATTGAGCTTATGAATAAGTACTCTTATACAACATTTCTACCTAGAAAACGATATATTTAGTAGGCAGTTTAAGAGAGACCAAGACTCCGATTTCATTTTAGTCAAAACTTGAGCTAATACCCATTTCCATCTTTGGTCTATCAGTAAAGATTGAGTTCAAATCGTCACGATGAACAAAATTCGTTCTCCAATCATCTCTTGTGGGCAATTTCTGTCAAAATTCATAGTAATTACTGCATAGTCTGTTCGGTATGTATCCAATAAGGGGGGTGCCAATTACGAGGGGTGCTATTTATATTACGAGAATAGCAAATAATAACAAATATTTTGAAATGAAAATGGCTTTCAAAATATTCCCCTTGGTGATCAATATACTTTTGTATTCGTTTAAACCATTTCTCAAAGCAGTTTTTACATTCCTCTTGAGACACCTCAAACCTGCTTCTTCGGCTCTCGTAAATCGTTGACCACACAGTTTAACTTTGATTTTAGGTAATAAGAAGAAGTCATTGGATGCCAAATCGGGACTGTACGACGAAATGTGTTTTGCCATTATTTTGGAAAAAATGGCAAAAGCTTTCTTGGCATTAAGCATCAATTATAAGCCGATTCTTAGCAAACTGGACTTATTTGTATCATGTCTAACGTTAATTTGAGTTAATTCGCCTAACTAGCGGATGATTGTTCATCTAAGCAATTATTGATTTTATTTTTAGTTTTTCAGCAGAAATTTGTGGATTAATCTGGTTTTTAATGAAATTTTTTATTCAAAATCCCATAATTTACTAACATTGTTTAATTGAAATGTTTAAAGAGTTCGAATTTATTCTTAAATACCATTTAAATTTTAACCTTTTTTGTTATATTCTTGTAGCCTTCGTTTAAAAATCATGTGGCTTCAATGTTAAAACCTTGATATTTTATTTTAATTTTTGTAATATGCTTGTAAATTTATTTTCCATTATTGTTATTATTTTAATTATTATTATTTGTTGTAATATCATGTTTTTTTAAATAAATCTCTCAAGTGGCATGCCACTTTTAATTGTGTCATTTAGAAAATTACACTTCAAATACAAAAATTTATTCATTATGAACGATAAAACTAACGCTTTTTTAACTTTTAAGTATGTAGTATACATATAATTGTAAATATATGCGGAAGGATTTTGTAGGTGATAAGATACGAATTATTTTAGACCTGCAATTGGGGAAAAAAAATTAAAAAGAAATAAATTAAATAATAAATAATAAATTATCTTAAAAATAGCTGGAGTCTTTAAAAGAAATTATTTCTTGTTCAGTCACAGGTTTTTAAGTCGAGTTAATATGATGAACGTGGTAAAACAATCATCAATGAATTTTTTTCTCCGTCACTGCTCTATAGAGCATATACGCTTTCCACTAAGCATCCTGTGCTTTTTCAAGCTAAGTAGATGATTAATCCACTGTTGCCCCCTCTATATGATTGTGTAGTGGTGAATATTTAGGCTAGTTGGTGGTGATCGTTACTTTAGCATTGTAATTTTTTTTCCCACTAGGTGACGTATTTTCTTGAGCACTCCTCTGATGTTTGCATTTATCACTAGAGGTAAACTGGAAGGTCAGCTACTTTCTTTATCTTTTAGATGGAGTTGTCTGGAGGGAAGTTGAAGCCTTTCCTTTTTCTGCTGGGTCTCGACCCTATGTCGCTTGTATTGTTATGCATGCGCTTTAGCCACTACACCATGCCATTTCGCATCAATGAATTTGTGATACAAAATCCAGAAATTTTTTTAGCCAACTCCTTATTATGGGTGATAAGCATTCCCAGTTTTAAATACAACAGTATCCGTTGGTTGTGATATTGCCTATTGCTTGTGACGTCCGTACTCTGGGTATCCGTATATACACCATCTGGGTATATAACACCTTCATACTAACTGTGTGTTTCGAGTGTTTTTTTTAGAGATTCATAACTTTGAGTTTGCAAAAGTGCTTTATTTGACAACCATTTTAACAGCTGCTAGTTTCTTCTTGTTTAAGTATGTTTGATATTTCATTATGAATAGATTTACACCAGAGCAACGCTTGTAAATTTTGCAAATATTTTATCAAAAAAAAAAAAAAAAATGGTTCTGTTCGACAAGCTTTTGGTGTACTTGGATTGAATGAAAGTCGGTTGTATTTTTAGTTGAATGTGTACGTAAACAAGCAGAATTGTTGCATTTACGCATTCCTCAAACTTTTGTTGAAACACCATTGCATCTACAGGAAATTACTGTTTGGTACGCTTTATGGTCTGGAGGAGTCATATGGTCAGAATGTTACTATTGAGGGTGAGCAGTAAAGGGACATGATTTGAAATTTTTTTGTACCTCAGTTAGCTGGAATTAATCTTGCTGATATGTGGTTCCAACAGGACGGAGCAACAGGACACATATCGATCGCTACAATTGAGAAAATCAAAAAAAAATTTTTTTTCGATGAAAGAGTAAGTTCACATAATGGTCCAATTAATTGGCTACCTAAATTGATTTAATCCCATTGGATTATTTTCTTTGTGGTTACATATTTAAAGACAGGTCTACGTCGATAAACCAGAGGCAATTGAACGCCTGGATATCAATCTTTGAAGAGTTATTTGCGAAATATGGCCGCATATGCTGCGAAAAGTTTTCTCTCCAAAAACCCCTTTTCGCTGATATTAAAAATATATTTCTTTGTTTTATTACTTAAACTTGTGTAACAGTAGCATCCGCCTACCAGGTGCGAGGTTTAATACCAGGCCAGACCATCTGACAATTTTAAATCGCTTCATCACCTCATAACATTAGCTAGAGACTGTTTATAGAAAACTTCTCTAACTAATACATCTGCCGTTCGGAGTCAGCGTTAAACTTTTGGTGCCTTTCAATGAGTCTAGAAATAAAATTGAATGCAGCTCATTGCTTGAAAGAAATCTTTCTTGTTCCAAAACAAGCTAATTTGGTCTAGGTCAACTATGAGAATGTCTTATTAAAGGGTGTATTGATCGTGCGCACTTTAATTGGTTAAAACTTATCGCCTTTAGATTTGCAATAAATTTTATCAAAGAAAAAATTCTTTATTACCACCATCAGTTATGTCAGTTGAACACTAGAAAGACGGAAAAACTAACATACATAGAAAGATGGATAAGGGTCATTTGACGTAAATAATTTAAATTTAAATTGATTTTGATAGGAAAAAACGTATTATTTGAATTTAAGAATTGTTTAGTCAGTTCAAAAATATCACAAAAACTAGTGAAAAATAAATTTAGAGAAGACTCCTTCTGCACTGCGGTAGTTACGTTCCAAAATTAGAATCGCATTGTGTGAAATCGCTTTATATCAGTTGAAAAAAAAAACATTATTTTTTTTAGATAAAATCGATGCATCGCATAATTCAATTGCGTATAAGCTCACAAACCAATGCTGAGTTATTCATGATGGTAATAGCTTCTGTGTAATAAATGCTGTCCGACAGGGATGCATATTATCCCCGCTCTTTTCAATAGTTTATAATGGTGCAACGATCAACAGTTTAATATAATGGTGACTTAACCAACACTTAGAGAGTTTGGAATACGACAATCAATTTTACCTTTTAAACAACTATCGTCACATGTCAGCTAAGTTAAATCTCTGGAGAGTGAAGTCACAAAGATGAGACTAAGGCTCAACAATAGTAGATGTAAGGTAAGGCGTTGCAACACCCTTAACAGCACAAAATATCGTAATACGTAATATCGTGTTGGAAGAGGTTAATAGTTTATGTCTACTTGGCAGCCTTTTAACAAAGACTCGTGGGTGTAGCGAAACTAATTATTTTGGTATTTTAAGGCCTCACTGGGAATCGACTGCCGTCAGAAAATGGACTAAGATCAGCACATTCAAACACTACTTAAAATTAACCATCCTCTATGAATGTTAGTTCTGGATTATAATATTACGCAATGCCAACGCCACCCAGGTATTCATCAATCGTTTCCTTCGAAGTATATTGATCTGTGTAAATAATCGAACCAATGTCCAATTCACATGTAGATTCTTATTAGGAAATGGCTAATGAAGACATAGCAAGAACTGGCATAGATCGGAATTCACAGAGAAAAACGCGCAGGTAGTCGCGGGCTGCATACCTGGAGGCTACAAATTAAAAAAAAAATTAACAATAATGCTTCGAACAGGACAGAGTGAAAGGAGTTTGTTGCAACAACTTGTTTCTCCTAGGAATTATAGAACAAGACATATATATCGTATAAGACGATTTTCCATCAATTTGATGATTTTTGTAACTAAAGAAATTCTAACTGAACTGATAAATGCATTTTGGTGACTAAATATGAAAGTGGGTCCCCTATACGTCTTTCTAGGTTGTTGCGCCATTTATTTGCGTTTGGAACACCTCATAAAAATAGTGTTAAGTTTTAACCTTCTTACAATGTTAAAGTTTTTTTTAAATTGTGTTAAAATAAAATTAACACCACTTTGTTGTTGTTTTATAGCTTTTATTTTCTCACTTTATCTTTATACAGTTTGTATTAATACAGCAACTTAAGATTTGTTTGTACAACACTTTTTATTTACGCCTAAAAAGGACAATATTTTATGACAGAAAACGTTAAATAACTAATTTATGCATAAGGCGTCACACTTCATATACAATTTTAAATTACTTCCGAATGTTCTTGTTTTTGATACATTCGAATTATTACCGTTAAATCAAGTGTACCACACAAAGATGGTCGAATTGGCAGTGCTGCCAAATACACAAATAAGTACGGCATTGCCAGGGTGACACATTAATACCAAATATACAAAAATTCCACAATACAGTTTTAAGGGCGCTGATGTGGTGTATTTTCTTTTTTAGGCATTTTTTTCGAAACAATAAATTATATTTGATCGATGTTTTTTAAAACACGAAATTTCAATTCAGAAAAATTATTAATAAAAAAGATTGACAGTCAAATATGAAAATTAGTCAATCGACCCATTAAACAGAAGTGCATTTCTATTCTCAATACCATTGCCTAGCAAATTTATTGAAAAATATTTCAATTTCCAAGAATAAAAAGCAAATACATATACGTTCTCATATAAAAATCACTACCGATTTTATTCGACGCGGTATACATTTCTTCATCACAGTGTTTGGTTCACACTCTGCTCTCTCTGTTATAAGATGCACTTATTAACTATAAATTTGGCCTAAAGTGCAGGATATCGCTCATTTAGTTTTAATCAAAGCTAATCTTCTTTTATGTGTTTTTATTATTTCTTAACAAAAAAAAAAAAAAAAAAAAAAAACGTAAACATTGATATTTTTTTGTTGATATTAATTTAACATTCATGTGATTTATGAATAAGAGTGTGTATGAGAATAGAACAGCAATGACAACAATATGTCCTTGAAATAAAAAATTATCAACATTGATCTATATCTCTCTTGAAAACAACAACAATAATAGTAGACGTCATAATAATAACTAACCCCCCTCTTCAGTATGTTTTTTTTTTCCAACAAAACGTCTCTATTAACACAATAACATTAAAATCCATTTTCTCATACATGCACATACTTATGCATGGATTTGTTATAATTGCATATTCATTTATAAACATGCATAGGAGAAACTAGAAAGAAAGACTAGAAAAGAGATAGAGAGTAAAAACTAAAAAATTGCCATTAACAATGACACTACATATTGTTAGATTGCAAATATGTGTTTATGCGTCTGTCTTTTGCTATATTTGTATGCAAATATATTGTGTTTTGTTGTTCATATATTATTGTTGTTGCTATTTTTGTTGTCTATTATATGTTTAGTACGAGTGCTTTGTATGTGTGTTCACATTTGCATGTCTGTCATTTGTATGATAAATATAATTCCTTTAAATTAGTTGTTGTTATCATTTGTTGTTGCAAAATATTTACAAAATTACTTAATTAATATTTCACTCTTTTTTGCTGGTGTGTTTATTGTTTATTTTATTTATGTTTTTGTTAAAACTCTATTTAGTAATTTACACTCATAAAAAAGAAAATTAGAGTGTTGATTACTTAAACATGCTTGAAAACATGAAATTAAATTGTTAAAATCTATCTATTAAAAAAAAAGAATAAATAGATTATGGAGTGTGAAGTGATTTTAGGGTTAAAAAGTATGAATGTGTATCACGGTATGTACAAGCTATTTAATTTTCCATGTGTGAGGCCAGTTTAATAATTGCGCTCACTTATCGATTTTAATGGAGAGTATGTGAAAAATAACACGTTTTAATGAAACCAAAAAAAAAAAAAAAATTATAAAAATGTTTGTGTAAGTACTAGACGGGTCTCGCCTATCGTATTATATTGGGTATAATATTGGGTATCATATTGTTCGACTCAAAACTCTTTTGATAATAAAAAATTAGTCAACTAAATGTAATAGATAATTATTACTTAGTTTACACATCTTGAAACGATACAAAATTACATTGAATAATCATTAAAACAAACAAACAATGTGAATATGAAAAATTAAATAATTAATATAAAAACCAAATAATTGGCGTAAATATTGTTACATTTTAACTTTTTTAAATGTTTGAGTTCTTTTTAATTGCTTCAAAATAAAATAAACACCACCTTGTTGTTGTTTTACAGTTTTTATTTCCTCTCTTTATCTTTATACGGTTTATCTTAATACAGGAACTTATTTTTCTTGCACTTAATAATATTCGTTTATACAAGACTTTTATTTACACCTAAACCCGACTTTATTTTAAGACTGCAAAACGCAGTTTACACTTTGGCAAGTTTCTGAAATGCCTCAAACGATCTAATGTCCCCCACTTTGTATCCGCTAATTTTAAACATGTAAGATTATGTTACTTAAAGATGGTCGAATTGGCAAGGCCGTCCAATACACAAATCAATATGGCAATACAACACAAATCAGTACCGCAAAGTAACACTATCAACCTTGATACAAACTATAAACTAAAGTCTCACAATACTGTACCGGATGTGGTGTATTTTCTTTTTAGCGTTTTTATTTTCAGAACAGTACGTTGAGTGTTAAAGTAACAGATTTATTATTATGTACTCAAGTGTCACTTACATTTCATTATAATTTTATATTTATAAAAACTTTTGTTTTTTTTTTTCATAAATCATGCTCTTAAATTTTGTTAACAAACTCAATTAATTTTATGTAATATAATCGGCAAATCAATTTCAGCGCTGTTCTTTGTATTGACAACAAGTAATAAAATTTCTAATCCTTCATTTTACATTCATTAAAATGTCTTGAGGTAATCATATTATAAACGATAAATTACATCATGAAAACTGTATTCAATTGGAAAAGTTAAAATGTTCTTAAAATGTTATTAAATGAATGAAAAAATAAAACCTAAACGAATTCTAAATACTTTTCTTTACAGATTTTATTTGAGTTTTTCTAAAAAAAAAAAATAATCAAAACGAAAAAGTTTAACAAAAAAGTTGTTGACAAACTTAAACCACTTCCTATCGTTCCCCTTTGCGCAAATAATATCGATATTTGTAGAAAAACAACTTCAAATTTTCTGTTGAAATCTAAAGTTTCTTTTCTTTTTTAGTTCAAATTGCCGCAAAACATTTTTTTTTTTGCCAAGTTACACATTTGTCCTATACCAGCGTGTCCCTAAATTTTTCATTTCCTAAACAGAACAAAATTAAGAAAAAAGGAGATGAAAAGTAGAAGAATAAACATAAGTAAAGTTGGTTTAAATAAAACTCCTTTAAAACAACTTAACAGCAGCAATAAAAATAATAAAAACTACAACAACATTAACTTACGGAAACTATATATTTTACAGGAAATAAAATTAAATGAAATACAATTTTAAGAATAAATAAAAAATTCGATACGTTATCTTTAATAATTTTAAGAAAATATATTTTTAGAAATATAATTAAATGTCATTCAGAAAATAAGGAAAAAAAAATATTTTCTGAAGAAACGAACAGTTTAAATATTTTAATTACTTATGCATTTTCATAATTTCCTTTTTGAAATAGGGGAAAAAAAAACTCGCATGTATGTAAAAGTTTTATTTAGTAAATTCCGCAATCTTTTTGTTGAACATAGTCAACCTTGTGAGACCGCTATTGAGAATTTTTTTGATAAACTGGAGTCGACTGACTCGCTACATAATGTGTTATAATCAACGAGGGTATTCAAATGAAAATATTGTAAGTGAGCAGCAGTTTTGAAAAAGATCAAAATGTCTCAGTTTCTTGATATTCTTGACAACTAATCAATAACAAAACGATCACATGGCGCATTTTGCATAACTATTTGTCTGTTAAACTTTACAAGGTGTGCTGAGTTCAAACAATAACAATCCGCTGATAAAAAATAAATACTTTTCAGATGAAGCTCTTTTTGTTTTATCTGAGCACTAGAAAGATCGATTATTCAACTGTTTCAAAAACCGGTTTTCGAATAATTCGAAAAGTAGCAATTTAATATTTATTCATTCGGTTAATTTAATTTATTTATTTATTTCGGTTAATATTTATTCAAACAACTGGTTAAACGGTTCTTGTATTTAAATAAAATTGTTTTTAATTCTTGAAGCGCAGAGCTGGATCACGTCAATACTAAAAATAACCCTAATAAATCTCATAAAAGCCAAAACGGTGTGCGGAGACCAAAAAAACACAGTTTATTACAAAAAGTACTGAAAGTTGCTTAAGTTTCGAACAGCAGCTACTCAAGGAGCCAGTTTATTTTTTGTTGTTGTAAATATTACTTGGTAGAGAATGGAATTAAAGGTTTGTTATTATGGTTATAATTTAGGTGCCTAAGATAATAAAAATTAAATATTTTACTTTGAATAAATCTATTAGTCATAAACGAGTTCTTAATTGCCTCGCAAGAAATGTTGCTTAGGTTTCGGACAGCACTGTATGTCAAATTCATGAACAAAGTATAATAGTGTGTGTGTCACTGTGATATGTTAAATAAGACACCCACCTTCCAACCAAAAAGTCATCGGTTCAATCCCAGGCGCCACCATCTGATAATTTTCAACAGCGATATCACCTTACAGCATTACTAACGACTGGTTATGTGTATTAGCGTTCGGAGCCGGCGCTTGTGGGTCGCTTTCAATGCGTCTAGTTGATCATTCTCAATATATATATATTTCGATCTACCTTGGTTTTTACGGCCTTTGTGAGGCGTTCAAGGTTGTCATATCTACAAAAAAATAACTAAATTTATACAAATAGTTAAACGATGAAGCAAAAATATACAAACGTATAAAAATTATACTTATTTAAATTAACCGGTTATTCGTGTTAAATCAACAAATTTATTCGGTATTCGAAAAATGAAAATTTTAAAAAAACTTTATTCGACAAAACCAAAAAAAAAACGGTTAAAGCCGGTGGAATAATAACCATCCGATCTCACTACTGAATACGTCAATAAGTAAAACGGGCACAAATGGGTTTCTGAAAATCCATGATATACAGGGTGGGTCAAAAGTCACCATGGCATTTACAAATTTTATAACTTTTTCGTTTATATGTATATATGTACGAGTATATATGTTTTTTCTTTGTTTTTCAGATTATAAAATATACTGCTAGGTTTTAAACTTTTTAAAACGACGAATTTTTTATTTTTTTTTGTATAGATAAAAGAAAAAATGTTTTACTTTATACACTATTTTATTTAACTTCCACTTTATACAATTATAACTATACAGTATCCAACTTATTTATTTAGATAATATCCGCTTAATACACCATTTTACTCAATACACGACTCTTAGTACGAATTTACACTATGACTGCTAAACTATAGCTGACTGACTTAGGCAACGCTGACTGCCATCAGTTTCGAATATTCTTGTATGTACTACAACTTTTTACTCATGGCCGTTTATTTTAAATTAATGATCATAATACAGAGAAATTAAACTAATTAATAACTCAAATAATTACGGCATTGACAATGTGCTACGTTGACAGTCTTGACACAAACCAATCGACTAAAATCTCATAATAATTTTTTATAGCTCCAAATGTACTATTGTTGCTATATCTTTTCTTCAGGCATTTTTATTTTCGAAACAATACAAAATAGAAAGTTTTTTACACTAATTATGGGAAATAATGTCATTTAAATGACTCGCGTTTTCAGCTTCGTAATAATGGGCTTGTTTAGACTATTTTCCATAACTTTACTGAAAATGAGTGATGAAGCTCATTTTAATTTGAATGGTTTTGTTAATAAGCACAACTGTAGGTTCTGAGGTTTTGAAAATTCAAGAGTCATTCATCAATGCCAACTACACACTAGTATGGTGTGGCATTATATTTGAAAATATCATTGGGCCTTACCTCTTCGAAAATTAAAATAGAAGTGGTGCAACCGTAAATGAAGACCCATATCTGCTTATGATAGAACATTTTTTACGTCCTGCTATTGAAAACAGATGTGAGATGTGGTTTTAACAGAATAGAGCCACTGCCGACACATTGCCCGAGACACAATGGCACTTTTGAGGTAAATTTTTGGAGAGCGAATAATTTCCAAAAATTCGGAAATTAATTAGCTAGTCAGCACTCGACTATTTTCTTTGGGGTTATCTGAAAGAGCGAAGTAAACACGCCCCAGACAATCCTTGAACTCAAGACCAACATTGTTGCAGAAATTCGGGCGCCACAGCCAAAAATTTTGAAAGGTGTTATAGAAAATGTTCTAAAACGAGCCCGTCATTGCGGGAGTGACATTATGTTCCATACTTATTGTAAACAAATTAATATTGTGTATCGGTTGGGCCATTTATCCGTTTTAAGTTCAACCAGTGGTTATTTCGAATCTGTTAGTACTTATGCCATTCTATTCTATCACAAAATTCAGTATGTTATCTCCACTGAACGAAATGAATCGATTTACGCTTGAGCATTGTTGGGATTTATTGGAAACTTATTTCCAAAACAAAGACAAAAAAAGCTCATCCTCATATTGGTGGGTACGTTAATAGGCAAAATTTCCGTATTCGGGCGAAGAAAAACTAAATGTGGTCTTATAGAAAGAAGCCAATGCACCCATTACGAGGGACTGCTTGGTGAGGCTTGTGATGCGGAGGCATCATTGGTTCATATTTCTTTGAAAATGAGGACGGCGCAGCCATTACGGCCAATGGAGACACCTATCGCACCATGAAAACCGATTTTTTTGTGCCCGCTCTTCATGGTATTGATGTGAACGATGTTTGGTTTCAACAGAATGGTGTAACCTGTCACATATTTCATGCCGTAATAGATTTATTGCGTCAAGCGTTTGATAGCCATTTAATTAGCCGAAATGGTGATGTCAGTTGGCCGCCAAGAAGCTGAGATTTGACACCGTTTTCTGTGGGTCGCCCTTAAAGACAATTTTTATGCCGGCAAACCAGAGACAATTGAGCATTTGAAGGCCAACATTAGTGATGCCATTGCCGAGATATGACCTCATACACTCGAAACAGTTATCGAAAATTGTTCCGATCGAATGGGCTTCTGTGAGGCCAGTCGTACTCGTAGCAGCCGTATGAATGAAATAATATATTATTTCTAACCGGAACAATTATACTTCACAAAAAAAGATTTGGCAAAATTTTAAACCGTTTTCGTTGCATTGCATTTTTAAATTGAAACCTTTAAATGGCCCACCCTATAAATTTTATAATTTGAAGAATAACATTTAGTTTTTAAATTTTGAAACCCTATGGTGACTTTCTCACCCTAAGAAGACTTTGTATGTTGAATTATGTGGTCTAGAGGCGTTTTTTTTAGAAATTCGTTTATAAATATGGTCACAGTAAAGAGATGCAAATAACTAAGTTTAAATCTTTGATATGATTGTTACTAATATGTAATTTTATAGAACGGTGCTACATGTCATATATCCACCGAAGTAATGAACTTACTGCAAACTTTATTTCTCACTCGGCATACAGACATAGGTGTCCGTAGTGGACATCTGTCTGACTTCTATTTTTACTTATAATTGCAAAAACTTAAGGGCTAACCATAATATGCATGCGCTAACTTAAACAACTCTGTGAATATATACATACATACAACCAATTGCGTATAACTAAAATATACTTAATTAACTTCTCGTTGAATTTTGTTTATTTAAGTAAATAGCGAAGCTGATTTGCTTTGCGTACGTTAACAGCTTTTTATGTTTAATTTGTAAAACAATAATAAACGGAATAAGTTGTGCTATGGTTACTGAAAGCAACTGTAACTTGCTTACATTAAATATTACATCGTGATAAAAATTTATATATTTAGGATATGTAAAGAGAAAAAAGTTTTTGTAATAGTATTTGTGCTTGCAACTAAGAACACATTACAATTAAGTTCAAAAAGTACCTTATAGCCACTCATAGTATTAGTCTTTGATAAAATAATAATAAAAAAATTAAATCAGCTTTTCTTTTTTAAATTACTTGCAAAATTCTACAAAAAAAACTTACAAACAAATTTAATGGAATTTTCTTTAAATTCTTAGAAAATAGAAAAATCCCTTAATTGTTTCTTTTTGGTATAAATCAATGCATTTCTTTATATCTGCACATACTCAATTAAATTCTATTTAACCAACACATCCAACATCGACAGCTAGACACAGATAAAACCTGAACGAAGAAGAAAAATCGTAAAAAATTAAACAAAAATGGCCTAAAACAAGAAGTGCAAAATTTTAAATTAAAAAAAGAAAATAAAACTTTTTCGCATTGTGCTTAAAACAAGCACAAACACATTAATATGCACATAAATATTTAAGAGTGTGTGTGTATGAGTTCACAGAATGGGTCAAGCAACAGATAGACCAACAATAAACAATACAACAACCACACCACAGTACATATATACATACATACATACATACATGCATATAAATATAAATACAACTGTGCTACATGTACGAGTACAATTTCAAAGCGGCCCCTAAAAATATACATGTGAATTGAATTAAAGGTTTCTATGTTTGTAAGTGGTATGCTATTGTATAAGAGAAATGAAGTTCTTACACATACACATACGAAATAGATCTAAAACAAGCATATGAATACAAAACAAAAACAATGAAGAGTAAAGTAGAACAAGGCAGGACATGACGACACAAAAAATAGAAAAGTTCTAAAAGTCAAAGTAGTTAAACACCAATTGAAATACAATTCAATTGGCCAAGTACATACTAATAGTAACAACAACAGTTACAGTTATACTCAAAGAGAAAAAAGTTGCAATAATAAAAGTATAGAGAACAAGCAACAGAATTGTAGAGAGAAAGAAGAGAGGGCAGCTTACAAAACAAAAAAAAAAAAAAAAAACTGAGAAAACAATCAGAGTCATTATATAAACACCATGTACAACACACAAACATACACAATTGCCATGAAGAACAACAATAACAACAGATATAAAAAACGAGCAAACTGATTTTAGTACTTAGGTAATAGCTAATGCCTGTTTCTCTGCAATAAAAATATGTAGCAGACGAAGAGAGAGCAAAGGAGAATACAATATATTGAGATGAAAAAAATTCGCTTTCACATGCACAAATGTATGAAAACAAAATTACTCACTTAAATGAATCTACGTGTACGCACTTACCTTGTAAAACACTAACATATATTCTATGGTACTCGGTAGTGTGTCCCTCTTTTAAATGTTTGTAAAATAAACAGAAAATATAATACAACAACATATGCATTTACACATACATATGTATAATCAACAGCAATAACATGAACAGATTCTTTGTTTTTTATACCCTACGCTTGGTAAAGTTGATTAAATTGTAAATATTAAGTAGATCAAATGGGACGTTGTATTTCTTGTACGGTTTTGAAAAACCGAGGCTCTTGAATGTTTCTCGATATATATAATAGTTCATGCTCAGAACATTAAGAGCATCTGATTCTTTAATATCTGAATTACCCATATTTCAAATAATAAATTAGCCATAGAGGAAAATTATAATATTTCGTTTAATATTATTTAAATTCAAAGTAAAATCAATTAAATGATAAAGCTAATTAAAATTCAAAAATATTTTTGTAAGTGAGTGGACCTGCATTAGCATAGTTGGTTCGAAAATATCTAATAGACATCGGATGAAAAGAGCGTGTCGGCTTGTTAGGTATATTAAAAGATATCTTTTCCAAAATAAATTCAGAGTTTACATCACCCTTGATAACATTAACTAAAAATGAAATATTTAACATAGTTCTCCTGCTTTTCAAGGTGGGTATTTTTATAAGGGCTAATCTGTGACGATAGGATGGTAGATTCCATGGCAAGCTTCGCAGACAGAATAATAGAAACTGCTTTTGAACGGATTAGATCCGATCAATGTGAATGCTATACACAGGATCCCAAATAATCGATCCATATTCCAGTATAGGTCTAACTAAAAAAGTAAATAGCAGCTTAATAACGTAAGGATCAGAAAATTCATTTCCCCAACTCTTAATAAACGCAAGAACGCCTCTGGACTTATTGACTATCATATTAATGTGTGTGTTAAAACTTAGCTTAACACCAAAATCCAAGAAGAAACTTACTATTCCAGGGGTGCCATGTTCAATAAAAAGTTGTTAGACATGTAATTGCTGCGATAAAACCTAATGTGTTTACATTCATCTGTATTGAGTTCCTTTAGATTAACAGTACGCCAAGTGTAGAAGTTCTCTATACCATATTGCAGGTACACGTGATCAGAGTTATTGTTGTATGTATAAAAATTTTTACATCATCAGCAAACATTAAAATATTACAGTATTCCAAGGCTTTTGGTACACGATTTACAAATAGTGAGAGGAGAAATGAACCAAGATGACTTCCTTGTGGCACACCGGAAGATACGTTTATGGTTTTAAATATATAGTTCTTAAATAGTACATTTTGGCATCGATGTTTTAGATAAGAATTAATCCAATTCAGGCTATTTAGAGAAAAGCCCAACATACATATATAACTTTCGAATGAGGAGATTATGGCTAACTTTGTCAAAAGCTTTACTCAACTCAGTATAAATAGCATCTATTTCTTGATTATTTACAAATCCATTGATAATAATGGTGATAAACTGCAAAAGATTAGTACTAGTAGAACGTCCTTTTCTAAATCTATGTTGATGAGGTGACACAAGGTTTGATAAAATATGATTTAAAAATTTGGTAATAAGCATCTCAAGAATCGTTGGAATAGAATCAAGCTTGGCAATACCTCTATAGTTTTTGACATTTGAATTACATCCTGATCATCTGCAAAAGAGTAGATAGGATAGGAAGTGAAAGGAAGAAATATTAGAAAAAGAGTGGAAGAAAGAACAGAGCCTTGCGGTATCCGTGAGTTTATCCTGAACCTATTGGATGAGATCCAGTTTATAACCACTTTTATAGAGCGAGCTTTGAGAAAGCTCGATATAAATCGAGAGAAGTGACTACCGACATTAAATGCAATAAGTTTCGAAATGAGATCCTAATTCCAAACTCTATCAAACGTGTTGGAAATATTCAAAGCCATATCCTTTCTTTCGTCGAATGGATCTGTTTCACTTCTCCGAGAGCAACGCGAGCTGGTCACCAATAGAACGATTTCCATTGAGGAAAGGGTACGTTGATAGAAATTCAGAGCGTGGTCTTCTTAAAAAGCTTAGAGGTTTTTCAGTAGATACCAGGTCATTGCATTTAAGTCTGTATTCAAGGCATTACATGCCTGCCGCCGTACAAAATCCTTGTATATGGGGTGGAAGTTATTTAATCATCTCTTCGGCGAATTAGACAACTTTCGGAGGAAACTCAGGAAGCTCGCAATAAAGATTGAAGAAGAGCTCGACAAAATAATACCCGAAAAAAGCCTCGACTTGCTTAACATGCTGCTTATCATATCTTATCCTGCTATTAACAGTCTCAGGAAGATTGCCCACAAAAAGACAGGCTCCATCCCTCAAGAGGTATTAGATTTATTTTGGAGCCTAAATGTTTTGGGTATACAAGTAAATAATGTCGATTTTTTTGCTTGAAAAATGCATTTATTATAATAACAAAATGAATTGATACATTATTCCAAATATTGTCCACCGTTAGCTACTACTTTTACCCATCTTTCTGGTAGCATATTGATTCCGCGCCAAAAGGACTGCTTCAATTTTGAGGTAAATGATTAATCAAGCCAATTTCTGATACCCTGTACTGAAGTGAAGTGTATTCTAGTAAGGGCGTTCTACATCGATCGAAACAAATGGTAGTCAGAAGGGGCAAGATCTGGACTATAAGGCGGGTAAGCCAAAACTTCCCATTCACTGTGTTCCAAATAATTTTTGATCGGTCTTGCAACATATGACGATCGTTATCATGATTATGTTAAGATTATGGCCTTGTGTCTGGTCTAATATCCTGGTCCTTTTTAGTTGATTGCTCTCTTCAAACGAATGAATTGTGTTCGGTATATGTTTCCTGTGATCGTCTGACCTGATTTCAACAGCTCATAATATAAAACACCCTTCTGATCCCACGAAATACAGAGCATTGCCTTGGTGTCATGGATATTTGGCTTCGGCGTTGATTTCGCTCTTTGTCTAGGCTTTACATATGACTTTTTGCGGTTGGGGTTTTCGTAATATATCCATTTTTCATCATCAGTAGCAATACAATGCAAAAATGACTTCAAACATCATTTCTGATATGCAAAATCGCCTCGGATTTAATTCATATGGGACCCAATTTCCTTGCTTTTGAATGAATTCCAATGCAATTAAATATAGGGAAATGGCTTGTTGTGTGACTCTCAATGAGAATGCAAGTTTTTCTTGATTTTGATAACAAACTTCGTCTAGTAATGTTTTTAATTCCTCATCTTAAAAGTTTTTCGGCTGACCAGGCCTCTACTTGCCTTCTGTGTCGACCTCACCACTTTTGAATCGCGCAACCCAACGTTCACAAGTTTTTTGAGTTAGTGCTGACCGTATCTTTCTATTAACAATCGATAACTTTCAGCAGCTTTTCTTCACATGAATGAAGGTTATCAGACTTCCCCGCAAAACATCTTTTTTAGGCCCAAATTCGACATTATTATAGTGATGGAAAAAAAATGTGTTTAAGCTTTGGGCGTCTATCGAATACTGAATTATAATGACAGATATTTAGCCTTCAAAATACCATATTTGTTATTATTGACATAAACCATATGCTGTTCAAATCGACATTATTAACTTGTATACCCAATAATATAAATAGAAATAGAGTTAATAGGTTTAGTGTTATTCTAATAATGACTACACAGTAGACGATTGTTCTGAAGAAGTATTGAGCGCTGCTGAGACGATTCAATTTTAATTTTGTTTTCGAGTAATATTTTGTGTATATAATAAAAATAAATCTATTTGTGTTATTTTAGCTTTTATTCCATTCGTGATAAGTCCTTGTAAAGAATTTAATTTATTTTTTTTGTGTATATAATACGAATAGTACGAAAAATATATATTTTTTGTAATTAATTATTTTTTTTTATTCTTGGTAAAACCTAGATTTGAAAACAGTTAAAGTGGCTATAAATATGTGCGGTGGTTGAACGATCTCTAGCAAGTGAGAATTACTCATACTGCTGTATATCATAATTAAAAATTAGAAATTACGGTGTTTCTTCAATATCGTAAAAACTGTATTTTAAGACGAATGAACGATGAATAAAGATTCTACTCGCAATTAAATTAAAAATATCGAGCCAAATTAGAGTAGATAAAGAGCAAAGCTTCTTAAAGAATATGGCCACTGGTTTACGAACCCATATAAACTTCTGTTCTTCTTTGTCCCTCTTACATATTTAAAACAATTACCTCCTTATTCATAAAAATTATTTTTAGTTTATTAAACGAATTTTCATACAAATTATTTTTTATAAACCTTTTTTTTTGAAAAAAATTTTATGAATATGGAGGTAAATGTTTCATATTAAGCATAGTTAACTAACTATTCGACCATAACTGTTGTATTCTTTTACTTCCTAAATGAATCTTGTTTACAGGTTTGTTAGTGCTGTTTTCGTACAAGCAACTGTTTGAATTGGCAACAAGCAAAAATTGAAAAATAAGCGATTAAAGGATTTTACACTTTTTTCTTTCGTTATGGTTGTTGTATGCGTGTTTTTCATATTAAAGATTTACACTAATCGACCGTGATGATGCAACAAAGAAGGAAAAACAAAGAAAATGTAAAATTAAATTGATTCTTATTTTCTTTTACGTGTTGGTAAATATTATGAAATTTTTGTGCAAATAAAATTTTAATGACCTTTGAATAAACAACAAAACGGGTTTTCTAGTCCTGACAAATTACGTTGAACGGTGTTTATTAATTTTTTTCAAAGGTTTAAAAAGCAATCATATACATACATATGCATGTTTTTATTTTGAATGTGCTATAAAAGTTATTAAAAGTAAGAAAAAGAACATATTGTTAAACCAACCATATGTAAATGAAATCATTCGTTCGTTGAAATTTGTTCATTGTTTTAAAATATAAAAAGTAACTGAAACAATTTTAATGATAGATTAATTTTTATTATACTGTTAATTTTTGTAAATAAACGATACAATTTTTCACATGACATTAAGAGAAGGCAAAAAACCACATAAATTTTTATATGCAATTGCAAAATATAATGAAAACATTTAAAAAAACAGGATAATGTGCATGAATTGGAAAGTAAAATAAATGACGGTGTGTTTTGGTTGCTTATGTGGAATATTTGTCAAGGATTTTAATATTACGTATACGCCACATGAGTGACCTATAAATGTTTGTGTTAATTGGTTAATTTCTAATAGAGAAATATTGTGATATGGGAGTATGAGAAGCAAAACATATACATGTTAATATTATTATGTGTTATAAAAATACTTTTATTAGTTTTGATACTGCACATAGGGTTGCCAGATTAAACATTGCAAAATTCTTGAAATTTATAGCAAAAAAAAAAAATAGGGATTTGAAAAAAATTCTTAAAAATTAATATTAAAATATTGGTGTTCCAAGAACTTCGTTTACAAATTGTCTATATATGGCTCTAAAATGTAATGGTAATATTAATTACATCAGGCACTTTAGCTTGTCTGATAAGTCCGAATGATTATAGGCGATGAAAAGTGAATGACGTATAATAATAATGTGCAGAAAAGATCAAAGACGAAGCATGGTGAAGCTTCGCTAGCTAGGCTTAAGCCAGGGCTGACACCAACAAATGTAATGCTATGTGTGTGTTTAGATTGGAAGGCTACAGGTCATTATAACCTTTTACAACCTGTTTCTTTACAATATGTTTTGCTTGTTTGGTCGCCAACGAATTCTCTTCAAAAATCGGTTGTTGTGCCACAAAACATCGATGCAATATACTAACTGATAATCTGACATATTGTACATTAGTTCAACTTCAATAGATTCGACTTTGCGTGAACGTTTAATTATAAAAAACAGCAATCAACCGTGTGGATATTCCAAGGCGAGCTAAATTCAACAAAAGCAGTTCGTGGAAAAAGCACAGCGAATCAAATGGTCACCTGTTTCTGCAGCCGAATAGGTCATGTGGCTACTGTTTCGCTTGGGCAACGGTGTACGATCACTTCTGATTGGTACATGACCATTTTTTGCCGGAAGTTTTCGAAAAAATTCGTAAAACCAACCGCCGAAGACGAATCATACCCCATCATGTCAATGCGAGCTCTCACACATCTCGTACAGTCCTCCGTACAGTCTTAGCTTGGCTCCCAATGATTTCTTCTTGTTCCCGAATATCAAAAGTAAACTACGTGGACAACGACTTATGATTGCCAAAGAAGCAGTTGAAGCATTCAAAAACCATATTTTGGAGGTGTCTTAAGAGGAATGGAAAAGCGGCTTTGAGAAATGGCCTGAACGAATGCAAAAGTTATTGATCATCAAGGAGAATATTTTGAAAAACAATGAAGCCATTTAAATTTAAAAATATTTGCTATTATTTGCCATTCCCAAAATATAAATAGTATCGCCCGTATTACTCTATTCTTAAGAAAAAACCAAGTTTAGTTTAAGCATAACAAGTCAAGTTTAAGCATAACACTCTTCCAAAGTGCTCTGATATTTTATTTCTGTTAAATCAATAAAAGCGCTGCTACCAGAATTTCTAAATTTCTACATATTTGTTATCATGTGCATTCGTATTAAGCTTTCGTATTAATTTCACTTTTAAGCCATTTTCCCTACATAACGACCACCATTTAAAAATTTCCTCTTCAAACGATGTCCAAATAATTCAATCATTAAGATAATAAAGGCCATCAAATAGCCAAATAGTAGAATAAACAAAGGACCCGATATATGTTCAATTGATAGTTTCTGGGGAGGTGATTTCGGCTTAGCACCAGAGGCTAATTTTTTTAATATATCCTGTACTTGATGATTTAAGAATTTGTAGCTGAACTAAAATCAAAGAAACATATGTGAAAATAATACATTTTGTTTTAATTCTTTATATAAAAAACCTCTTTCTCCCAGTGCACGTAAATGCCTGTTTCCAAGCAAAACAATATATGACGATCTAAAAGTGGCATTAAAGGCCAGCCTCTTATAGCTACGGCACGAGTCCAGTCAAAATATAAATCATCTTTGGGCACCTTATGAAAGAAATTTTTAATGTCTTTTGTATAAAAAAAAGACAATTTAGTTTATTTACCACTTTATTTTCCAAGGCTGGTCCTGTAATATAATCTCCAAACGAAAATGAGCCACTATAAATTCTCTCAATGCCAAAGCCATAGTTATCCCAAAAGGTGGCGTTATAAAGAAACTCATAATCTCTTACCTCGAACTGTTTAGCTAGACGCTGTTCCATGGCCAAATCTGAATTTTCTACAGTGTGTACCCATATTATAGAGGGAGCAGACCATTTCCAACCTGTCAAAGACCATTTATGCATGGTGTCTACGGGTTCATTAAACAAAGGCATGGTCAAGATAGACTTCAGCTGACCACTGTAGGTATTTTCTAAAGTTATGGTGGCACACAATAGAGAAGCTAAAAATATACGTGTGGCTACACGATGCAGTCTAAAAGGAAACAAAAAATAATTTAAAATAAAATCATAAAACTTTTTTTTAAAAAACTTACACTGTATCGGCCGAGGGCTGTTGGATGAACACCGCAAATATATCCAATAAAGTTTTCTCGTAATTCTTTAAGCTGCGATATTTATTACGTCGAGCCGAGTACATATGCTTAAAACGAAATGAGGCGATTTTAATAAACTGAAACATTAATGAGCACATGATCATGGTAAAGACTAAAAATAACCATAAAGAAGTCGAGAAAGGAATAATATTAGTGCGCCAACGTGGTATTTGTCTAGAAAAAAGTGATGCCAAATGATAAACAGAATGCAATAATTATTGTTGTGATAACTTACGATGGTCCTGGTCCTAAAATAGTGACTGCTGATCTGGCTATAAATTGTGATGTTTCGGTTATATCATTGTACCAATTGTAGATGCAACCGATAGCCATTTCCGTTTCCTGTTTATACAAATCACCCAACATACCCTCAGCTGAACCATTCTCAAATATAATACCCCAGTCGTCAGCAGCATCTGATAATATTTGAAAAATATTTTTTTTATATGTATTAGAGGCACTGATATACAGTCTTACTGACAAGGTTTTACTCTCAAATGACAATTGCGCATATGACAGAATGTTTTCATTAATTCGGCCTCAACACCTATAAACTGTATGGTTTTGGGTAAAGCTTTCGAATTAATGGAATCCACATCACCCAGACCAGCAGGCTGGCAGAAGCATAAAGTTAAATATAAGAAAAAAACTTACAATCTGTAAAGACAATCGTGATTATAAAATTTTAATTTAAAATGAAAAAGGGTTTCTTCCTCAAAACGTTGGTTATGCACTGACCAATATTACGGGCTATGGGTAACAAGTACTCTTAATTTACAGCAGCAGCTTTTGTTATACGAACTAAAAAATACCAAAATACCAGTTACATTTCGATAATGAATAAAGAGAGCTTAGCATCTTTACCTTCTTCTTTAAGCGAACAATAAGCTTGAAAGCATTTTGAAGCCCAAGGAAGTTACTTTGATAAAAGCCTCATAAGCAATAAGAAAGTCGTTTGAAATTAATATGAATTATTGTCTTAAAACTGAATAACGAGGCACGTATGAGACCGACTTGTCAATAATTTTATTGATGTTTTAAATGTGAATTGAAAATTGAGATTTAGTAACAATTGGAATGATGTGCTGCTATTCCATTAAATAATACCTTATAGGTTAGGTTAGGTTAGGTTAGGTTATATTACACATACTAGTCGAGAGCACTAAATGCGGCGAGACTGTCTACATAGATTCTCATAGGCCTCGAAACCTTGGGATTTCCGCATGAAAAACAGTGCAATCATCGGGTAGTCTGAGAGAGACCCTAAAATCCTAATTATCAGAATAAAAACTCGACCCTATACTTGTTTCCGTTTTCGAGCCATCGGTATAGACCGCGATTGTGTCATTTCGATGGACAGATCGAGCAGCCCACTCGTCCCTAGAAGATATCTTGCCCATATAAGCTCTACCGAAGTTCAAAGTAGGTATCACTCGGTTTTCGTGGGATTAAGCCCCAGACAAATTTACTTTGCTCAAGTCAGAAGAGCACCGAGCGATGACTTCATCAGATTGCTAAACGTGAGAAGAAATTTCCTACTTATAAAGAGTACGACGTCATCTGCATATGCGACCACTTTGCTACCCATGCCACTGAACTTAGAAAAGATTCTATTCATAATCAGTTTCCACAAATGTGGTGAAAACACACCATCCTGCGGCGTTCTCCTATTCACAACCTTCCTTACTCTGCCTATACCCAAACTAAAGGTAATGGACCTGCTTAATACCTTATAGTGCTGTTATATTTTTATAAAATATTTTACAATTTGGTTTATCTAATCCCCCTATATAATTATAGAGATTTAACTTTAGTACTTCCTTGAAACTATTGGCTTTTGGTGAATAGATAAGTTATGCCATCAGAAAATTATTTGATAAAAATTATTCTAACACTTGAATCTAATCAATCACTGTGAGGGCTTGAAAGTAGTTCAGCTTATAATTTTTCCGAGATTATTGTGCAACATCTAATCTAATAGCAAGGGGAAATCGGTTATAATTTCATTCCTTTGATGTAATTTTATTACTCCTAATAAGAACTTAATTATTAATTCATTTATCTTTTTATTTTTATTTTATTACAGTGTTTTCTTCAACAACTACCTTCACTATATTTGTATATGACATTCTATCTATTACTACATAATGGTGTTAAGCAAGCGTAAGTAAATAATTACTTCAATATCCTTAATAACAATATTAATTTCGTTCACTTTAATTTGCTGTATAAATTGTGTGTTTGCTTGTTGTGGCCCTCTTGGTTGGTTATTTAAGTAAATGAGATGTACAATTAAATACGCCTCTTTAAAGGGTCATTTAAATCAATGAGTGTAAGTATATGTGACTGTCTGTCCACCCATATGTATGTTTGTCTTTATTTCTGTTTCACTGATATAACGTCGACAACTGCCATTAGGCAATTCAAATTGCCTTCGTTATACATTGGCTTAATGTTAGCATTGTGTTGTAAATTGACAAGATTGACAATTGAGTGTGAATAAAAGTTTTGTCCGCCCACAGCTACTCTAAGGAATTGTTCTATTTGCCTTTGGCAGCAGCCCAAAAAACTAAAAAAAAAATCAAAACTTAACATAACTTGCCTTTCCTTGTTTAGCATTAGATAAACATGTGCCACAACATATGTTTACAATTAAGTGACACTATTACCGACTTAATATATATGTAGGAAAACAACAATAACACCAACAATAAATAGAAACCAAAAATATATTTAAACACATACAAACGCCAAGAATAAACTTCGACCTCAAACTTATTTTGGAAAGTCTTAAACCAACAATATATAGCATTGTGACTCGTAATACCACCACTACAACTACTTTTTGGTAAAAGTTTTTTAGTGTTTAGATTTTTTTGTCTTTTGGTTTTGTTTCTGTCATAGATAATAAGGATATTAAGGCAACTGAAAAATATTTAAAAGAATGATTAAAGGTATTTAAGTCCTACAGTATTAATTTATGTCCTACATCATCTTAGGTACAGTTCTATAAGTAGCTAGCTTAACCCATTCAGCATTGTCCGGGAGTCTATGTTTACATATGTTTAATACAAATGGCCGATAAGTTCTCATTTGTCCCAATCCTATCCTTTTTTGTGTCACCTATTTATATTTATGAAGAAAATACTAAGACGACGCATAGTGGGGTATTTGATGCTTAAAGTGTGAATCAATTCGGGTAGCCTTTCTCGGGAACTAAATTCAATGGATTTCGATCTATTTTAGTTAGAAATGTATAAATAAATAGTTTTTATGCATATTTTAAGGGAAACTTTTAGTTTTCCCTTTATTTTTATTTTTTTTCTCAATACTTTTATTTTTCTCATAATAAAAATGACTTTATTCAGTATCATCGAGCATATGACTATCATTGTCATCAAAATCATCAGCAATATCATAATTTTCGTCATCATCATCATCATCATCACTATATTGAAGATTTTCTGGATTTTGTTCAAATATTAATAAACTCAGCACTTCTTGTGAAAAGTTATTATTTTTTCTTTTAACTTTCTCATATTGGAAGTCTTAAAAATATATACTCATTAGATATTGCTCTTGAACATTTTTGCAAAAAATTCTCTCTAAAATTGTTTTAAGTCCCTATTGCGAGCTTCATGGGTCTCTTCCAACAACTGCCCTATCGGTAATAAGACATGATTTATTATATCTGGTCTATGAATTAAATATTCGTGAACAGTTGGAGACATATTATACCAAAAGGATACAT
Organism: Wohlfahrtia magnifica; assembly: GCA_023159175.1. Lineage (NCBI taxonomy): Eukaryota > Metazoa > Arthropoda > Insecta > Diptera > Sarcophagidae > Wohlfahrtia > Wohlfahrtia magnifica. The sequence continues at coordinate 2,014,208 of JAKWBJ010000186.1, read as the reverse complement.
TTTTACAAAATACTTAGCAGTATCAAGTGCAAACTTCCGAAAAATATAAATATTTATTTGAAAACCATTTGAAACTGTTACCATATTTACGTGAATTTGCTTTATTAAATTGATGTTAAGGTTTGTTATGCAGACATTTTGGCACGAATGCCTTGCAGTGTTGCCGTCATTGGAATTTCCAAGTCCGGGATTTGACTGATCAATAACCAAACCCATTTGACGCGGGCTTTTTTAATTGAAACATTTTTTTTTCATCTTTAGAACTAGCGCTCCACTTCATTATTGGAAGTTTGTACAATAAATGAAAAAACCATTCTAAGAACCAAATCCATCCATGAAAGATTGAAAGGCCGGGTTTTTACTGACTTAAAACAATAATATAGTTATTCAAAAAAGGCCATAAATACCTACGTGGTTCATAAAATTACTTTGTTATAATTTACAGCAAGTAGTCTTAATACATATGTATTTCATGCATAAACATAAATCAATTTATTTTTAAAATGAGCAAATATGAGCAAGATTTTTCACCAGTATTTGACGGAATGTTTATATTTTTAGGAAAAATAAAAAACTTCGCTTAACTTTGCTTAACTCACTACTTTAAGTCCACATATTTCCTAAAAATGGCTGATTTTTAGCCTCTATTTCAAACCATATACAAAATGTGTGCACCGGCTAAACATAAAAATAAAAACGCACAAATAAGCTCACTAGTCTGAAATTAATGGTTCCATTATTACTTTTTACATTATCCTTTAAAACACTAGAAATTTACTTTGACAAGTAAAAAATCTTTGTTTTCACTTTTAAGAAAACACAAAAAAACTCTTGCTTTGAAAGAACGTTGCAGCATAACGCAAAATGATACCTGAAATGTTTTTATGCCTAGTGATGTAGAATTTTATCTCCTTTAACGTGATATATTTTTTTTTTACTATTTTTGGAATTTTTTTAAAAATTAATTTCCACTTTCGGTATCAAATACCCCAATATGCGACGTTTAAATTACCCCGACTAAATATTTATTGAGATGTCCGATAATAGATATAATTTTTAATGATATGCGTCATGCCCATTCTTCCTGTAGGGCCAACTTTTTAGTGGCTCAAAAATTAAACCTTACGATATTGGATACCTCCTATACTAGTTTTCATACAGAAAAATTATTTATGTCTAAAAAACTGCAGCATTATTATTAACCTTTAAAATTCTTAAGGGGATCATAGAGCCATAACAAATTCTTTCCTATCTAAAGCCAGTCATCTAATCTAAAAATCATCTGCTTCTCCAAGTATGGGCTGGCCTTCTAATTCTTTGATTTCCTTGCGGGTTCTATTCAGTGACCAGTTTCGCTATGACGTCGTTTGGTTTCCTCAGGGTGTGGCCAATCCATCTAAATTTCCTCATCAAATTAATCTTCCGCCCCCGCCGAACATCGTTCTAGTGATTTTGGTATTGAATCATTTTCTCAATAATCTGATATTTGTTTGTAATACTAGTAATCATTCAATAACTCCGTAGAATAAGTAAGAAAGGAATCAAAATGTTGACAAAATTCGATTTTGTTATGCTATATAGTTGCCTTCAAAGGCGATACAACGGGTAGAGTGATTTTCCAACTATTCGGTACCACTTTTATAGTACGATTTCTCTTTCTCTCCGAAACATTTTTCCAGCATTCGCGCACCATTAAATAAGTTTTTTACACAAAATTTAATATAATAATTAATTATTTATATTTAATAATTAATACATAGAGATAGATGTACTCTTGGCTACGTAGGTTTTGCAAATGTCAAGCTATAACACTAAGAGTTAGCGAGAATGTCAACAACAGATGTACCAACTTAACAGAAAAAAAAACTCAAATCGGAATACCACACGGGGGTTATTCCAGAAACTTTTTGAACAAGGCAGTATACATATACCACTAAGTTTCCGGAATAACCTCTATCGTTCCCATTTTGATGAAGCAGTGCTTTCACTTTTTTCCATTTTTTTTAAGTAACAAAAGTAACAAAATGCTATAACTCACTAATCAATAGTGAGATTACTATCAAATTTATACTCGTATCGTTTGAAGGTTAGTACATGATAAAAATCATCTATGTGTTATCCTATGTACTTATTGAATGACCTGTTTAATATCCGCATTTGGTCATTTTAGCAGTAAATGATTGAATGCATACAAAATAGAAATGATTTCTTAAATATCTCCGTGAATTATAGGGAAGTTAAGCTAAATTTGACTTAAAAAGAATTTTATTTATTTTTGAGTAACCATTGCGACAAATTTATTGAAAAGCTGTCTGTCTATCCATTATTGATCTTTAAATAATTCAATAAAATCTGCAAGTTTGTGAGAGAAAGGTCACAATAAAAATCAAGTAGTGAGTGGTAAAAACTGATTCACAATCAGTTTTTCGTAATCCTTTACCTCATTTATTTAACGAACAAAGCTGTCATAGCATTTTCAAATTTAAAATCTAAAAAAGTATTTTTTTTCGTAGTAAGCAACTGAATGAATTATAATTAAGGCCAGCGTTCGGCAAACTAATATTGATGCATTTTACAATTGTAGTAGTAATTGAAAGTCTCTCACTCAGGCCATTTTGCTCTGTGTTTTCCCACTTGTTCTCTCTTTACTTCACTTTGCTTATTTTTTACTTCTGTGTGTGACTAAGTACGTGTGAAAACAAACGAGAAGAGATGCTTTATGCCGAAATTTGCTTAAGACAAAATTTAGCTCATTATTGACCCTATAATTAAAAACAGGTTAAAATGATTAGGCAAGCTTGGGAGCGATTCATGCAGAAACTCAACTTCGATTTGAAAGGAAAAATTGTTTAGCAGTTTATGTAGTTGATCGCAAACGACAACTGTTCTCTTAGTTTTTTGTTCGTTAAGAAGATGAATACCCTTAATATTTCTTCTTAACATATAAACCGTTTTAGTAAATCTGTCTTGTTTTTTTCTCTTTCCCTTTACTTTCTTCTAGATTTGTGTCCATATATTTGTTTTCGAATAAATGTTCCCTTCCCTGTGTTCTTTTTTATTTTCCACTATTTGCTTAAAGTTGTTATTACTGTTGTTTTATTTGTTTTTTGTTTAGCCCCCACCGCCAGTTGTAAGTTTGTTAAAAAAAACTCTTACCACATAATAAGTTTTTACGTATGGCACATAAGTTAAGGAACCAATTCTCATTGTACGCTGATGTAAATTCCAAAGTTTATTCGGATAAAGTTGAATATTTTTGGCAAATGTACCATTACCACTAATGTATGTATCCAGGTGGATGGCATTTAAATTGCCTTCAGCACCGCTATACTGTTGTGTCCACAATTCAAAATTGATGTCGCGGTATATGTTTCCGTTGTTGTTATTGTTGCTGTTGTAAGATGTTGGAAAAAAATATGAAAAACGAGTGGGTGTTACAGTTGTAGTGGTAGTAGCAGTTGTGGACACATTAACAACTATTTCCATGCCAACAACAGTTGTAACATTGTTTAAGTCGTTGTTGCTGTTGTTGTTTTCGATGTCATTGTTTGTTTCTTTGTTGTTAGCCATAGAAGTTTGTTTAATATTTGGTTTTTGAATGTCACCTACTGTTGTTGTTGCTGTTGCTTTCATTTCTTGTATGTTTTCCTTGCTTTTGGTTTGGTTTTTAGAGTCGAGATATATGGTTTCGGGTACGACCATTAAATGATGAGGATAAACTAAAAATGTAATAAAAAAACAAATAAACAAAAGATGCAATTGTAAACTATATATATTTATATAAATATATATTTTTTTAATGGTAATAATTACAGTATTTTGTTTTAAAGAAAAGTTGTCTAAAGTTTAGTCGCATAACAACTTTTTTTTTAAATAAGGAAGTTACGTACTTCTAAAAAATTTAGCATTTTTGTAGAAATATTGAATTGTATGTCTTTAAAACTGTCTGTATGTGCGTTAATCTAAGATAGAACAGAACTCGCCAGCTTTAGGTAACCGGTTCGATAAAATAACACAATAATGCATACAACTCCGAGCTGATCAAATCGCAACAAGACGGGAATTCAGTAAGCTCTGGCGGAAGGCGTACTTTCACCAACGTCTCATTTCTTCCTTTTAAACACTTGTCAAGTGAATTCACTCAATCAACTAACACAGACCTGCAGAAATTCTCAATACCTCCATTGTCTTTCTACTTTCTAAACTCTTGAAGTTTTATAATTTTGTTATACATCAGTATATGTTTCCAGTCCTTAGTAAGCAATCCACACCGTCAGCTTAGAGCATCTAACAGTCCCAGTCTTTGCAAGAATGCAATGAAGGTGCATGTAACTCCCATATGAACTCCAAGCATATGGCGAAGCTAAAATTTGGGTGTTCCTGTACAAACGTTAGGTTATGAATGAATTTATAAATAATACTTCCCTTGTTTGTGCATCTTGTCTGCCATCTATCTAAAAGCAATCTTGCAAAAGTGCTTTAAGTGATAAATCCCTCTTAATCTTAAGGGCAATCCTGTAAAGCATTACAAGATCTGCAAGGCTTCGCTAAAAAATGTTTATCTCAGTGGGACACAGGCTAAGAGTGAAATCTTCTTCTAAGTAAGAATCATGTGATATCGAGCAGCATATGATTCATATGCATATGATCCTGTCATATTCTCACTTATAAGAAAATTTCATATGAATCATACGTTGCGTTAGAAACGAATATGACCGTAGTTAGTGGTAAAGACACTATATCTTATCAGTTCCTAAGATACGTCTGACCTATTCAACGTCAATGTATTGCTAACATGAGTTAGAATGTAAATGGGAAATAATTTTTTTCCGCCACTCCTCTAGAAAGCATATTGGCTTTCCACAATTCATCCATTGCTTTGTTTAAGTTTCATTAATCAAGTTGATTTCTCCATAACTCCACGCTCCTTACCCCTCTGCTCATCCACCTTCTCCATACCAGTACCACCAACCACCACCGGGATATCCACTATTGCTGCCTCAGCCTCCTCCTGTAAACTACCGCAGCTATACACCATCAACTCAGGCGAATGAACCGGTATAGGTGGCTGCGGCCACATCTCCTCAACAATGTCTCCCGCAGGGCAAGGAACGTTGTCCTCCTTCTTCCTTTTTTTATTCTTACTTCTACCTGACATCGTAATGTCAAAAATAAAAGCCACACCAAGCAAGAAGCACCAAAATGCAGTTCACTCAGCAACACAAGAGCACAGTTCAAAGAACAGACCACGCTCTTCTCCTTCTTTCTCTCTCTCTCCACTTACTCTCACTCTCTTCTTCGGTCTCTACTTCTCTCTCCGTCTTAATTTTCGCCTTAACGTATGTTGCACACACGAACGTAAAATAAAATTTCCAGCAGGAAAAACCATCTTTAATTCTGTGAACAGCAACCCAGCAAGGGAGAAACCACACAGCACACATAAAAATCTTCAGCAATTGCATAAAAATTGACTCTGTATACACCACCGCTCAGTACGACGTTTCAAACAGACTACCTTGTTAAGTGGTGTCAGGTGTCATCAGGGTGTACGTGAGTCTTCGCCGTGCGGCATACCACACGGTGCCCCAATGGCACGAGTGAATACAATGTGTCCACCAACAAGTGTGATATACTGTGATACCAACAAGTGAATATCACAAGTGAGTACCAATTCGAAGGCGTGTTGTTATGACACTCATAAACTTTACACCTTGGTGAGGAGTCGGAGACTATCTAAACTCCTGCCATGATATGGGTCACAGCACTCGGTTGAGGAGATGCAACACCACACTAAGCTCGCGTTCTACCTGCGCTTTAGGTCTAAACTACTGCCACCACGAAGCTCCTACAAGCGGGCCGATTCCGATTCCCGTGGCACCAGAATACCTCTGGTCAGGCTTAGCGACACGTGAGTGTAAATATAAACACGTTCCGCCTACGGTTTCTGTCCCACAACGGCCCCGGACTGGTCACCGGTGACCTCGCTAAGTGGTGGTGGTGATTCTTAATTAGCATTGTAATTTTTCACTGTAGATGGAGTTCTCACCAGAACATTCGGCAGATGTTTGTTATCACCGCCGGAGGTAGGCTGGATGGTTATGGCAGTTTTGGTAACCCAGTTAAACCCGCCCGGGATTTACCGAGAACCGAATCTGGATGCCCAAGTTATTGATAAATTGAAGGAAATTTTTTTCAACTAGTGCTTATTTCGTGAATGGTAACACTTAGCTCATGTCTGATTTGACATATAATTAGTTTTATCCTTCCGCCGAACGAATATGGTTGTGTATACGCTTGAACAACGCTGGGAATCTGGGCCTGCGATCGACTTACAGAAGATGCCGATTTTGCCAAAAAAATCATCTTTTCAGATGAAGCTCATTTTGATCTTGGCGGGTATGTAAACAAGCAAAATTGTCGCATTTGTGGCACAGAAAACCCGCACGCATACATTGAAAAGCCGATACACCCAAGACGAGTCACTGTTTGGTGCGGATTTTGGTTCAGAGGCATAATTGGAGTGGCCGTTACAGTCAATGGCGATCGTTATCGGGTCATGTTGAACGAATTTTTGTTCACAAAAATTGAAGAGGAGGATATTAGCAACATTTGGTTTCAACAGGACGGCGCTACGTGCCACACAGCCGAAGCTACACTAGATGTTTTGCGCCCTGTTTTTGAAGATCGCATTATCAGCCGTAGAGCTGATGTCGTTTGGCCACCTCGGAGCTGCGATTTGACACCGTTGGACTATTATTTGTGTGGTGCCGTCAAAGATAAGTGTTACACCAACAAGCCAGAGACAATTGACGCTTTAAAGGACAATATTCGTCAAGCCATTGGTGAAATACAGCTGCACACAATGATAATGTGCTTAAAAATTGGACCGATTGTGTAGGCTACTGCAAGGCCAGCCGAGGCAGCCATTTGAATGAAATTATTTTCCATTGTTAACCGAAAGGATTGTACTTTCAAGTAAAAAAAGAAATTTGAGAAAATATTCAGTAGTTTTTTTATAGCATTTTCAAAAAAAATAAAAAATTATTTCGCGGACCCTTTAGTTATGATGTCAAACTAAAGCTAAGATATCTCAATAAAAGAAACTAAAATTTTTTATTCTTTTTCGTTTGTTGAAGCCACTGTCCTTTTGACTTGTTTATTGTTGCATCTTAGGACGTCTTAATAACTTAAACAACACCAGCCAAAATTGACATTTTTGCTTAATAAAAACAAAGCAGCTGAAGCAAAAATTTGTTTCTTTTGTTTTTGCATACATTTCTCAAAAATTTTCTTAATAACTGTCAAATGCAGAAGCTTAAATTTTACTTAAATTTATAAACAATAAACAAACAAAAAATTACAATTAATTTCTTACAGATTCTGTTTTAACAAGAATTCAGCACAGCTTCACCTGTAATATTAAGCCTAAAGAAGTAAAATAACTAACAATAACAACAACTCCAACAAATTCTTATTTTTTATATTTTTGCTGTTGTTATTAAAAAAAAAAGAATCTCTTCACTTACACTGCAATATCTCGGTGGCTAAAAGATCTTCTGGATGCTCTGCTGACTCGCATAAAAACAAATAGATTTTATCCTTGAGGCGTAGAGTTGAATAGCGTGTTGCATAGTAGCGGGCATGTAAAAATCTCGAAGTATTTCCAAGTATCGTTATGAAACCCTGAGGCCAAAGTAAAAGGAAAGTAAAAAAAATTATAAAGAAACATGAGACAAATTAAAATGCTGGAAAAAAATAAGGGAGAAAAAAAGGTCACAAAATGGTAAGAAAATAAGAAAAGTGTTAGGAGTCAAGTCAAAATGGGGTTATACGTTTTGTTTTTTAATTGTTTTTGTAATAAATATGAAAAGAAATTGCAAAAATAAATTTAAAAAAAAAAAATTAAAGAGAAATATTTTTTCAGAAATAGAGTAAAGGAAATTTAGTTGAGGCTACTTAACAGTAGATTTCTAATTTAAGGCATTTGGATATGAATAGTTAGGAATTTTCTAAAATATACTTTATTCATAAGAACTGTGACAACCGCCTCAGTTAGATCTAATTTTTATTTCTTAACATTATACCACTCTTACATTTAGTCTTTCTAAGGAATGGATAATTTAAACACTCTGCCACAATACTTTCTATAGTCTAAAGCCTTTTGCTAAAGTGACTGTACGATTATCAGTGCTTTCGGATGTGTTTTTATTGCTCCACGTTTTTCAATATCTTTTTCTGGCTTTAGAGCATTAGTTACAAAGTTATGAGATCGCCTTAACGATGTGGCAATGAATTTATAAGTTTTTCCTTGGTTTCGAAGCTCCCACACAAGTCTTTGTTCTTCTACACTGCAATGTTGTCCGCGGCCCATCTAATAGTTTTTAATATTACTTTTTATTCCGAATTTATTCTAAATTTATTTATAACTTCTCAAAAAATCTTAATTTAAGAACTTTAGAGAATGCACACCTATTTCAATGACCACGCCGGAAAGGAACTAAACTGTAAACAATTTCTATTTTGTAATAATAATCTTTTTTTATAGCGGTATTCGCCTTTTTGAATTTAAAACAGTGTTAGAATATATAGTGTTAGGACTTTAGAAGCCCTTTGATACATTTTTTTGTACATTTATGAGAAAAAAAAAATCGCATCTATTTTTCTGTCTAGGTGTGTATTTCAAAAGAGCTACGGCCAAGCCCAATGGATGATGTATGCACACCCCAATATGGTTTCAACAAAAACGGAACACTTTTATCTGTCTTAACCCAAAAGATGAAGAATATGTACTTTTTATCAATAATGCATTATACTCTAGGGTATCCAGTTTTTCATAATGAAAAATAGAAGATAAATGACTTCTAAAAAAACACAGAATGCGTAATGCGGGCCAGATGGTGTCAAAATGCAGCATCAAACGCAAATAAATAGATGGCCATTGGCATTGATTGGCTTCGTCGAAAGTTGAAAAAAAAAAAAATCGAGGATTCTTGACATCACTTGAAGTGGAGTTGACATCTAAAAAAATTACAGAAAGAAGCCCATGATAGGCGAATAACACGATACACTAACGTCCGGGCAACTCTAGAGCTTATGACAAACAAAACCATACCTAAAGAAGTTTGCCAGTATGCTACAGACCGATCAGATAATTCAAAGCTGAAAAAAACTGTTCGATTACCTCTTCAGGGTTAATGATTTCAAATCTAAATGAAAATCACGAAAATTTTCCGATGTCTGTAAGTCCTCCAAAAAATACTATTATTTTTACTTTTTTTCAAACAAGATTTAATAAAATATTTACGGGTACCGGGATACCCTTATCAGGAGGGTAAGGACTATTTGATCTTAGGTGGCTATACTGTCAACCCAAATCAATCAAAAGAGCTAAAGATGATAAAAAAACGTTAAAAAATGTTCAGCTGAAAGAACTTGAGGAGCTTCAAGTCTTTTTGTTTTGTTTAAGAAAATTTTGTCTTTAAATTGTTTACTACCGGTGTACCCGTGTAGTAGGTATTTTAAATTTCCAAACAATACCTTTAATAACAGAGAGTAGAGGCCCTGTTTATTATCGTTCAGATTTAAATTCTTAAACAAACTGTTGTAGAATGGACACAAAAGTAATGTACCAGGTAGGAATTTGAATATCGATCATTTGTTTGGAGGAAAACTCACGTTATCCAAAGAAGTCTATATGATAGTGAATTGAAAGATTTCAATAGAATGATTGTCTTGGTGAAACTCAGATGTAAACAAATAATGAGACGTTACAAAAGAAAAACTAATTACGTTTTCAAAGAACAAACGAAGTGCAACATTTTTTCTCAGAAAAGAAAACGCCATTAAATTCTTTTTGAAATTTGTCTTTTTCTAGTTTGAAATTACCTCCACTTCAACTAAATCAACGGCATTTAGAATCTTTTCATTGAATTCTTCTTCGGTTTCATTTACAGCATCATCCACTTTAATCCATTGTAGGACAATTGTATTATTATGTTTCGATTCATATTCGAAAGCCTGTTGTATGCCATCCAAATATTGCTGTTGCAAGTCGTTAACCTTTAAACTATGGCTCGTATCGTAGACAATCAAAACTGAAGTAAAATGAGCATAATAAGTGCTGACTATAAAATAAATTAAATAATAAAATTTTATTAAAAAAAAATAAAACATGATATTCTTGTAATTCCAAGCAACAATTAAATAACTTTGAATAAATTCACCCAAAAATTGTATTAAAGTTGTTATGCCACTGTTATGCTCCTGTTGCAATAACATGCCTGTCGATACTTCAATGAATGCCTGACTGGCAGCCTGCCTGCTTGTGGTTTCGTCTGTTTTGCGGTTTCATGTGCAGTCAAGTTTTTATACCCTTCTTCAGGCAATAAAACTGGTAGACAGACAAACAGACAGACATACACACTTGAACGAAGTCTTTTGATTTTATGAGGAAAACGCTTTTGTTTGATTTGATAATTTGATGAAAACAAATAATATTATAATCAATTTCTAATTTAAATTGAAATATAATTGCCAGTTATAATACGTTTGGTAAGCAAAGTTGGCAAACGATATTGAAATTATATATTTTGTGTGGTATGATATTAAGAAAGAGGAGAGAAAGGCTTACTTTGTGTCTGTGGCATAAATTTACTTTCTTAGCTAAAGTTTTTGCTAAAGGACCTTGTGGCAATAAAAATGTGTCCTTACAAAATTTTTGCAAAAACCAAAAATTTCTTAATTTTGATGTGTAAACTGAAAATGAATTTAAATTCCCATGAATTTTTTGTATACCTTCTTATATTCAGCTAAATTATTAACATATTCGTTGTAAAAGAAATTTTTCAAAACCTTCAAAATAATTAAAGGTCTCTTCATATGAATCTTTTACCACAAAATCTAATAAGAGCTTAAATTAAATCCTTTATTTAATTATTAAAAGATTTTTGGAAAAAAAAAACTCAACCATAAATTCAGTTTACGCCTTTACTTGTAATATGGCCAAAGTAATTATTTTTGCAGCTCAAGAGTACAACATAAAAAAAGAAGGAGCAAAAACATAATATAGAGTTTTTGAAAATAATCTCTGGCCTATGCAGAGTGCCGAAAAGGCATAAGCCAAAGCAATTAGTTATAAACTACAAAAATCCTTGAGGAAAACTAAGGATTTTTAAATGACTTTTTGTCCTTTTTGTTTTGCTAAAACTCTCTTCAATATGTTCTGCGAAACACATACTATTCGTACATAGAGCGATAGAGGCCACCACCACACCTACTCTTCACATTCATAACCTTCTCTTCTCTAACTTCTTTAAGTTGCAGTGGTCAAATACACAGTCATGTTTTCACTTACTGGGTGCATTACCACCATCTACCCAAAGCAGTAGTAACTTAGAGTTCAGCTACTCAGTAAGACACCATGAAAATGAATTTTATTTTTTAAGCTTAACATGACTTCACTAGATCCACTAAATTTTCAAAACGAAGGCCATGATGCCAAAGTAAGCCGTGGAAAATTTGTGAAACATAGAAAAAAGAAAAAGAAACTAAATTAATTCTTATGGGAATTTTTGTTGGTGGGAAAAAATGTCTATGAATTTTTCTTTTTTTTTTGTAACGAAATAAAAATGATGTAAATTGTGTCTATTAAAAAAAAGAAAAAATAAATAATATATTTGCCAAACCAATTTTCTAGTTTAGTTTTGCATTTAAATAATTAACTTATCATTGCATTTAACGCATTTTTATTATTTTATTTAATGACCAAACAAATATGCAGTCTAGACCTGACCTAAGAGTGGCATATTAAAAATGTGTCAAACAGCGGAAAATCATACACGCAATAGAACTTTCTAAGGAACGTTTAAAACAACAAAAATCTTCAAAAAATAAATTTCAATACATGACATAGATTTTTGTGATAAGTATGTGTTGAAGCAATACTGAGTTAAAATTATTATGAGACCCTTCGTTAGTTACAGAATTAATCAATAAGAAAGTAAGTCCTTTTGTTATATCCTACAGTATCCAGGGTCAGGTGTTCTGTTCAACATTTCAATACATGCTGAAAATCCTTTCCTAAGTAGAATAATACATGTCTACTAATCAAAGTACAACTCTAAATGCCCCAATCTAATACTCTGTTCAACATTTTGTTAGAAATGCTGTCACATTACATTTAATAATACTAGTTTACTCAGCGGCTGACACAATCAGCCACATTCTAGCATCTAACATTAATTTAAATTATGTATATATGTTTGTATGTATGTAATTTAGTGTTTTAATATTAACACTCATATTCATAAAATTCAAAATGAGTTTTAAATTTATTTTATTTAAAATCTTTCATATAAAATTATATAAAAATACATGTGGGATAAGGCAGTATCTAACGGACGGACATACCAAAACAACGTTGACGTGCAAAAGAGGGCAACGCAGACGTACTAAATAATGCAACTCAGACGGACAAGAAAAGAAGGAGAGAAGTCGAAGTTGAAAGAAGTTGTTACAGAAATTCGATTCTAAGGAGTTATAAGCTAGAGTGAAGTTGTTTTAAAAGAGGACATTTATAACTACAGTTGTGCGCTGAAGTATAAATTGTTAAAGTTGTTAAATTTAAAGTTTCGTGTAAACGTCAACATTAAAAGTTGCTTAACGTTGAAATATTAAAAGTTATTAAAAGTTAGAACATTAAAACTATTAACCGGACAGCCAAACCCACATTAAATTAAACCCATATTTTTTTGTATTTTAAACTTTTGTTGTTATATTATATAAAACTGAATTAGTTAATAAACTAAAAACTAAAAATTGATAATATAAAATAACGCACTCGCCTATTATTATATTATCCCTACATAAATTTTATTTTATTTTAATTAATTTTTTTTTTTTATATAAGCTTTAAACCCATTTATATCTTTCCAAAATCGGTGCAGTAGAACGGGCGTAAAATGTGTTAGCCTACTAGTTACATAGACTTTTGGTGTATCAACTTTTGGAGTATCAACTTCTGACGTCATATCAACACAATATAACGGACATGTGCAATAAAGACGAAAAAAATTTTTAGCGAGTTTTTGAAAATATAAAAACTATAGGGTGTCCAAAATTGACGTATCATTTTAATTTTAATAAAAAGCGCGTTTTCAGATATTAAAAAGATTTTTATTTCAGCTTAAAAAATAAAAAATTATGTCGGTCAAGTGACCCGCCTAATGACTCGGCAGACACCCAATCTTTTACCCAAACTATCAATCACGTTTTTCAATAAACTGTTGTCAATGGTTGACATCTGCTCGATAATATTGGCTTTAAGCTCTTGAACTCTTGTGGGAGTATTGTTGTATACTTTCGATTTTAAAAAATCTGAAGTTGTCAAATCGCACTTGGCCACCAAGCAATTTACTCCTCCTCTATGGAAATAATACGATTTTTGAACTTTTATTTCAAATTTTTTTACATCGTGAACCTTTTACCATTTACAAAAAATATTTTAACAATAAAACACGTTGTTCTTCGTGTAACTTTCCATATTAACAAACCGGTTGGACTTGGAATCTGAATATAAAAACTTAGAATAAAATTACAAGTAGAAAGAAATGACAGAAAAATTAAAATGATACCTCAATTTTGGACATCCTTTATCTGCCAAAAAAAAAAAAAAAAACGTTGACATATAATTGCGGAAATTATATATTCGGAACTTACAGCAAAAACATGTTTTTTTTCAAAACTAGGTACTTTCACTTTATTGGGAATAACATAAGTATTTACCCATAGATTTTCATGAAATATAGTTTAATTTATATCTATTATATGCAGCTTTATGAGTAAATAGTGACTACTTGAAAATAGTGACTAGTGAAACTTTATAATTTTTCAAATTTTTTTATAATTTGTTTCTCAATAACTCCAATAATATTGGTTATATTAAAATATGATATTAGAATGACTTAAAGCTGGTAAAATTTGGAATTTTTTAACCTATGGCATAACGTAATCGAATTATTTATTTCAAAGTTATCATAAGAGGTATTAGGCAGCCTCTTCAAAAATCTCACATTTTAGAAAAAAATTAAAAAAAAACTTATCTATAGAATCTGAAATGTTGATAATTTTTGAAGCTAGGCGAACATAGCGCATCAAAAAATATAGTAGTTAACCAAAGTTAGAAAATTTTCAGGCTTAATAAATAACACATTAATTGACTAAGCTTAAGCAAGCACATTTTTATTCAATTCATTCCAAAACTTCCGCGTTAAAAGTCGTTTTTGAACTCTATTTTATAAAAGACCCTCCTATTTTCCGATTTATTATGTTTAGTTATATTCTTTGATTTTAAAGTTTTTTCAGATAGAAGTTGATAGAGTTTTATAGCTCCTATTATCACACAAAAGTCCATGAGTTAATTTATTAAAAACTATTATAGGACTAGAATTTCAAATAGAACAGACAAATTAAAAACCTATATTTTTTTATGGATGAAAAACCTGTTATTTTATTTCTTACATTTCCATTAACAAAAATTCAAAATATTGGCCAAAGTTAATAAGTCATCATTTTGGAAGCTGTTGTGAAGCTACTTAACCATTCCATGTTCCAAAACTAAAAATGTACTTTCCAGCAGGAGTTTGCGCTGGTTTACAAGGTTGAAACCACGCAAATCTGCCTTTATTGCAATTTGAATACTTTTGTTTCTTCAGTGTCCAATGTTTACCTTGATCTGAACCTGGATTATAAAACGTAGATGTACAACATCAAGTAAATCAAAAAAAGGTTCAATACCTTGGCATATTAATGAAGTTTACGTTTTTCTTCAGGTCTTGGCTGTGATTTCAAAGTTATAAATATATACTTATGCTTCGCCACCAGTAATGATTAATTTTAGCGATTCAGATTCATAATAAATGTAGCTTCACAGCTTTCAAGCAATTCTTCTTATCAAACTTAAGTAATATCGGAACAAAACATACTTAAAATTAAAAATTCAAAGAAATTGCTTGGCTATTACTATGCTGACATTATCATAAGTTACTTGTGTCATGATCATTTAAATAGATACTAAAACACTTTTGTTTTTATTGTTTTAATAGCTTCCCGCTTGACCAAGATATTCGATAATAATATCGCCTTCGAACGTTTAGCAACCGTCTTTCTGGTAAAACTTTAGAAAACGACTATTGCAAGCGAAACGAAAAAGAACTCATAGAGTTCACCCGTTGCAGCAAATCTTCCGTTTGTAGTAGCAAATCTTCCGATGTCGAAGGTTTGCTTGTGATATCAACAGCAAGGCTCTAAAGCGAATAACTTTGCTTTACCCTCTTCTGATTTTGCTTTTGCTTTCTTCTGTTTTTTCCGTTAC
Organism: Wohlfahrtia magnifica; assembly: GCA_023159175.1. Classification (NCBI taxonomy): domain Eukaryota; kingdom Metazoa; phylum Arthropoda; class Insecta; order Diptera; family Sarcophagidae; genus Wohlfahrtia; species Wohlfahrtia magnifica. The sequence goes on along the minus strand of JAKWBJ010000186.1, from coordinate 1,998,838 downwards.
TTTTGAATTTTACTTTAGCCTCTCAATAACAAAACGAGAAATATATACCCATACGCGTGATCATTCGTCGTGGTTTTAGTGACGACTAAAAGCAAGAGAATGCAATTGAATTTAGAAGGAACGAATGTAATGAACAGCACTGTTATATACCTTCAGCATTTTCGTTTCGAAAATTCTTCGTTGATAGCGACCAATCGCTTATTGCGAATCTCATGTCAGGCGGGTTGTTGAGATTTCAAATTGTTCCTAGCTTATGGTTCGTTATTGGCATATTTTCGGCCATCTTGAAAAAGATTATTTTTATCTAGTATTTACTCATTGTATAAAAACGCGATAATATCTAATAATTCGTTGAATTTAATTGCGAAAAAAAGGAGAGAAAAAATCGGTATTTTCTGAAATGTAAAATAAAATTATTACAGTTTTTGAAGAAGCCCTTTTAGCAATGGAAAGTATTCCAAGAATTTGAAAAGATTATCTTTATAATAAAAGATAGAATAATGCATAGAATTTTATTAAATAATTAGACTGGGCTTTAGAGTATTTGATCCCTATAGTAGAAACCAAGTCAACATATATTACAATAAATTGCTTTGATATTAATTATGGTAATTTATCGACCAAAGACCTATTTGTATTAGAATAAAGAACAAATTAAGACTTAGGTAGATATGTAAACTGCTTTTTAAACGACTGGTATAACTGCGCTTATGTATTGACCGAAAACACCTGATGAACTTTAGCATTGGTTCTATGTATTGTTTTATTGAACTGTACTTTGCTCTAAAAAAATCAATTTATATATTTTTAATTATATTTCTGTGAGCAATTAACTATTTATTGCATTAGAAACTAAGCAAATTACATAAATATGCCCAAACTTTAATTAAAATATTGCAATATTTTGAAATTTTTAATTATATTTTTTAAGATAACATCTTCAACAAGCCAATAACATTTTAATGTGATGACAACGAAGTTCTTGTCTAATTATATGACACTAAAGGCAAGAATTTTAACGAACATAGAAAATATTTAAAGTGTTGCTGATTGATAAAGTTATGTTCCTATCTCTTTTTTACCTGATTTTAATACCCTAAAGGAAAACTTGATTATGTGTAACAAAATTTATATAGAATAGATATCACACACACAAACTCACAACCTCACAAAGATAGTCTCTAATGATGTATTTGCCTACGCTACTACCAATACCATCATAGTTTTCAAATTTTTGTGCTACATTCATAAAAAAATACAATTTAGAAAAGGTAGAGGCTGTGATGTCTATATAAAACATCAACGCATCATACAAATAGATTTAATGCTGATGTCTATGTTTGTTTTTGTGTTTCATCATCCTCATCAAAGGTAGTGAAGTGATATTACCTCCAGGGGGAATAACTATAATTTGAAAAATAAAAATTTGTCTTTCCCTTCTGTTGCTCTACCGGCAGTTATACGGCCTTTTTGATGTCATTAATAGTAGAGAGAAAAACTAACTAACTTTTCTATCTATATTTGTTGTTTCAGTTATCAATGAATGTATGAGTTTTTGTTGATTTTGTTCTTCTTTTTTGTATGAATTTCTTTCATGTACTTAAATGTAACAGTCACAGGCATAGAGTAAGGTATAGGCAAGGTATTACATGGAATATAGGCATCACACATTAATTTGTAGATATTTTGCCTTAAAGTTGTTTATGTTGCCAATTTAAATCTATCCAAAAGGCAAATCATAGGTAAACAAACAGCAATACAAGTCTTTTACTAAAATAAATCTACACAAATAGAGTGATTTTTAACTCTTTATTTAACACATTTCAGTTGGTAAATTTGTTTCTGTATGTTTTTATATGCTACACTACATTCTGCTGCACTACACTACACTATGTTGTTACACACTATACTATACTACAATACACAACTATTGTATTACTGCTGGTCTTGGATCCATCTTTTATTATACTGATCGATTTCAGTTGAAAGTATTTCATCATTGTAATCAATGTGAAGGTCGAACCTTTAAAGTGATTTATTTTCCCATCGGTTATGGTTAACCCTTATTTGAGTGCCATGGTGCCTGGGTACCCAATTAATTTTTAAAGAAGAATTAGTTACAGCAGTTATTGGTATAGTAAGCCAAAATTTTTATTTAGACATCATTAATGTTGTGACAGGTATCCTGGGTAGCCCAAAAAATATTCTGCAGTTTGTTTTCTTATTACGAATAATATATTTTTTTTTAGAAGGATACGTATAAAACTCAATAAATTAACATTTATTCGAAAAAATAAAGGTTATTAGTCTATTCCTGGAAATCCTGGGTTTATCACTAACATAAGGGTTATAATATATTAGTTTTTGGCAAGAAAGGTTTACTAACTTCGAACAACTTGTATTAAAAAAAAATCACTTTTATCGTCATTCCGTCTGTAAAAGATCCGGAAAATCAAAAATAGAAGATAACTTCAAAATGTATGAGGCAACCATAGGTCAACGGGGAAGTTTAACACTTTTTAAATATGTGCCAATTCTTATCACCTTGTTTGTAGTAAAACATTATTATAGGCTTTGAAAAAACTTTAGATATTCTGAAGAGATGCTTATGGTACGTACTAGAAGCTAATGGAATTCCGGGCAAGATAATATATATTGGTAATCAGGCAGAGTCATAATTATAGTACGGCTAGATTAGTGCATGTCGGTGGAGTAAAGCAAGGTTGTACTTTTTTACCAGTATTTTTCATTTATTAAAATGCTAAGCCCCATACTACAAAAAAGTGAATAACGAGTGAGTGAGCTGGCATAAGCTGATGATAGGCTTCAACTATCCTACAAACATCAGGATATACGGCCTCTGTTTGATATTTTAGAGAAGAACTTAGAAAAATATAAAGCAACGCGTGGCGTGGTGTAGTGGCTAGAATGCAGGCATACAACACAAGCGGCCTACGTTCGAATCCGAGCAGAGAACAGGACACAAAATTTAATTACGGTTTTGAAAGCTTAATAAAGATACTTCAACCTCCCTCCAGACAGTTCCATCTAAAGAAGCCCCCTAACCATCCAGCTTACCTCTGGCAATGATGACAAACATCAAACGAATGCCATCTACTGGAAAAAAATTACAATGTTAAGTAAGAATCACCACCTCCACTTAGCAAGGATCTTCACCACTACACGCAATCATATGGAGGCGAGCTACAATAGATTAATCATCTATTTAGCTTGAAAACCAACTTGATTATTGAAACCGAAACAAAGCAATGAATGTTTTGTGGAAAGTATGCCTATTATAACTTTCAACCGCACGCTATTAGCAATCTAAAAAGGCCAGATAGAAGAAGTTAGCAAGTTAGAATACTTGGTGGACGATGATGTACAAAACCGGCTACGCAAAGGAAAATATGCGTTCGCCCAAGATTCAAAAAACTTAATCTTTCTATAAAAGCCAGAATTTTTAATGCATGCGTTTTTGTTATATAGAAGCGAACCCTGATTTGTTAATAACTTAATAACACAAATAAGCTGAGAATTATTATATTCATCTGATCTGGAAATCTAGAAACTGTGTCAGATAACTAATAAGGTGAAATGAATATTGAAATAAGGCGAAAGAAATATGACTGGATGGGTCATACTTTGCGAAAAAATACTGACGATGTTAGTTTTGCAGAATTAGAGTGGAAGCCACAGAGAAAGCAAATAGCAGACGCCCAAAAAATACGGGGGCAATCTCAAGAAGAATCCAAATACATAGGAGATAGACAACAGTGTGAGCAATATATAACAAATCTTTGTGAGTAGATGACCAAAAAGTCGGTATATATTATGTAATAAATCGGGACAATAATAAAAATTCGCATAATTGCTCTAATATAGGATTTGGCTTATTTTTGCAACTGACATTCGAACAAATATCAATTCACTACCTACGAGTACTACCTTTTAAAAATTTTAATATAAAATTGAATTTCTGTCCGTGCTGTAGGGTAGGTTACTTATGTATGTATGTATTTGCTTTTACAATTTTTTTCGATTAAATTTCTTAAAGAAACTTGTTATCAACTTTTTTGGTAAATTTCATCTCCTTTTCTTGTGTGCTGTCTAAAAATAGATGAGTTTTTAATCTTTGCATGTTTTCTTTATGATAAAAGAGTTACCAACTAAAAAAAAAAATAAATAAAATGCTTTAGAAATACATATATTTTTATCATTACAGTCAGCAGTAGAATAATTCTTTAAGACAATGGATTATTTTCAATTTCAAAACTCAAAAGAATGTCTCATTGATAAAATATTTGCCAACAATGGAGAGATGGAGTCGGCGGTTGATTAATATTTAAGCAGTTAGACAGTTCTTACTCTAAGCAGAGTCTTAAAGCTATTAAATATTGTGTTAAAAAGCAATTTTGTTGGAAGGAACATTTTTCCAATTTTTTTCTTCATTTGTTAGTTGGCTAATAGTGGAATTGCTCTCGTCAGCATGTCAAAATTTACTTCATACTTTCGTATGCAAAAGAATTTTTTAAATTTTGGTTAAGCCTTTTAAGTGATATATAAATCTTTTGGTCATATTTAATCCTATCAAACATTCATTGCTTTTAAAATGTACTCCCTTCCAAGTTTTTCTCATCTAATTTATTAATGGCAACCCTAATATAAGTTTACTATAACCTGCTGTTCTCTCCACATGCTCTTTTTGTGACCACACATGCAGAAAAACAAAATTTTGTTACAGTAAAAAAAGTATCTTTGAATTTCTTTATAAATTATGTATTATTCGCAAAAATACATTGAAATTTTTCGTTAATATAATCAATTTTTTTCGCCAAAATTTTTTTATATTACTTTTGTGATTTTATACGAAATAATCACGTTAATTTTATTGAAAAGTTAAACAAATAAATTCTTACACAAGAAAATCGAAACCAAAATAAAACTGCGTAATATAGCTATGGCTTTTGTACCTGGAACATTGGTAACATTGATCCATGCGAACAGGCTTAATCCGAACTACTTTTTGAGCCTTTCGTAACTGTGAACAAAACATGGCTCCATAAGAACTATACAGAAATTTTAGGATAATTAAAATAGTGACTTTCTTTGAGTGAACGTGCACTAAAAAAGCCGCTATTTTTTGGGACAATGTGATGTACTTCATATCAAAAAAACTACAAATTGTTCTACTATTTTCTGGATTTAGCTTTTTGCTTCTCTCGGATGTTTTTTAGAAGCTCATAACTTTGAGTTGGCAGTACTGTTTTATTTGACAACTGATTTAATAGCTGATAATTTCTTTTTGTTCAGTTTGGCTTGACATATGGATAGACTTACACGAAAGCAACGCTGGAAAATTGTTGAATGGGTATGTCAGCAAGCAGAATTGTTAAATTTGGAGTGAGGATAATCCGCAAGTTTTTGTCGATACACCGTTATATCCACAGATTACTGTTTGGTGCGCTTCATGAGTTGGCGAAATCATTGGTCTTTATGTCTTCAAGAACAATGATGATCAGAATGTTATTGTTAATGGTGAACGGTGAACATGATTAGAAATTTATTTGTACTTCTATTAGCTGGCATTTATCTTGCTGACATGTGTTGTCAACAAAAAAATCCTCAATGTCATGCATTATTTCACTGCATAAGCCAGAAAGAAGCCTCTTTGCAAAAGTATTTTGAGAAAATCAACTGTAAAAGCTTAAAAGAAACAATCGTACACAAATGCAAATGCATCTTAAACAAATTCCAAGTCCCTTTTATTATTTTAAATACATATGTGTGGGTGAGTGTGCTTAAAAGTAAATGCATTTTAAAGCGAGCGTAAGTATGTAGGCTTGTGTGTGTGTGTGTGTTAATAAATAAAATGTTCTAATTAATTAAAAACACTTGACTAATTTTCACTTTTCTCAGGTAATATGGAAATACTTATCATTTTAAGTTTTTGAAATTTGTTGTTGTTGTTGTTGTTTTTGTTACCACTTAAATGTGTTTTAAAAAGCTTAACATTCATTTCATTTAAAACTTGTGCTTGAATGCTATTGCCCAAACACACCCACTCACTAACTACTTATAAAATCCAAGAGCAAAATAAAATCTTTTTTATTTTTCTCTTCTTTGTGTTTTGGTATCAAAACAATTTATGATGAAGAAAGCAATTTATAAAAACAACACAGTAAATGCACTGCACCACAAAATTAAACAAACATTTATAAAAAATTAAAAATTATTTTCACATTCATTCATTTTTGTTTTCATATTTGTGCTTTCATATATATTTAAAACCTGAATAAGCATGTTATGTTATATGATAATACTTGGTATGGACTTGAAACGAATTGTAAACACACTATCTTTGGCAGCATAAGACATACAGTGACGCACTCAAAATTCCTAGTGTTTATCTATTGCTAACAAATATGAGTAAAACAACAAAACTATTCACTCAATTATATTCATATTTGCTCTTACTAACAACAACATATCATAAATTTTTGTAATAAATAACGTTTATGCCCTGCTCGCTCTCACAATTATGAGCCGAAATACATAATTCTCCATACAAAATTTAAAGGGTGAATTATCCAAGTTGTAAGTAATTATATTTCAACTACCATGTTGATTGCTAAAAAAATCAATGTAATAGCTAGCGGGTGTTTGTTTACGCTAAATTCGTTCATTTAATTTCTTTATTTATTTTTTTTCCATTTTTAAAACACAACTTACCTGCAAATAACTAAACAGTAAATAAAAATACAGAGGAAAGAAGAAGAACCATCAAAACGAATTACAAAGTTGCCATATGAACAGCTTTATTCGTCTAAGTAATTTAAACAGCTGTTACAAAAATGAACATAAAATGTGTTAATAACTCATTATGGCAGTTGATTGCGTTTATCTAAATTAATCAATTTTATCATTTTAAGGCGTAATATTTTGAATAGACTTTCTTGGTGAAAATAACAGAATCTATACGGCGGGGCGTTGTGATCATTGAATTTAAGTAGTCGCTAACAATTATCATTTTTTGAAAAATTCCTAAAGGTGTCAGATGGGGTTAAAATCGGGTACCAGCTAGCAACTACAAATCGGAAATGTTAAACAGTTGCGGGCAGATTAGAGTAAAACCTCGACCACAGCTATTTTCTGGATTATTCCTACACATAAACGCCAAAATTTAAGATTGGTTGGGCATCTTTTTTTGCTTTAAAAGCTATTTCTGGCTTTCGGCGATATAATTTTCTGCCATCCATTTTAAGAGGATAAATTTTGCTATCACCTGACCAAATCATCTATGCTTAGTCCTTTTGCATTCATCTATTCAGATCAATTATCAAATAATACCACAACACAAGCGTTTTAAGTACTTAAGTGTACACTTTGATTGTTGCTTAACGTAGAAATATCATATAGATATTCAAGTGGTTTATTGCTCGAAATTAAGCTTGGAATATAAACTTCTTTATACAATTCAATATTTAAAACTTTGTAAATATTGTAAACCAATCAAGTTATATCGGATGTTTTTTTCAGTTACACAAGTTGAAATCATAATAAAACGAAGAAATATTTTTTCAATATCAATGAAATGGGCTTCGTTGGATAGAAAATTGTATGACATATGTGGTCGCCTTGCCAGTTTTCACAAATTTTTCGCAGTATATGCGGTCGTATTTCGCCCATAACACTTTGATCGTTGATTTCCAGGTGTTCAATTGTCTCTGGTTTATTGACGTAGACAAATGACTTTATCCCCAAAGAAAATAATCAAATAGGGTTAAATCAGAATCTTGGTGGCCAATTAGTTTATTGGACCATTACGTGAAATTATTCTTCCATCAAAAGTTTCTTTGAGTAAATCAATTGTAGCGCGCGCTATGTGGCTCCGTCCTGTTGGAAACACATATCAGCATGATTAATACCAGCTAATTGATATACGAAAAAAGCTTTTGAAGACATATGACTCCGAGAGCAATTAAAGCGCATCAAACAGTAATTTTCTGTGGATGTAGTGGTGTTTCGACAATAGCCTATGTATTATACTCACTTCAAATGCGACAATTCTGTTTATTTATATACCCATTTAACCAAAAATGGAAAAGTTGCAGATTTGCATAAATTTAGTTGATCTTTGCTTCGCATTCCTCATACATATGTATTTATGTGCATATGGTTATAACTACGGGCACCTCAAGCTCATCTATGCATATGTTCGGACCATATTTCAATTTAGGTTTTTCCTCCTGAACTATGTGTTGACTTTTCCATCAATTTTTTTCAATTTTTTTATTTACTGCCGCCACCTTTGTTCTAAAATTTTAATTGCATACATATAGGATGGGCTGGGAGGAAGTGGTAGCTTTGTTAAATTAAGCCACAATCGAGTAAACATTGCAAGCCGATACCGATACCATATGATGCCACCAATTTGGTCATCAAGTTCAGTGTAATAGGTCTTAACAATTAGGCCAGAGGCTTTGGCTGGAAGCACATACCCTAAATTTAGTCGGAAACAACTCGATAGCATACATACATAAATACATATTCCTTCATTAGATTCTCTAACATTTAAAATTGAAGCCATGTTTTTAAATTTCAAAAGAGTTTAAAACTAAAATTGCATATATTTTTAGAAAATTTTTGACGACCCGGTATTTAAAAATTTGTTCAGTTAAAGACTTTAATGAAAAAATCGACTGAACATACTACAAACAAGCATCCATACTCTGACTTTTACGTGTTTTGGAAAGAGTTTAAATTTGAAATTCCTTTATGCTTTGCGTCTTCAAAACAATTCAATGTATGGGAAAACATTTAAAAATTAATTTGTGTAATTCAAAAGATGCTTAAACACGACAGTGTGAACACCACATTAAATAAATTACACCCTATCCTGTTCTCAAACGATAGATAAATTCCAAACCGTATTGTACAAAAAATGGTGTGAAATAAAAAACCGTGTGATATTTATAATAAAATACATCTGAGCCTGTCTGTACAATACATATTAATTAGTTCCAAAAAATACCTTGCAAAAAATCATGCAAAATTAGGATTAGGTGTAACCTAAATAAAACTATTGACAATTAAGGAACATGAAATAAGTAAAAAAAACAATCAGCAGAACCGGCAGCACCACCTTCTTAAATCTGCCTTGGTTGCTCCGGTGTGAGTCTATCCATAACCAAATGTCAAACCAAACTATTGAATCGGTTGTCAAATAAAGCATTGTTGCCAACTCAAATTTATAAACTGCCTCGAGCTTAAGCATAGAGAAAATTTAAAGGTACAAAAGTAGGAGAAGGAGGGACGATAGAGAGAGTAGTATTTGTGGACGTTCGATTTGAATTTGCACATGTCGTAAGTGGCAGGGAGGACATTCGCAGGAAGATTGTTCCACATACGAGCAGTGCGACCAAAGAACGAATTCTCCCTATAATGTGTTGGGCAATTTACTGGACAATCAACTACAAAGGGATGCGCTCTACGAGAAATACGAGTACTACGTAAAAATATATGATTACAAGGAATTAGTTCCTTAATTTCGTTAGAATACATGAAACACCGATAGAACAATGAAACACACGCCACATTGCGACGATGATCTGCCTTTTCGCCCAAATCTCCAAAAGGCTCGGCCTACGATCAAATGAATATGAATGACAAATGTTGCGGTCATCTGCAAAAGAGTAAATGGGATTGGAAGAGAGAAAAAGAGAGTCGTTAAGACTTTAGTTCCTGGTATTTTAAATGTTAATGGTTATACTCAACTTGGAAGAATGCATACATTCTTGCACTCTAGATATGCTGAACAATATCTTAAATGGTATAAACAAAAACTTTGCAAATTTCATACAATAAGTTCCCTTCTGTTTGTATTGGCTTTTTAATTAAATTTACAATATTGATGCATTAAAAAGCTTTATAACATGCTGGCTAGTTTTTTGCCCTCCCATAGTGCTTTGTTTCCACTTTTGTTATAACAAACCTCTCAATTATTTTAATTAACCCTTTAAAAAAGAGGTAGTGTACCATATTAGCACATACGAGTATACTATATATCCATTTTAAGTCTTATAATTTGTTGCTCAGGTATAAATGTTTCTATAGCTGTCGTTGTTGTTGTGGGATTTTCATGTGGTATTAATGTTGCTTATTGTTGGTTTTAATTTATTTTTTGTTCATCTGGTAAATCTGCAAATTCTAAAAGGTGGGCGGTTGGTTCTTGCACATGCTGTGCATGCTAAGAAAAATGCAACTGCTGCAACAAAAAGAGAAGAATAACGTTTAAAGGTAGTAGTAGTGGAAGGGTAGAATAAGCAAAACATTTAAGAATAATATTTCCCAAATGCATTAAATGCTTACAAACACACACGAGCATACAAACATGCCCATGCATATGGCGTTTAACAAAAATATGCTTAAATATGTTGTTCATACGTGCATATATGTATGTATGTATGTAGACGTGAGCATGAATTTATATTTTCCACAATAATAATTAATATAAAAGTGTACAAGTGTGGGTGTGTGTTTGTGTTTTTAATGGTGTATGAATAAAATGCCTTATTTTCACACAACACTCTTTTAAATATTAAAAATGCACTTCATAATGCATTAAGTGTTTATTTATGATTATAAATTCCTTTAATGAGCTGCAGGTAATAGTAGGAACAAAATAAATTTCTTCCAATTTCTTCCACCTGCCTTTTTCAATATATGGACTGGTCTTCCAGTAATGTATTAACTTCAATAATGTATTAAGTCCATAGATTACTACTCTTTGCTAGGCCACGTTAATTGCAGTTTCGAGTACTTAATAAAGAGACCACCTCCGTTCAGACAAATCTATCTTGAAGAAGCCCCCTGACCATTCAGTTGACTTTTGCGATGATGACAAACATCATGCTACTGATCAGAAGAAAACGCCACCTACTGGGAAAAAGTTTCAATGTTAAGTATGGATCACCACTACCATTTAGGCAAGGATCTTCACCACTACGGAAAATCATATGGCGGAAGCTACATTGTATTAATCATTTACTTAGTTTGAAAATCAATTTGATTAATAAAACTGAAACAAAGCAATGGATGCTTTGTGAAAAACCAAGATGCTCGCTAGAAGAGTGACGGACAAACAAAAACGTTGAATAGTTGGGGAGAAAAAACATATTCTTATCTAGCATCATCTTTGATAGGGATAGGTCGCCTGGCAATGCACTGGCAGCGTATTTGCATAAAATGCTTTAGTTCTTTTTAGCCTTTTTAAAATCCCTACGGGCGAGGTAAAAGGTAAGCGCCATTCAACATATTATTTAATAATTATTCGAACACTATTTATGTGTATCGCTTATACCGGGTGTACCGATATGCTATAAAATACGTGTTTTATTGTGAAATTAAAACAATAATTTTTAATGGGAATTTGTGGATTCCACGCCAACAAAACCGTTTGTCTTTTGAAGCAAGCCAGTTAGTCACCTAATTTTCGACTTCCTTGTAGGAATCGAAGAGCTGCTCAGTCAATGCGTGTCCCATCGATGAAAACAAATTGTGGTCGGAAGTAGCCAGGTCTGGTGAAGACGGTTGGTGGGACAGCAGTTCCCAGTCTAATGCTTTGATTGTAACCTGAACCGGTTTTGCTTTGTGTGCAGGTACATTGTCATGTTACAAAATTATTTTGCCATGACTTATGGCCTATTTTGGTAGTTTTTAGATCAATTCATAGTTCAAATTGATAATTTGTTGTCGGTAGCGATCTATATTAATAGTTTCACTAAGTATTAGAAGCTCATGATACACTTTTTTGGTCCCACCAGACACACAGCATTGTCTTCCTTCTGCATCGATTTGGTTTACAGCCGAAGTTGATGATTGTCCCGAATTAACCCATGATTTTTCCCATTTAGAGCATATGCCTCGACTAGTATTCGATGCGACTCAGTAGCACTTTTCTTCAAATGAAAACAAAAAATTAATGCAAATTATCATATTCTGGTACAAAATTCGTCATTTTTAATACGATGAAAAAAATATTGCATGTTACCGGATTAAAAGACGTCGAGGGACGCTTATTTACAATGTCAGTGTTGACTTTATTGGTGATATTGATTAGGTTTACTTACACTGTGTTAGGGTGGGCTTGCAAAAACTGATTGTTAATTTGATCGTGAAATAATAAAAAGATGTTCTATAATAAAGCTGAGGATGATAAAAAATTTTTGCAACGGGAATGAATAAATTCTAGAAAGAATCCCTGATTGAATGAAGCGCAAGTTAAGGGACATAATGTTTGTTGTTGATATGGGTTTTTGTTCGGTGTTTGTTGAGTACTACGAATCCTTATCTTTTAGGCCAAGCTTGTGTAATATGCGACGTGTGTTTCGGATCGTTATCTTGCTGGAAGATGACGTTCGATACATTTAACTTGGAGGAAGCCTTGTGTGCCATAATTAATGAAATTGTTCAACCAACACTGAAATATGGAACTGGTAGCATAATAATGTGGGGGTATATAACTATTAATGGAATAGGTGTGTTAAAAATTCTGTACGAATGGACGCCAACAAAGTGTGTCGAACGTAATTTTTCACACGTCCAATGTTGCTCAAACTTGGCTTCAGAGTTATAGATTCGAAGTACTCGACTGGCCAGCCAAATTACCGGATACAAACCCAATCGAACATGTATAAGTTGTGGTTAAGCGTGCAATTTAAATGACTCGTGGCAAAGAGTTCAAATTGCTTGGCGAAAAATTGGCAAAATGTCCATGCCAAACGTATCCAAGCTATAATTAAAACAAAATAAGGTCATGTTATATATACAAAAACGAATGTGTGTTTGTATATTTGTTTGTTGTTTTGTTTGTGCCTTGTGGACAGCTAAACGGCTGAGCCGATTTTCATGAAATTTTTACATATTTTCTCTGTATGTCTGGAAGGAACTATAGGGTATATATATTTCAAAAATGCCGATTCAACGTCGCCCATATAAGGTGTAAATTTATTTGTCCATGTCTTCAAGATGGTAACAGCATTTTTCTCTAAATTTGGCCCAGTCAAAGATTGAGAGAGATTTACAGTCAATGCAAATCGTTGGTCATAAAGTGGGCGGACTTAAATAAGTGGGCGTGGTTCCTCCCATACAAAGTAAATATTTATTTTAGCATATCTTGCGAACGGTTAAAGCTAGTCTTAGTATTTTGTCTGAAGAACTTCATACTCATTTCAAAACATTGGACAGGAGGTGTCCAGAATTGGTCAAGTGGGCGTGGTATTTCCCATACAAACTAAATATTGATTTCTGTATATCTTGAGAGCGGTTAAAGCTGAAGTTTCAGTATTTGGTCTGAATGACTTCATATCCAATAAAAATCATTAGTCAAAAAGTAGATGGAGTTGGAAAAGTGGGCATGGTTTCTCCAGTATAAAGTTATATGAATTTTTGTATATCTTGAGAACGGCAATAGTAGAAGTTTCTAAATTAGTTTCAAACAACGCCGTGAACAATACACATAATCAGTCAGTAACTGGGAGAGCTTAGATAAGTGGGCGTGGCACCTTCTATTGATATTAAATATTTAAATTTTTTTATGTGGAGAACGAAAACTATTACAGCTCCGTTATATATCCACATCAATTAAAAAGCGGAACTTGCAGAACTAATAAGGGATAAAAGGTGTCTGTATACGTATACTATTTATATAAAAATTGATGTGTGTTTGATCGAAGACTGCATACAGCTTAAAAGCAGAATCTACAGTTTTTATGGAAGGAACAAATGATTGGATATTGATCGAAAGGGGACAAAGTGGGGAAAAAGGTTAAAAAATGTAACTAAGATATTATTTAAGATAACAATTAAGATGGAGGTAGCGAAGCACACCGGGTTTTTGCTAGTATAAAATATAAATAATGAACGTGTTTCAACTAATTGATCGCAATTGTTTATTTTTTTTTGGATTTTTTAGAATTTTTAAAAAAGTAACTGATTCCCTCCAAAAAGTTAGCACTTGATGAACATATTTCTTTTACTATAAAAACAAAATTACAAAAAAACACAATAACAAAAAGTAGCAACAAAATTTATGTAATTTTGAAAACACGTGATCAAAAAGTTAACATACTGAGCCAAGATTAAATCAATAGAAAAAATGTTATGTTGGGATACAAAATTTAATTTTTTTTTATAAACTTCAGCTGTGTATTTATGCTCTAAAGCGATTGTGGCATAGGATATAAAATAGCTTGTGTTGTTACCCAGCAAAATTTGTGCCACATACATCTTCGATCCGAGACCACTTACAATGTAAATAAGATCCATCCAAAGCCTGTATACCATTCCTATTTATATCTACACAGCATCGGCTTAGGTCGTCATATGGATACGATGTAACAATCATTGAGAGAAGATTGGATGGGTGCGCCAATATAGATATTAAAAGTGAAAGTTGGATGTGTCCAATGCTACAGACATTGTAAGTGAAGATCGGAAGGTTTTAATTGTCAAATATTTATGTTTTCATTTTATTTATTTATTACAAATTCAATAATGAAAATCCATTCCATAGGCCATAATCACTTCCAAATAGACTGCTTCATATACTAAGCCACACACGAGGTTAGTCCATTTGCACTTTCAAAAACACTATTCTTTTAACCATTTTAATTTGGAAGCATTAAAAAGAACAACTGGAGAAATAGCAAACAAACAAATTTCATAATCGAGAAAACAATAACAATGTAATTATCTTACGAAGCCATCCAAATTGAATGCTAGTGCGATGTCTTTTTACTTCTAATGTACATTTTATTTTTAATGTGTTATGGTTGTTAGTTGTATGCGCTTAAACATTTTATTTCAATTTTTCTTATTGACACAACTTATATAACTCAACTTAATAACTTTTGTACTGCTTGGTATTAATATATTTTATTGCAGATTTTCTTTAATTTTATTTATAAAATAATTAGAGAACTGTTTTTTAATTTAAAGAGAAATAATATAATTTAAGGCAATATACTTTTATATATCTTATAGCATGCCGATGGTTTTTCATTTTTTATTGTAAATATTGCAATTCCATATCATTGTTTTATTATATTTTTTTTTTCATTTTAAAAATCATTTAATTTATTCAAAAACATATAGTATTGTAAACTACAACCAATTTTATGCCTTAGGCATTGATGTTAAAACTTTGTCTATCTAAAATTCAAGTAAATGCCGACTCTACGCCTTCTACCTAACATCTGGTTGTATATCCAACCATAAATTAACAAGTTTTGATTTGGCACATTAACATTTTTAATATTCAATTCATATTCAACTCTTCGACTTAAAAACTCATGTGAGCATAAAACAACACAATCAACCATCATAGTCGTCGTCACATGTTTGGAAAACAAGTATCAGAGGGTGTAAATTTCGAAATTACCATAAACGCAGAAAGAACATATTTGAACAAAACATAGACGATAATCATGATGGAGATGATGAGTATAATAAGGATGAAAAACTGGATGACAAGTGTGCAAAATTCCATAAACAAAAAAAAAAATATTATTTTAGTAGGCCCACAAATGAATGTTGTTTTCTGGCCGTTTGTTTGTCAACAAAAAAAAGAGAATAAAGAAAGGATAGAAAGTTTATGTAAAACCAAAAGTTGTCAATTTAGTTAGCAGAAATGTGAAAGAGTGTTTTTATAAATTCATTATGGAAACTTTAATTTTCTTGCCAGCAGATTTCATGACATACATACATTTGTTACTACAAACTGATCAGAAAAAGCATTGTTTCACTATATAATATTTTAATGCAGTAATTAATTGCTTGTTTTTTCTCATTAAAAGTTAATTTACTGAGTTATAGACACTAAGAAAATAAATATTGATTAAACTAATTTAATAATCAACTAATTTAATAATCAAAGCATTGTATACAGATGCAAAAATTATGCCAATTTTTTATTTTTTTTTGTGAAGTACAATTGTTCCGGTTAGAAATGAAATATTATTTCATTATATGGCTGCCGCGGCTGGCCTCACATTACTCCATTCGATCGGACCAATTTTCGAGAACATTTTCAAGTGTATGGGGTCAAATCTCGGCAATGACATCACGAATGTTGAGCTTTAAATACTCAATTGTCTCTGGCTTGTAGGCATAGCAATTGTCTTTAACGGCACCCTACAGAAAAAAGTCCAACTGTGTCAAATAGCAGCTTCTCGCCGGCCAACTGACATCACCATTTCGGCTAATTAAACGGCCATCAAACGTTTACCTCTATAAATCGATTGTGAAATGAGATATGGGGCAAGTTGCACCATCTATGGTGCGAAGTGCCTCCATTGATCGTAGTGGTTGCGCCGTCCTCATTTTCAAAGAAATATGGGCCAATGATGCCTCTACTCGACAATCCACACCAAACAGTTACTCGTAGTGGATGCATTGGCTTCTGTAAGACCATGTTTAAGTTTTCTGAGCCCCAAATATGGCAATTTTGCTTATTAACGTACTCACCAAGAGCTTAATCCGAATTTTTTGCAATTTCCGACCAATTGTCTTTGTTCCAATAGATTCCAAAGTTGCTCAAGTGTAAATCGATTCATTTTGTTCAGTGAAGAAAATATACTGAATTTTGTGACAGAATAGAATAACATAAGTATTGCCAGATACGAAATAACCACTGGTTCAAATTTAAAGCGATAGATGGTCCACCCGTTGAAAATGGTATACTAATTGAAAACGCTGAAAAGTTCTGCTATTTGGTTAGCTTGATCACATCAGAAGTAGGCACTATAGATAACGTGGAAAGACGCATAATTAAGGTCACAGTTGCCTTCCATCAGCTTAAAAGCATCTGGAAAGCAAATACAGTTTTGCCGATGACTAAAATCAACGTCAAATTAGTGTTACTCTATGGCTCCGAAGCACGGCTCGTTACTAACGAAATAAAATGAAAACTACAATCTTTTACAGCCGATGACTGAGAAATATGTTGAGGAACTAGTGGCCACGAACAATCTGTAATGAGAAACTTTCGCTACTAGCAAAATACTCGTATAGCACGAAAATATAAATACTCAAATAAGGCGGCGAAAGTATTCCTGGCTAGGACACATACTCCGAAAACCCAAAGGCGAGATTTGTCATGGAATAAAATCTACAAGGCACGCGGATGCCATATGGAGACGCGCCATAATCAGCGAAACAGGCGAAACCTTTAATAAATTACGTTCTTTAGCTAAGAACAGACAACAATATAGATTCGATGTTAACAAAACAGTTTATGTTGATGGTGGAATACGACAATAAATAATATATACCATATATACTAATTCCTTGTGGATCTTAATAATATTAAATTGTAGATAACATTTGCATTTAGACAAGTTAAGGAAGGTCACTTATCATTCATTTAAATGTCTGCTGGACAATAAAAAGCCTTTTTTTACTAACCGACCAACTAAACTAACCGACAATAACAACAGCTGTTGGCACAACATACAATATCAGCATTATGAGCAGCAGCCCCTCATGTAAATACAAACATGTCACAAAATTGTTGCCACTGTTGCTCTTGTTGCATGTTTCTGCACTTATAGAAGGTATCGTATTCTCTTTTTTTTGTTTTTTTGAAAAGGAACAGAAGATGGTAAAACTACAACATTGAGGTGGCACATATGGACTGCCAAGTGAAAATATTCACATTTGGAAAATCAACACAAAATGTTCCATAAAAATAAAAAAAGAGAAAAAAAAATCGCACGAAAAATTAGCTTAATAGTTTGAGCCAAAAACCATTTTTACACTTCAAAAATGTTGGCACAAATTTTGTGTAATTGTAAATTATACACATTACAAATTTTATACCATTATGAGCAATAAAAATCATTTTAAATATGCATAAAGATACAAATTCCAAACTGCTTTTAACACGAAAAAAAGATGAAATGGGTAAAATGCAAATAAGGCATGACTGAGTATGAAAATCATAATCTAGAAATTTGTGAATATTACTTTAAGTGCTTTTGTATAAATGAGGAAAAATGTGTTTTAGATGCCAACAATAGAAATATAATAAATTGTTCATTTTCATTGCCTGTCATACATATGACAGTAATACTAATAACTTACTTCATATATTAAATGAATATTTTCAAGCCATTTTCACCTATTCGATAATAGTCATTATTTATCACAAACAGTAAAGAACTAATATAGTTAATTATAGGTCGCTTGCAAGGTAGCTTGTAACTACGCCTTCACCTTTTCTATTGACTTAGATAAACAGACAATCGAGCTTACTGTTACGTTTGTACCTTTTTAAAAACGTGTTTTTATGAGTTCGTAGATTGTAGTTAAAATAAAATACATTTTGTGTTTGGTTTTAATTAAAAACCCTTTATTCAACACAGTTATCTGCATCACTGTTTGTAATCTTTTTACAGGCAATAACAATTTTTATTCTTAATTACTCCATCTGTTTACAACTTTATAAGCAACAAGGATTACTCGACAGATCTTTCTTCCTAAAGATCTTCCAACCCGATCGTAGTTATAACTTAGGTTCCATCACAACCTTTTCAACCAGAGGTTATCTACACTTAACTCTCTTTACCGAGTTAGCTCCAACTAAACTGGTTGTTTACATCACGAATCACTTCCCGAGTTTACTCCTTGTAAACTCTATTCACCCAAACTGTACTCGCTGAATTTACTTTATTTAAACTCCACTCGCTGAGTTTACGACACATAAACTGATTGCTGTTCGCATCGATGTGCTTTTTATGTGGCTGAGTAAACAACATATCAAAAGCTCTCGAACCTCTCTATATTTCAGGTAGATTCCATTTCTTTCTTTTAATTTCTTTTTAGTTCTTTTGTACCCATGCGTATGTGAACATCTACCTCTTTCAGCTCTTAGTATTTGTTGTTGCTTGTTTATTCTCTTATTTGTTTTCTTTGCTGTTAGTTTGTTGTTGTTGTTGCTGTGTTATATTTGTTTAGTTTATCTCTGCTAATAATGTTTGTTGTTGTCGATTTGGTTATTTGTAAACAGCACGTATGGGGTTGTTCTTGCAGCTTTTGCTTATTTAATTTAGCGATGCAATAAACGATGTGGTGCCCAACCGCATTTTCGTAACAATACAATTTACTTTATTTTATTTAAACTAAAACTTTTAAAGGTGTTATAGAGTATAATTGTAAGAAGTCGCCAATAGGTTTGAAATTAGATAGAATGTCATAAGTAGGGATGCAGTAACGTTCATAAGAACATCGAAATTGAAACATCTTTAATAAAACCGATACATCGATTTTTTTTCGATGTTTTATTTTTCTCTCATTTATTAACTAAAGATGAAATCAGAAGCATGGTAACGGCGAAAAACTGTACCCGGTGGCGAACGTCATAGTGAATCATCATGACAAACCCTGTCAATGGTAAATTATCATTGACACACGATTAATTTCCTTTGGTGCCATACATGACTTTTTAAAAATTTTGTCCAAATTTGTCATATATCATCGAGACTAATTAGTGCTTTATTCGAGAAAATACTGCATTGTTATCCATTTAGTCGACGCATAAAAGTTAAGTTTGCTAAATTTCCGGCTCATAAAAATGTAGCAAAATTTCAGAGTTCTTTATGACGGTGACATTCAATAACGTTGTCATACATAACTTTCTTTGTTTGCGGCATTGTCACGAGGATTCACCAATGAAATTGCTCGTTTATGATAATTTCATACAAATTTTGACGATGATTTATCGATGAAAATATCATAGTGACAAATACGCCACAAAAGTGCACAAAGAACGCACAAATATCGCTGGGCAATAAATATTAAAAATTAATTAATATTTCCTTAACTTCATGAGTCAAATCTAACTAAATTTGGTGTTACCTGCGTTTGTAAGTTTATCTGTTATTTAGTTACCTTCAATGTTTTCATGTCCAAGAACTTATTTAAGGGTAACTGTCTAATATCAAACTATTTTTTCCGGAGACACCCAGTATTTAGAAATACTTTCAAGGGCTCTAATAATGGTCGGTTTGCTATCGGTAAATAAGGAGATATCCTGCCATACTAGATATTCTCTACGCCAATATTCACTATATGTAGTAATTTCGATCTGGTGATGGCGTGGTGTAGAGGTTAGGGTGCCCGTATATAAAACTAGCGGCCAGGTTCGAATTCCAAGCAGAGGAAATGGCGAAAAACCATAATTGCGGCTTTGAGTACTTAATTGAGAAGCTGCAACCGTCCTCCAGATAAATCAATCGAAAGAAAGCCTATCTGACATACCAGCTTACCTCAAGCAATGATGACAACATCACACGAATAATCAGGAGAAAACCTGCTGCGGAAAAATGGTAACGTAAGGATCACAATTGACCAAATATTAAGGTGACCTTATCATTTTGAAGCACCTCTTACAACAACAACGAAATTAGCTCCTTGAGTAGCTGTTCGAAACTTAAGCATTTTCCAGTATTTTGTGTAATAAACTTTGCTTTTTATGGCCTCCGCGCGCCGTTTTGCACAGTTTTTATGAGATTTGTTAGGATTATTGTTAACCGGTTAACCGGCTATTTTAATTATTATTAACCGAAAACCAGTTGTTTAAAAAGTGCTGCTTTTCGTATTATTCGAAAACCGCTTTTTGAAAAAAGTCGAACAATCGCTCTCCATAGTTAAGACACCTTAATGGATTTGACAGCTTTCGCTTTCTAATCCCACTTTATAGTTTCTATATACTTACTATAATTGGTAATGAACTCAATTGACCACTAGATGGAGAAATAAATTTAAACTGACAGAACAAGAGTTATTGATTAAGATCAATACAGCACATTAAAGCAAAGAAATTTGTAATCATCTAATTAAACAGTATGAAAAATATGTTTTCCTACAACTTAAGAACTTTATTAACTAGAATTTTGTTATTTTATTAAATTTTTTTTTATCAAAATGTCGTTTTTATTTGTTTTAAGTAATAAAATAAAATCCGTATAAAAAGGATTATTTAAATAATGATTTTATTAAAAAACATTGATTTTAAAATACGTTATTTTAAAATATGTGCGAAAAGTGATTATACATACTGTATTTCCAGCTGGATTTATAGCAGGGTTTCCCATTTCTTACCGAACGGAGCTGTGTTAAGTGATAAGTCATAAGTCATAATATACTACATTTATACCACGTACATTTTCATACTATACGAACCAGCTTTAAACTACAATGTTTTATGTTTTAATTGTAGTATAGGTTGAGACACATCTAGTATACCATGATAGTATAGTATAGAAATCCTATGCTAATGTGTAGCATTTTTTTATAATCATGAATACTGATACAACATAGTACGGCTTGATTTACTCTGCCAACAAACAATTATGTGTATATCGAACATCACATTGTATAAACGATGAGCACTTTACATAATGTAGTTAATCGTCGCTGCGACTCATAACACGTAGTAGTAGTAAATTTTTGATAATTAAGAAATTAAAGCGATATACGCCTGCTTTCATCAAAAACTATCACACAACTGAGTACAATTGTTGTTTATTTGTTATCCTCTGTTGAATATTTTCGTTCTCGTTCGGTTGTATACATATGCGGAGGAGATAAATATCAAATAAGATAATTGCCTGATAAGTACTTGAGTGTTTACATCCAGCATTGACAGGACTCTAGGTGCTAAGGTGAGTATGTCGACTTGGACTCACCTTTAACAACTATTGTCGAAGTTACAATGAAAGAAAAAAGGGGGAACATATTTTCATATTCTCTGTGAATGCACATATTACTTGACTGCTATATACTTTCCACTTCCAAGCTACCGAGATAATTCACAGCTACGAGTACAAGCAAGATCTCATACAATATTGGTATACATTACAAAATAAATGGCAGTACATCAGGCGAGTGTTGTGATCTCGTGAAAATGGAGTCTTATGTATGCCTTTTATTTAACGTAACAAATTTTTTTAAGATCTATCTATAATAAGGATAGTTTTATAAGTATGTAAGAAGCTTGTAAGAAGAAGCCAAGTAAGCTTGTCAAGCTATGTATCATTATTTCATTTGGAAGTTTCAACTCCTTTTGTGATTTGATTGCTGGATCATATATTGTAACTTCAGTTTTCCTTTAATGTTACATTCCCATCTATATGTGCTTAACTCATAATATTATCGCATATTTAATATCGCTAAACTTTTTTTAATTTCATACCTTTCCTTAGCGAGTTTTTCAATTTGTTAGTTATTGCACGTAGCAGTGCTAAAGAATATTAAATCTGAAAGAGTTTTTCCATTTTGCATTATCTAAATCTCGATTACATGAATTTGGCAAATGGTTTTCAAATGATTTTTAGCCGCAATTACTTTTTAATGTGTTACCACCACTACAGCCAGCTACCACTATCATTAGAATCCATCATCTGCATTGCCTTTATCATCCAATACCATCTCATAATGGAAATATACATTAAACTATAACCAGAAAACAATCTAAGCATTTTCATACTACATTCACCATTTTAGTTTAGACAGTTTTGGTTGCATCAAGTGGCAAGAGTTTTGGTATATTCAAGAAAAAAAAAAAAAAAAAAATATAACTTCTCCAATAAAATTGCAACAACGAAAATTTGTAACAGAAATGAGTTGAATATTCAACACAAATTATTCATTTGTAACAATTTGCATCACCTGGTGTTCTATTTACACACAAAATTATTTTTCTTTTTCGTTTGGGTATCTCTCAAATGATTTCCTTTTTATAACAACACACGGCTCTTTTTTCTCTGCCGAGGCCTTAGTTAGTTTTTAGTTTAATTTTATTCAAAGTATGAGTGTTTGTATGAATGGAAGACATTTTAGTTATAAAACTTTAGTGTATATATTCCTCTCAGTCCGTAAGTATTTTCATTTGTTGGTGCTCTTGGTTGTTTATTTCTAACCTGAATTTTGTCTAAAAACTTTTTTTATCATTTTGTATGTATGTATGTACATATTTGGGTTAAATATAAATAAACATTTCTCTATCTGATATAAAATTTTTAACACTGAAAAAAGTGTGAAGATATTAAATATTAATCATACACCCTAACAAATGTATCATGTCTGGTAGTAAAAAAAAAACAAGTGGAAAGTGTTCTTGACTTCTTGAGCCAAGTCTACCTAAAAAAATTAGATTTACATCCCATATGTATGTTAAAATTAATCTGAAATTTTTTAAATCTAAAAACTCTAAAACGAGTGCAGAGAATATCATTAGTTAGATAGCGGCTTGGTGTGAAAAGAATCATTTGTTTTTGCATCGTTTTCTTTGAATTGCCCCTTGTAAAGGGTCCGACAAATAAATTTTTTTTAAATGCTATAAAAAAAAAGCTACCGAATATTTTCTCAAATTTCTCTTTCATTTGAAAGTATAATACTTCCGGTTAATAATGAAAATAATTTCATTCAAATGGCTGCCTCTGCTGGCCATGCAGTAGCCTACACGCTCGGTCCAATTTTTAAGCACATTATCGATTGTGTGCAGCCGTGTTGGCTTCACGAATATTGTCCTTTAAAGCGTCAATTGTCTCTGGCTTCCTGGCGTAACACTTATCTTTGACGGCACCCCAGAAATAATAGTCCAACGGTGTCAAGTCGCAGCTCCGAGGTGGCCAAACGGCATCAGCTCTGCGGCTGATAATGCGATCTTCAAAAACAGGACCCAAAACATCGAGTGTAGCTTCGGCTGTGTGGCACGTAGCGCCGTCCTGTTGAATGCAAATGTTGCTAATATCCTCCTCTTCAATTTTTGTTGACAAAAATTCGTTCAGCATGGCCCGATAACGATCGTCATTGACTGTAACGGCCAATCCTTGCTCATTTTCGAAGAAAAATGGCCCAATTATGACTCTGGACTAAAATCCGCACCAAACAGTGACTCGTCTTGGGTGTATCGGCTTTTCAATGTATACGTGCGGGTTTTTTGTGGCCCAAATGCGACAATTTTGCTTGTTTACATACGGAGCTGACGGTGCTTCTCTTCTTCCAAAATCCGTACGCAATTTTCGCACACATTCTGCAATATTACCATGATTTTCAAAGTAATATCGCTATATTTCCCAGTGTTGCTCAAGCGTTCGTTCAGCGGAAGGATAAAACTAATTATCTGTCAAATCAGACATGAGCTAAGTGTTACCATTCACGAAATAAACACTAGTTGAAAAAAAAAAAACGTTACAACGGACCTGTTAGTGGATGGATATAATAAGTAATTATGTGAATGTTTTTCTTTAATGGGTACCACCATTCGGAATGTGTCGGAGATTTTATTCATTTTACGCAAGGTTGGCGGAGAACTATCTTTGGTCCTGAATTTCATGTCTTTCGATCTGTGCTTTGGCAGGAGATTCAGGGTTAAACACCCGAACAGGTATTGTTGGTCTAATAGAGCCTTAGATCGATATAAGTTTGATCTGAACTGGTATACCGACGGCTCTAAAAGGAATGACTGTGTCGATGCTGGTGTTCATGGACCAAACGGAGACCTGTCTAACCTACTATGGAGATCGCTGAGTGTTTTCCAGGCTGATATAATGGTATATGTGAGGGCTCAAGAGTAAGATCATTAATATATTATATGACAGCCAAGCTGCCTTAAGGCACTTGGTTCGAATTGTAAGACTTTCTACAATACGTTACAAAGGCTTTCGCCTAGGAATAAGGTCCAGTTGTTTAATCACCTTTTATAAACTAAAGATTATTACTGATTGAATTACTCCTACTCATGCAGTGCACTGTGCTGGTATTAGGAAAATAGGTTGTATGAAGGTGGAAAAAGGGAATAGTGTTTGTGGACGTTCGATTTGAATTTAATCATATTGTAAGTGGCAGAAAAGACTTTCGCGGTAAGGTTGTTCCATTAACGAACAGTGCGACTGGTTCAACTACAAATGGATGCGCTGTACGAGAAATATGGGTACTATGTAAAAATATGTGATTATCGGGAATTAATGGCCTTATTTTGTTAGAACTCATTCCGTTTTAGTATCCTTAGCACAATGAAACGAACGCCATATTGCGACGATGCTCTAATGAATCGATAGAGTTGGCTACCCTACCGTAATAAATAAGCACCTTCGCCCTCTCTAGTACGCCATCGAGAAGCTCCAAAAATAACTTTGAAGCACCGGCCCCTACATGAGAGTTGTATTCCATTTTAGGTCGGATATAGGTCTTGTAGATACTAAGGAGATCAGATAGGGTGAAGTACTTCTTACACCGTCTTAAAAATCCGAGGCACTTGAATGCTTTTTTAATACTCGAAATATGTGATCGTTCCACCAAATGTCACAGTGAATTCTCATGCCCTGAACATCGAGAGCATCTGACTCTTCTATATCTACATGGACTCTGTTCACACGACCCCACTTTGAGATTTTCGCTTGTTGCTGTTATCTGCGAAAGAGTAGATAGCATTTGGAGTGAGAAGAAGAGAGTCGTTAAGCAATATTCGAAATAGAGTGGGAGAATCTTGCGAAACCCCAGAATTTATCCTGAACTCATCATATAAAATCCCACCACTCCTATAGAGCGATCTCTGAGAGCTCGTTATTATGACAGTGAGCCACATAACCTAACCTCTGTACCAAATTTCAAATTGGTGGAATATTTATACTAAATTATTTAAATATAACCCGATATGCAGGTCTTATTCCTTAAGTGATGCCTACTTTTATGTTTAAAAAATATTTGATTCACTTGATTGAAATTTATTTCTTTTTGTTTTTTAGTTTTTATTATCACATCTCTCACATTTTATTGACTAACGTTGCGTTGACATTTGTTTAGCGTTGACGCTGAAGTGACATACCTAAATCAAAATTTTAAAATTGTGTCATGTGTAGTAATGTTAACTTAACTTTTCAACAAAGAATCACTAAAATTAAATTAAAAAGTTACTAAAAAAGCTAGAAATGTTGCGAAAACAGCTAAAATGGCACTGCTTTTTTATTTTATTTTGTTTTATTTTATTTTCTTTTTTTTTCGCAGCCAACTTCACTTTAAAAAGCGTTGACAAAATTAGGTTTTCTTATTGAAAAGGGTTGTCTTATACATTTTGTATGGACATGAGAATTTTTGACAGCTAGACAACGCTGTTACTTCTCTGTTAAAGGCCTATTTCATACATCAAATATTAAGATTAATAAAATTTCTCTAACTGTACATCTAATTTAAATTGTACCTTTACATAAACCACAAAAATAAACAATAGTTTTCATAATTTCAAAAAAATTTAAAATGAAAAACACAAAAATGTTAAAATTTTATAAAATTTTTATAAACAGCAAACTACAGACCTAAAATCTTTACAAAAAGACAGAAGAGAAAAACTATATTATAAATAACAGACAGCAACAAATAGAAACTAGAAACTTCAATTGTGTTGTAGATTTACAATAACTCGTTAGAAACTAGCAAATTACAACTACAATTATAGCTACAGATATAAGCACAAATACATAGATAGAATTTAACTCATACACAGCAATGCTCACATACTGCAATTTCCGGTGTTACACAAAATTATCGTTTTTTTTTTTTTGTCAGAGAGATAATTATATGGAATTTTGAATATTTCCGTTTTTTAGAGGTTGGGCTGATTACAGTTTGTGTGGCGTGTTCTTTTTTGTTGATAATCTTTACAATGAATTATTAAATTTAATTTTATCAATTTTTTTTAAAAAGACAAAAAATTAAAGATGGCGGAATTACAATTGATGACATAGAATGTAGAAAAATTCAATATTATTATGCAGAAGACATGCTTTGTAATTATGAAATTAATCAAAAAATTCTTAATTTAGTAGAATACTCGTAATAATGCTTACAGAAGTAAGCAATAATGATAAAGAAATATTAATAATTTATATATGGTGTTATTTGTGCGATTAATAATTTCGGAATTTGACTTTCTGTTTTTATATTTCTTATTTAAAACTTCAATTACCTTTCAACAAATTCTTGTCAGATATAATATACTCGCACCCGCCTTCTTCAATTTCGAAAGCATTTTCTTTGCAGGAATTTTCTAAGGTATTTAATTTATGTTATCAGGTCTGTTCAATAACTAAAAGTTGTTACGAATTTGTAACAATTGTTCTGGAAAAATGTTCATTAACTCAAAAAATGTGCAACGATTGTGCGTCAGAAAAAGTTTTTGTAAATTCTTACTGGTAAAAACAGCTGTTTCGTGTTTATGTTTACAAATCAAATGTTTTTTTTTCCAAATTTAAGAAATTTTAAGTAAAAGTAAATTTTTAAAGTGATAAAATGTATAGAGAACAATGTTGTGAATAATTTAGGATCAATAGCTTCAAAAAAAGATGTCTAAAGATATTGAAATAAATGACGCGGGATGTAATACATCAGATTTAGAGAATGTTGCAGCAAATGGAGGTAATTTCTATAAATAAAAATACTTTCTTTTTAAAATATTAATAACTGATAAGTTTTAATATGTTTGACAACAAGTACTTGCAATTTAAGCAACAGTAAACTCCTGGAGAGCCTTTGGTATTTTTTGATTCGTTGAATTCGTTATTGCGAGCGAATTGTCGACGTTGACTATGAATTTTAGCATAATGAAAGAATGCAAAATATTCTTCGAATAAGAATCTCTGAACCTATATATTACAGCACTATTTTAGTCTGCAAATTTTGGCTGGTTCATTTACCTTTGAGCATTTTTGAGAGAAATTGTGCAAACATATTTTTACTCTTTCGTTGCAAGTTGCTGCAAGTCTCTCGTTGCAAGTTTCTTACACGTTATATTAAAATTACATTTTTTACAACACGTTCATGTTTATAATAGTTAAGTTAAGGTAGTACAGTCACACTCGCAAACATTTTTCGAAAAAAACGTAACAAGATTGTTTCCTCCCTTTCCCTGTCATTGCAATTACGACAATAACATGTAAAATATTGCAGCCTGAGGGTAATGTAGAATATATAATTCCAATCAAGCAGGATCCTGGAATTAATACTTCCAGACATTAAATTATTACTGAAAAAAATTATAAAAGTTTCTCTGCTCTTAAGAGTAGAAAGGTTAATAATGTAAGACATTTTTCTTATGGTCGTTAAACCATATTCAGATTCAATTGGAGATTTCTGTAGACAAAACGTAGAAACTGTTTCGGGACCGATTTAATTTTAAAGCGCGCTATAAACTTGGCTAAACCAGAGAATTGACCAATTGCTTTAAAACATAGGTATAAATAAACTCATTATCGCAGCATTTACTAAATTATAACATAAGCTACTCTTGCTTTACTTACAGTACGCGAAATATTGGGTGTTCGAAAAATTTCAGTTTCAAATTTTACAAAAATATTAAAAATACAAGTTTATTCATCTAAATCTATATTGTGCCCTTCAAAGTAATCCCCATCGACTGCAACATACTTATGTCAGCGCGTAATCTAATCCTCGAAGCATTTTTAATATTCGGTTTTCGGTATCGGCATCAGTGCTTCCTGCGATTTTCCATTATTTCCTGTCGGCTGCTGAAACTTTTTCCCTGTAATGGGTTTTTAACTCGATTACATAGGAAGTAGACACAGGGAGCCTAATCGGGTGAATTTGTTATCTGTTGGATGGTATTTGTTGCATTTTTTGTCAACAAATTTCGAATAATGATGGCACTGTGCGAAGGTGCGTTATCATGATACAATTTCTACGAGTATTCTGCCTCCAATTCTGGTCTCTTTCGGCGAATTGCTTCACGCAAACGTCTCATAATGCCCAAATAATACTCTTTGTTTATTGTCTGGTCTTCTGGCAAAAATTTATGATGCACTACACCGTTGTAGTAAAGTCTTGGCTCATTTGGTGAACGCGATTCTCTTGTTTGTGGTCTGGATTACGTGTCGTACTCATAAAACCCACGTCTTGTCTCCAGTAATGATCCTTTTGATGAAAGTGGGATCGGATTCAGCCTCGCAAATCATGTCTTTTGCAACCTCAACACGGTCTCTTTTTTGCATGAAATTGAGGTTTTCTGGCACCAACTTTGCTGCTACACGACGGAAACCCAAATCAACATTGCATTTCGCTATAATGTAGAGTTTCTTCTCTGAGCGCAAACCGATCCAACTGCGTTTTGCAGGTATCTGCGGTATTTAAGTTGACACCATTAAGAAAGTTCAGTGTGCCGCTGTGGTATATTAAGTAAGACGCCCGCCTACCAATCAAGAGTTCCTCGGCTTAATCCCAGACCAAACAATCTGAAAAAAAAGATTTTTCAACAGCGGTATCAACTCGTTACATAGCAAGTGACTGGTCATAAGTATTACTACTGGATGCATCAAAACTCTCCATTCAAGCTCTCTAAGTTTCTGCCAAGTGTTGTCTGGCGTTGTCATGTGGAACACAACACATTTTTTGTTTATCAATAATAATAATTCGCTTCAGAAATAGTTCGATTTCGTTCTGTTTTAGCAGTGAATCGCAATTGAAAATTCGGTTCATTGAATTTTTCACTGTTAATTCATGTGGCATCCAAACATCGAGATTCATCATGTGTCCAGTTTTTGGTAATGAATGCCTAGTTTCGTAGCAATGTCCACTTTGCTTATGTGTCGGTTTTTATCAATTTTTTCCATGATTTTAATGATTGGAGCAAAAATCATCAAAATTATCGGATCGAAAAAGAGCAAAACGTTATGTTGCTATTTTTCTAGTTCGAGTTCCAAGTTCTCTAGCTAAAATGACTTATAAACTTCGCAAGCTATACGTACAGAACTTTTTTGCAAGAGAGCACATATCAAATAATTTAAGCAAAAAAAAGGTTCTGCAGAGTTAAAATTGTAAACATTTATTCGAAACGATTGTAGTAACGTAAGATGAAAGATTCGCTGTATTTACATCGTGATATGCTAATGGTACCTTATTTTTCGACCAAAACCTATATTTTATATTTCAGTAAAATCACATTTTGTAGAGTCTTTTTACGTTTTATTTAATAAACAAATTTATTTATATTATAAAACAAAAATTCTTCAAATTAGTGTGTAAATGGATTTAGTTTTTAATTAAAAAATGCTCCAAAGTATTTATAATTTTTACCAGATTATGCCTCCAAACACTTAAATTAACTAAAATGGTTTAATAATTCTCATATACGTATGTATGTATTGTATGTAGTTTTTAACAAGGTAAGAAATCAAATTAAAACCTAAGAGTACTGTAAGCCAAAAAAATGATGAAAAGAAACAATTTTTCTTGGCATTGATGTCAGACATATTAATGAAGTAAAAAAGTACATTAACTTCTTATAACTGTAGTAAAACAAGTGAAGATAAAAATTAGGGTGACGAAAAATCAGACAAGCCATTACAAGGTAACAAGAGCTTAATATGCCTACAACAAAAACTGTGGATAACAGACTTGCTGCTATAATCTTAAGTCACAGATGACATTGAACGGAAAGAGATTTTTTTAAAGATTTTTTTTATTACTTTTTATTTTGGAAGAGTCATAGCCATTTGTTATTAGGGTGGTAGTCATTTGTGTAAAAAATAGAAGAACAATTTGCAAGCACTTCTTTAAATATCAAGTAAGTAAATTTGAAACGTTGTTTTACAGAATCGAAATTTAGAATCGTATGAAACGAAAGAGCAATTTCAGATGAAGACATCGAAAGGAGCATGACTTTCTTAAGCATAGTTTTTTGTTTTTGGATTAGATGAAGACATCGAAAGGAGCATGACTTTCTTAAGCATAGTTTTTTGTTTTTGGATTATTATAACAGAGACAATTTCAAACACTCAAAATTAATTATTTTAGCCAATGATTATTAGTTTAACACGTTAAGAGTGACGTGTACCACACGCTAATAGTTTATCTGGCGGCATGTGCTATCGGTGATTATCACGCGAATGATTTCTGTCAATGTGTACGTATTACCAGTGACTTTTGTTAGCTATAATTCTGTAACACAGTTATATTAAAAATGTATAGTAAAAGGAAACTGAGCTTCTGTGTCCGAACATTGTGTGTAAGGTGTTAAGTGGCACTCAATATTATTTCTTCTTGCATTTGAAGTCAGTGTAAATTGGAAACCTTTTTAACATGTAAATTAGAATCATAGACATATATTCAGAAGTCTTTACTACAGTCGGAACTAACAAAACAAAAACTGAAAAATAGTTCATAGATAGTTGTAGTTCCTGTTCACAATTCATATTTAGTTTAGTTATTGTTTTGTGTTTTTTAGAGAGACACAAATTGGTCGT
Source organism: Wohlfahrtia magnifica (assembly GCA_023159175.1). NCBI lineage: Eukaryota > Metazoa > Arthropoda > Insecta > Diptera > Sarcophagidae > Wohlfahrtia > Wohlfahrtia magnifica. The sequence continues at coordinate 1,967,522 of JAKWBJ010000186.1, read as the reverse complement.
CAGATGAAAATATTGCACTTAAAAATTTGGTGTCCAAATATGTCATTGACGAAGCGGGTTACATTAAAAAATCTGCTTTTTATTTGATTAACTTCTTCACGTTCTTGTAGAAATTCTACAAAGTCTGAAAGTTATAATGCCAACTTTTTTTTCCCTCAGATAACAAGTTTGCCGTGGTATTGTGGCTTAAATATGAGTGCAGTGGATGTTAAAACTATGAGCGCCTTTTTCTAATGATGTTTACCTTCATATAATTCATAAGTGAGATTCTAATATCTGTGTATATAGTGGCTTGATGAACAGTGCTGATCTGCAGTCAGCGACAAAGAAAGTGTACAACGTTACTCTCACACTAAGTTCTTTTCTCAGCCTTTTAAAATGACATGAATTTAAACATTTTAATTTTTTTTTAACTGTTCTTAATGCTTTTCAAATTTCGTAAAAGACAACAACAATATTTTTACAACAACTTAAGTTATACAGCAAAATCGAAAGTTACTTTAATTTTTACGCGTCAAAAAAAGTGTACAAAGAAAAAATTATGCGTCAAAAACGGATGAAGTAAAAATACTTGGTAAGTGAAACCATATTTCTGAAAGGTGCTATCCAGCAGAATAAGAAAAAAAGTGTACAACGTTATTCTCTAAAATTTAGTTTTATTACCATGAATTTAACATTTTATGTTTTTGTTAACTGTTCTTAATGCTTTTCAAAATTCGTAAAAGACAACAACAACATTTTTACAACAACTTAAGTTATACAGCAAAAATGAAAGTTACTTTAATTTTTACGCGTCAAAAAAAGTGTACAACGAAAAAACTATGTGTCAAAAAACAGATGAACGGATGAAAAATACCTGGGAGGTGATACTATATTTCTGAAAGTTGTTATCTAGCAGAATAAGAATCTGTCTTTGAAATTTTGGAGACATATCTAAGACCATAGAAGAACAGACCTTTGGTATATACTTTACTTAAGAAAACTTGTGGAATCTGTGTGCATTGATCAAACAAATGCATTTTTCATAAAATTTATTACAAATTGTTTAGATTTAGAGATGTTTTTCCACTCTAGTTTATATACGAACCTTACGATTTGTGAATTTAATAAAATCGGTTGGGAATTACGGTAAAGATTCTTATTGTACTCGATAGCACTTATCAGAAAAATGGTATCACGGTTATAGAATTTAGACTACAGTTACATATCGTAAATCTACTATTTTAGTTTTTGTACCAACATATTCCTCTGTGCGGGCACTAGCGGATGTAAAAGTTTGGAGTAAGTTGTTTAATATTATTTAACCTATTCTGTGGGATACCCTGGAGCTGTGGTTACGTTGTATGCATACAAAAATTAAAAAAAAAATTTTAGTGGGCATTTAGTTACAGCTTTTCTCATAATTAAGTGTAAACTTTTCTTTCCTTGAAGTAACCAACTGTGATGAACACTTAAAAAAGTTAACACTTATGGATGATTGCTGAATATGCACCATAGTTGTTTCTTAACTTCGAAAATATTTATGCCATATTTTCCTGGGTAATACAAAGTATGACTATGAATTACATTTTTTTTTTGTAAAACAATTTCAATTTAGCTACGAAACTCTTCATAATTGGGCTTTTGCGCAGCATAGAACCTCCGGAAATAATGGCTTTGGAACTTAAAAGAATTTACGGTAGGAGTGGAAGTGTTGGTAGACCTCAAATAGCTAAGGAACGGTAAAAGGAAAGGCGAATTAGACTGCACGAGTGCAAAGGTCCTGAGATAATTCAACAAGAGGGAGGTGGACGCATAGACAAACATGGGTAGAAATGAATTATGGTGATCTTGACTATTACATGGCACTTTTTAAGAGGACATGGTTGCTTTAGAAAATATTTCTACAAGTATGGCCATAATAGTGGACTGACTTGCTCATTCTGTAATAACGGTCATGAAAATGTGAAACATATTCTTACGATTTTACCTTTTAACAACGCTTATTTCATAGATTGTAGTTAAAATAAACAAATTGTATGTTTGGTTTTTAAATAATAATTCTTTATTCAACACAGTTTAGTGTTCCACTTTTGTAACCTTTTCAGAAGCAATAACAATTTTTATTCCTAATTACTCTCTCTGTTTACAACTTTGTAACAACACCAATTACTCGACAGATCTTTCTATCTAAAGATCTTCCAACCCGAATGTAGTTATAAATTATGTTCGATCACAACCTCTTCAATCAGAGTTTAACCACACTAAACTCTCTCTACACTGAGATCAAACTAATAACTCGCTCGCTGAGTTTACATGTGTAAAAGTAAAAACGTGGTTGTGTTAGCGAGAAATTTCTCTCTCTGGGAGAGTATAGTTGAAGTTTTAGAAAAATTGTTAAAAATTCAACATGCATCCGCTTCACATGTGCATTCGTCTCTGTTTCAATGACAACTAAAAGCAAGAAGGTATGAAACTTTTTAAAATTATTTTTCTGTGCCCATAAAAATTTGCGTACATTCTCCTCACATATGCATTCGTCACTGTCTCATTGACGACTAAAAACAAGAGCGTAAGAATACGTGTGAGTTGATTGGGGAGGAAAGTCCCATAAAAAGCTCATGAATGTTTTACACCAAAGAAACTGATTGTTGTTCGCATTGATGTATTTTTTATATGACTGAGTAAGCAACACTTCGAAAGCTCTCGAAGCTCTCGATATTTCAGGTAGATTTCATTTGTTTCCTTTACTTTCATTTTAGTTCTGATGTAGCCATGCGAATGTAATGTTTAGCAATGTAATTAACGAGAGGGGTGCCCAACCTGACTTTTGGGACAGAACGAATGATATTAGATGAGAAAATGTTTGACAGAGTTACACCATATAATATAGTTCACCATATGGTAGGATCAGAGCGTATTTGGAATTATGTGAAGCAAATGTCAGTTATGGCTAGCACTGTGACGAGCACTGTGAATAGCATTTTAATGTGCTACACACACTCTCACTGACACTCCTTTTTGAGAAGTTATGGAAGAGCTCAGAAGAAGACGGAGTCAAACGATTAATGTAGCCCAAATGCTAACCAGTCCTTCGTGTAGTAATACCTAATAGTAGTTGCGCAAAGGCAAAGTGGCTGTAACCACAGCTCTGATATACCGACGTCGGTAACTGATAGCCATATAAAATTGTTTTATTTTTCTACTTTAATAGTGTCGCTTTCACTATTAAAAAAAAAAACACTGATTACTATGATAGCATAGAAGCCTCTAATGTACTTGTTATAGGTTCTATGGCTTTGCTAAAGAGAGTTACCCTAATATGGCTATATTTTTTCAGTTTCCTCTGTATTTTTCCGTTTTTCTTTTTTTCCCTCTTCATTTCTGTTTTTTTTGTTGTAATTTTTCATTTTTAATAGCATATCAATCTCTTACTGAAGGTTGACTTAACATTATTTGATATGCAAAATTATTGTATAGTTATATACACGAGTAGGTAAGTAAACATGTACAGGTGATATATTGTATATCCACAACAACGGATTTGTTTATATGTCTATTGTATTGTGATGTTAAATTTTTTATTATTTCATTCTCTCAAAGGTAGACATACATACATTTAATCATTATATGCTTTAAAATCTATAAAGAGTGGCTGTAAGAACAACCAGGCATAGGTAGCAGACGAAAAAGAATTTTTGTTTGTTTTTTTGTTAGAAAGTTAATTTAGTTTTAATTTTGACGATATACTCTGATACATAAGTATTACATACATACATACATACATGATGAACATGTACTGGATGTGTACCATAAGTGTCAAGGTGTGTCTATGTCTACTTACCAGCAGACTAACTGTTGTAGTCTCTCTTGTTTTTTAAACTCTCTATCTAGTGGGGAAAATTGACATTTTCGTTAAGCTTGTCATAAAAGATCTTGATGGTGCTGCTGATACACACCATCATAAACTCATAAATGTGACATAATAAAAATTTCATAAGCCCCTTGAAGCATATTAAAATCGCATAAATTTTAATATTCTCCTATACTTTATGCAGATACACTCACTCACCGTCACCCTGATTGCTGGATGCATGGAAAAATACCACATTATCAGCAGAAACAGCAGTATATTAGGAGAAGTAGTTCGAGATTAAAAAAGAGTTTTGTGGGGTGTTGGCTGGCTTAAAAATAAAAATTGAATTTTATAGTTTAGAGGGCAGGTTTTGATTGTAAAATCGGCGTTTATAAACTATGAAGTATATGGATTTAATTTTTTAATATTGATAACTTTTTAATGTTTAAAAGTGTGGGTTTTCTTTTAATTTAAAAGAGTTAATATGGCTAATGAAACTACTATCAGTTTAATATAATTAAAACATATATTTAGAGCCATAATAGAAAAATGTGAATGAAATAACTACAATTGGGAAAAATAAAAAAAATGTTCAGCTATGATCAAATTTCAGTTACTATGCTCAAAGGGGATAATATAGCCTTTATCTGCTGTTTGCTTGATTGTTTGGCACACATAATAAGACGAAAACGTCATAATAAAAAGCGTTTAAGCCACCTTGATCAAATAGTTCCCGAAATAACCCCCGTGTGACGGTCCTATCGTTCTGATTTGAGTTTATTTTTTTTATTAATGTGGTACATATGTTTTTATATTCCCGCTAAGTCTTAGCGTCATTTGCAATTTTTTATTCGGTTTTCAGTATGTCTATCAGTGCTTCCAGCGATTTTTCTATTATTTCCTCTTGGCTGTCGAAACCCATTTCCCATAAAAGTTTTTTAACTCGATTAAACAGAAAGAAGTCACAGGGAGTCAAACCAAATGAATTCGGTGGCTGTTGGATGGTATTTGTTGCATTTTTCGTCAACAAATTTCGAATAACGATGGCACTGTGCGATGGTGCAAAATCCACGTGTTTTCTGCCCACAATTCTGGGCTCCTTCGGCAAATTGCTTCACGCAAACGTCTCACAACGTGCAAATAAAACACTTCGCTTACTGTCTGGCCTGAAAAAGACGCCGTTTTTTAGTCTCGGCTCATTTAGTGAACGCCATTCACTTGCCTGATGTCTGGATTGCGTGTCGTACTCATAAACCCACGCCTCGTCTCCAGTAATGATCCTTTTGATGAATGTGGGATTGAATTCAGTCTCGAAAATCATGTCCTTTGCGACCTCAACACGGTCAAAAATATAAAAAATCTCCAACACACAGAGAGATAGATGTACTCTTGGCTACTTAGCTTTTACAAATATGAAGTTATGATGCTAAGCTGAACAACAGATGTATATCAATAATTTTTAAGTTACTGAATACGAACAATCCATTGACACGATTTTGATTGTAGGTAATAATTTGAGAGTTGCTAGGTATTTTAGGAATCAAAAGGGTTTTTAAAACTTATATGAAAATATTGATTTGAAATGATTTTGAAAAAAACAACAGGTTTTTTGAAGTATAATCTCGAAAACACGTAGATCTGGTCAGGACATGATAAGCATACCAAAAAATACATCGAACATTCGGCCGATTATGATCTGTATGGAACTCAACATCACTTGGGCATCGTATTAAACGTAACATCATTAACACAATTAAAGAATCCACCATACTTTATGGCTGCGAAATATGGAAGGCTGCTCTGCGAGACCTCCAGATGATGTAACGTCTCTGAAGAATTTAGTGAAGCTTGTGACCAAGGGCTTTTGTATAATAACAGACTGTGAGCTCAATTCAATCAGCAACCTATGGAACCACAAGGCAAATGAAGATAAAAATGTCTAGCGTCCTCTTCTTGAAAAGCTCTGATAAATTAAAACAGAAATAAAAAAATTGTTAATTTCTGGTGAGAACTGAAGATAATAGCACAAGGCACGACCATGTTTAAACCCTTTGTCGAGTACCTATACATTTTACGGGACCAGGGAGACTACATCTTTGAAATTGTATGGAAGTTTTTGATTTTAGTTGTGTTAAAGCATTTATTAGATTTGTCAGTCACACTTACTTCCGAGACAGTCTTAGTCACATAAAAAATGTTGTAACGATTCTTCCTCTTCCTTAAATAAAAAATTTCTGCAAAAAAGATAATATTTGTGATTGTAATTATACCCCTAAGAAGCCTTGTTAAGTCATTTACCAGATTAAGAGTACTCTGAAAGGTATTCTACCACTTGGGATGTTAGATCACCTGAAATCCGTCTTTTCGAATGTCGAAGTTTTTAAACTTAATTCGTTAATACTTCTCACGGCTCTATCGATAGAATAGACTTGGATGCAGATGTATAATGTTTTTTAGGCAAAAGCCCGAAAAAGTTTGCGGCCCAATCGCCTATTTTAGTTATTCTTACTGATTTTGTCATATTTTTTATAGTCAGTGTTCATTGCCTTGCCTGAATCAATGAATCTCAAAACAGACTTAGCTGAGTCGCACTTAAAATTGATATCTATGGTGGCTTGAGCAGTGGAATGCATGTAGCCTGTAATTGCAAGACTGAATAAGAGATAACGTCTTAATGTCTACTATTGGCTCAGTTATAGGAAAAAGGAAAATTGCCGCACTTTGAGCGGAAAATATTAACAAATGACATAAAACATTTATTTATGACTGTTGTACTCGTTCATTTAAAATATTTTTTAGTAAAGCAACTCATGAAAAAATCATACTTTTATTCAAAAATTTTAAACTTAAAAAAAAAAAACAGTTTCAAAGTAATAAAAAAAAATACCAGGTTTTTGAAAATTTTATGATTTTTTCATCAGATGCATTACGAAAAAGCTTAATAACTCCAAGAATTTCCAATGGATTTATAAACCTTAAGTCTCATTTTATTCATAACTTAATGTAATTCCTTAATTAATTCCTTTATAAAATAGTGCACCAAAATGCATCTAAACTTAAAAAATATGTGGAAAAAATTGGATGAAAAATGTGTTTGGTTGAGAAATACACCCAGATTCTTCAAGGCTACTTAAACGACATATATATCTTTTAAAAGGCCTTCTCTTGAAATTCGAAAAGAAACTTAAAATCAGAAAATATTCAGCTAAGTTATAAGCTTATAAGTGCATGAAGGTCCGAAAAATTGATTTTTTAACCGTAACTCGAGATTTTGAGGCTGTTTTCAAAATTCCAAATACATTCTCTTGTTCTACTCGACAGTGCCTATCAGAAAAGTAGTATCATTTCCCAGGTATTTAAACTTCGTTAATTTTTGTCGCACCACGTTATCGGGGCTTAATTTTGTTTTGTTTTTCTTAATGCAAAAGAAAATTATCTTTGAATAGTCAATATAAGATATTTTTGGCTGGAATTATAGATACAATATCCAAATATCTGAGTTGTGGTCTCAGCAAGACTGTACTTCAAGTTAGAAAAACGTTGCTAGGCTTGAAACTGAAATAATGCTGGGTCACGTCTTAGCCACCTTAGTACCATAACGTATTGTTACGAAAATAAGGTTGGACACCACAGCGTTTATTACATCGCTAAAATAAATAAACAAAAGCTGCAGGAACAACTATACGTGCTGTTTACAAATAACAAAATCTACAACAACAACCATTGGCAGAGATAAAGTAAATAAAAATAACGCGACAACAATAATAATTAAGCAGCAAAGAAAACAAGTAACAGACAATAAACAAGCAACAACAAATACTAAGAGCTGAAAGAGGTAGATGTTCACATAAACATGGCTACAAAAGAATTAAAAAGAAATTAAAAGGAGATAAATGGAATCTACTTGAAATATCGAGAGGTTCGAGAGCTTTCCATGTGTTGTTTACTCAGCCATATAAAAAGCACATTGATGCGAACAGCAATCAGTTTATGTGTCGTAAATTGAGCGAGTGTAGTTTAAGTAAAGTAAACTCAGCGAGTACAGCTTGTGTGAAGAGAGTTTACAAGGAATATACTCGTGAAGTGAATCGTGAAGTAAACAACTAGTTTAGTTAGAGCTAACTCTCTGAAAAGGTTGTGATCGAACCTAAGTTATAACTGCGATCGGGTTGGAAGATCTTTAGGTAGAAAGATCTGTCGAGTAATTGTTGTTGTTTACAAAGCTGTAAACAGACGGAGTAATTAAGAATAAAAATTGTTATTGCTTGTAAAAAGATTACAAGCAGTGGTGCACAAACTGTGTTGAATAAAGGATTTTTAAGTAAAACTAAACACAAGATTTATTTTATTTTAACTACAATCTACGTACTCATAAATACACGTTTTTAAAAAGGAAAAAACTTAACAGTATTTTAACAGCTCTTGAATGTTTTCTTTAATTTATAGTTTTTAGCCCCTGACAACAAGCAAACATATACTACTGTTAGAAAAAGACCCTATATTGGGAGCCCGTTTAACTTCAGTTAAATATTTGACCAAAAAAGTATCACCTTTTTTTCAAATATATTCTGAAAAAACATATTTTTGATCGATAACCTTTTTAATTTTCTGAGCGAAAAACTAACTCAATTGAGTTTTGCAGGCCTCTTCAAAATTAAAATTTACACCATTAAGAGAGTTCTGCAGAGATCGAAACAAGTGATAACCTAAAGATGCAAAGTCTGGTCTATGTGGTCGATGTATCAAAACTTCCCAGTCAAACTCTCTCAGTTTCTACCGGATAATCAAAGATGTGAGTGGTCTAGCTTTGTCATGATGGAACACGAATAAAAACTAAACACTGAAATAAAAACTAAATTGTTTAAAATGAGGGTGTATACTTTATATTGCCGCTCACAGTATATTAACACATGGACAAATATTGGTAAAAATTGTTATTCATATAAAAATATGTATGTTTTTAATGGATTTTGATAGTGGGTAGATTGTATCGAGTGTGAATTTTTTTTGTTCAAGATTTTTTAGTATAGTTAATTTACTATAATTTCTTAAGGTTTTTATATAAAAAGAAAACAAAAAGGAATTATAAAAGCAATATCAATAAATACTGTATGATAATTAGATTGAAAGACTATGTAATAAAGGTTAGCGATACAGTTGATTATGATAAATTTCAGGAAGATTTTTGGTAGGTATTTTGTTTCTTTTAGCAACCCTGGTTGTAATATTCATGAAGAAAGTAAATAAACTACCGAAAAACTTCGTAACTTGAACAATATGAACGAGCATCGCTGATGTAAACCTTACAACTTTGTTCAGCAGCCTGCAACGAGTTTTTACTATCTTTTCTATAAAGGAAAGCAAAATATGACAGTAACGTTTCGACTTTTCACTCATTTTTAAATGTGGACAACATTGCGCAGAATACATTGATTTCAATAATGTCTTTCAACGAAATGAAGCTTAAAATATTACCTTCCAAACTAGCTATGGTGTTTCTTGATACAATTAATATTAATTAAGATATTACATGTTAGAGCCATCTACCTACAATTTGTAATACCCAATATGTTGCACCGAATCAACCACATTTAAATTTCATAGTGTTTTGTACATGATATATATAATGTACATGATATGTATAATGTACATATACATATAAGTACATATACATATAAGTAAAGCTTTATAATAAAACTAAAAGTAATTAATATAATTTAAATTTCCTTCACATTTCTTTCCTATAGTCCTTATCTAGAAGTTCGTAAGATTTTATTCTCTTTCTGAATATTATATTTTCTATAATACGAAAGTGGTGTTGAAATTCGTACGATCAATATCTGGGTTAGCATTTCATCTTAATGCTGTTGGTAAGTGACTTGTTCTTTTATTACATATTATCAATAAGAATTATTTAAATACCGGACATTTAACCATCTTACCACCTTTACTTTTGTTTAACCTCTGATTCATTTTTGTTTGTTTGTTTGCAAATTAAGTTTTAAAGATAAAATATTACTTAATAAGCTACAACTCATACTACGGCTATACTATATAGTAGTTGCCATCGACTATTTTAAAGGCAATATTTTTTGTAAAATATTTTTTTCTTTTACTTTTCCTCATCATTATTATTTTTCTTCATCATCATCGATTTATGGTCATAAATTTTAAGTATGTAATCGGCAGTTTGTTCCTTTCTACCTTATTTCGTAACGGATATGGAACCTTTTTAAATTCATATCATTCGTTTCTTTCCTTTTTAATAATAATGACATTAATATCTACCGTAATTGTTGTTGTTGTTGTTGATGATGCTGCTACGTGCTGTTGCAATTATTCCTCGTTCATGTTCATGTTGTTGTTGAACGAAAAAATGAAACTGCTGTTCTAGCAGGAGCCGACGATGTTTGTACAACCGTCTTTATTACTCTTTCAACTCACTCCAAAATATTTTTCCAATATCACAACGTATTGAACGGGAAATATATGTACATTATACATACATAAATGTAAAAAATAAAATAAAAAGTGGGTTCATTCCTAAAATATCATATTTTCAGATAGAAATTAAAAAATAGAAGAAAATAATAGAAAATTTTAATTTTTCTATTTAAATGAAAAACTAGAAGGAAATATGTATGTATGTGTGTATTTTCTTGTCCAATTATTTTGTATTTGATAATTTTAAATATTTTGTACGAGTATCAATCTGTAAAAATTATTAAGATATTAATTAAACGTATAATTATACTTGTGTGTCATATTCGAAGAATTTTATTTAAATTTCAAATTTAATGAGTTTTTCTTGCAAAACTAATTAATATTCTTTAGTTGGTGTTCCAGGAAAGTGAAAGTATGACATTGAAAGTGAGAAATTATTTACAAATAATAAATTAAATTTTTAAATATATTACAAAACTGTATTTTATAAAATAAATAAATTTAAATAAAACAGGAAAGATGTAAGATATTATAGCGCGGATAGCTCCCCCCTTATAAAATATTATTTGAACCAATTAAGATATGGCCTTAAAATTTCTGTGTAGTAGACTTCTATCAATTATCTTTAAAATAAAACACCAATGACTGCTGTACAACTCAAGATAGTAGTTTTATTAATATTTTTTGGAAACCTATACTAAAAACGTATTGTAAAATTGGTCATCATGATAACGTCATTAGCTACAACTTCAATTTTATTAGTATTTTAAGAAACTACTCGGATGTATCATTTTAATTTTTAAATACTATATTTTACACAGTGTTAAGAAGAATAACACTGGTCTACAGCAAAAAGCCTTTAAACAAAACCATATGGAATATGGAATATAATGATATGGAATATAATGATATATGAATATAATGATTTTGATGCTGAACTCAAATGATGAACTCAAATCCGTATTCAGTTTTTTTCTTTCGGGCTCAATCTTTTTTTATACGGTCGTGGCAAATTTTTCGCCCTAAATATGGTAGTTATTTTATTTTTTTTTGTAGACTAATATAATTGGAATGCGTGGGACCAACTTTATTTGAAACAATCTCGAAAATTCGATTGAAAACTGAATTGTAAAGGTTTTCAATATAATTCAAGGAAATGGTGGAATGCTCTGAAACCCTCCCTGTATTATGACTGCTAGTAGCTTGTGTATATGTATTGTATTGTCTATTATTCTAATAAATACTTATGCTTTATTGAGAGAAATTTAGCATTTGTTTTGTTAGTGTAAATAAGGTATATGATGTGGCTTTTGAGATATTAATTGAATAGTGTGAAGGCACAAAAATGTTACGTCATATTGATCAACGCTTATCATCAGTTAATAAAATTACAAACTTTTTTTTTCAAAACTTTAACCATTGCTTTGCCGTTATTGCAATTAGAACCTTCGGAATGTTGAAAACAGCCCTAGTGATCTATGTATAACAACATTTGTGCTACCTGCCTGAATTTGGGCTAATTAGCTCCAATTATTTTGGTTTCTGGTTAAACCAGAAACATAGTTCCCATAACTCAAGTAACCGGGAACCTAGAAAAAATCGGTTACTGCTCGGTTATTGGGTAGGGTTCTGTGCGGATAGTCTTTAGTTTGGTTTTCCTCAAGCAAGCCTTAACGTAGTGAGTATACCAAAGTTAATATAGCTTCTACCACAAGCGACTAAATTGTAATTAGAATTTAAGATACGTTGTTAAGGTGTATACGTTCTCTTTTGCAGGTGTTGATTACTATGTATTTCAACTGGTTTTTTATAAGTTTATCTACTAAAAGCTTATTATTGATTACTATGTCTTTCAATTGTTTTTTTTATAAGTTTATCGACTAAAAGGCTTCTTAGCTTAGTAGCCGTGAAGGTTATAAAGGGTGGTCCAACCATAACGCACGACGTTAGTTGTGAGTCATACCTTAACGTCAAGCTTACTGCCCAACTTAATTCGATATTACTTTGTTTCAGTGTTTGACAAATTCAACCATTGGGAAGTACACAATTGATCAGCGCGTTATGATTGTTCAAGCTTTTACGAAAATGGGCGTTCAAATCCAAATGTATTTCGTGCACTTTGGGGTTTTTTTGTCAGCATAATCGACCAAATACGTCCACGATCGGGAGAATTTTTTTCGCCCAGTTAGTTTTATGGTTTATAATCTGTCGGTGTCAACAGGCCGCATTTAATCGAAAATGAGATCCGCCAAACAGTTACCGTAAATGCCGTTCGCTATCACAAGATGATAACGGACTTTTTGCGGCCAGAAATTGAGGATATAGACCTGGACAATAAGTGATTCCAACAGGATAGTGTCACTTGCTACACAACCAACGAAACAGTGGCTTTTTTGCGCAAGTAATTCAATGGCTTTGTTTTTCGCATGTAGTGGCGATGTTGATTGGCCGCCACGATCATGTAATTGGATACCATTGCACTTATTTCTTTGGGGATATTTAAAAGAAAAAGTGTACGTCAATAAGCCAAGAACAATTCAAGAGCTAAAGGATGAAATAATTCGCCACAATATCGACATTGAACCTCAACTATGAAGAGGTATATCACCACAGCCGTGGCGAGCATTTGGTCGTTATTTTGTTTCAGACATAATTGCCATAGATCCTTCTATCGTAATAAAAAATATTAAGATAATTTTCTAATTTTTTTTTTATATACAATTATCATTGTGCGTTTTGGTTGGACCACTTAAGAGTAAATCATCAAAAGGAAATCAGAAATTTCAAATGTTTCAATATGATTCAGAAAAATGTTTCAATATGATTTATTAAAATTTACTCTCTTAAATATTTTTATATCTTTATTTCAAATTTTTTTTTTAGGATGCCTTTACATATGTGTGCATATCCAAAATTTCAAATTCGTGAGTATTTAATTATGGTTTTTTCAATAATATTTAAATTTTCGAATTTTTTAAACTTTGTACAATTGCTTAATTTTGGAAAAAAATCACAATTATCTGTAAGCATTTTTGAAAATCTTAACCTAAGGCAACAAAGTTTGCTTATTGAAATAAAAAAGAAAAAACAAATATTTTCTCAAATCTTGCATTGTTTTTTTTGAGGAATTAAAAAGAATTTTGAATGTGACTTTCAGTATATAAAATTGGAAAATAAAAATCTCTTATACGCACAAAAAAAAAAAAAGGAAATTAGTAACCTATAAAAAGAACACCGATACTTTAAGCCACAATGTCGTAACAAACGAATACACGTTTTATACGAAAAAGGCAACAAAAGAAAAAAATTGAAAAGAAAAAATTAAATAAGTGAGAGAGAAAGAACAAGAAAAAAATGAGGTATTGAAAAGCCATAGAGGCCAAAAGCCTTAAAGCCACATTCGAGTACGTACCTTTGCCATATACAAATGTATGTGATTTGCTCTGAATGTTCTCTGAAATGTGTTGCCTAATCTAAGTATGTATATTCGAGGCAGTATCATCAAAGTAAACTAAAAGCAGCCTAAAGTTGTGTCTGTGTTTTACCCACACACACATCGAAGCACCCACACGCAAAGATGCAGTATTCACTTAATTCTTCCTGCATTCACTCACTCACTCAGTGACTGTTTTGCCCTAGCCTGACTTGGCTTGCTTTGGCTTGGCCTGGCTTACGATAATCCTCAAAACTATTAGAGAAACCGCTTCAAAAGCAAAAGGAGTTCAAATACTTTTGCAAAAAAAAAACGCCGCCAAACAAATGCGAAAGACAAATTGCATTGTGGCATGAATCTATTGCCAAAGGAATTCAAATGAAACGAAAACATTCCAATAACAACGACTAGTTTGTAGAAAAAATTACAAAAAACTTTATAAAAAAAGAAATTCATAAAAAACGGAGAAAAATGGAAAATGTAGGATTCGACTATAAAATATACTGTCGAAAAACGAGTATAGATTTTTAAGCCAACTTTTACTGCTGCTGCAATGATCAGAGTGGCATGTGTCGGAAAAAATGAAAGGGTTTTTTTTTGAACACTTTTTGGAAAATTCGTTATTTAAATAAAAGTTAAGTTAAGATAAGTTTATTGGAGACTTCAAAACATATTATTACGAAAATAAAAATACCTAAAAAGAAAACAAACCACATCAGGAACTGTATTGTGAGATTTTAGCTATACACTTTATTGGTTTGTGTCAAGGCTCCATAATTGCCATATTTGTCTGTACTATTAAGAGTGCTACCTGCATGCTTAACAGTGTTGCCAGTTCGATTCATTTTTGTGTACTATAATTTTACATCATTTGAATTTACCGTAGATAAGTATATATTTGTTGTAACTACAAATATATTCGAAATTGATAATGAAATGAAAAGATGGGGCATTGCGTTTGGTGAGAATTAGTTATCGTTTTGCAGTCATAAAGTAAAGTCGTGCCTAGGCCTGAATAAAAGTGTTGCATAAAAGAATATTAAGTGTAAGATAAATAAATTGCTGTATTAAGATAAATAGCATAAATATAAAGTGAGGAAATAAAAACTGTACAACAATAACAAAGTGGGGTTTGTTTTATTTAGACGCAATTAAAAAGAACGCAAACGTTTTAAAAAGGTTAAAACGCAACAATATAAATATAAAACCAAAAATGAAGCTTTAAAATATCTTAAGAATCTGACAAATATGATTTTTAAAGGTAAAATGTTCACCTTTTTTGTTTGATATAAAAATATTTGACTTTGGCACTGTATTTCCGTAAGTGTTGTTATTTATTATTTCCCACACTACTATGAATAATGGGTTTATATAAAATTGATGATAATATTTTTAAAGAAGTAGTTGTAGCACCGTTTATTATTAAAACATAATTTTCGAAGTTTAATGAAATCATTTTTTTATGTCATAATAAAAATAGGTTTATGAAATGTTTGTTTCCTAGTTTTTCTTTTTCAATATTCTTACCAATATGATAAAAAATGAAGCACTATTTTCTTATATTTGAACCAAGGCTTTTTAAATTAAATATGTGTCTTGATCTATAACCTTTCGCAATTATTCCATCAGTGCAGAACTTTTGAGATTTCTGAGCAAAAAACTGATCCAAATCTGTTTTGCAGGCCTTAAAGAAATTTAAATTACACCATTAAAATAGTTCTGCAGAGATCGAAATAACTGATAACACTATGCAACAAATGAAAAAAAATTTCTTACCTTGAATAACCACTACTTTTTGTAAGCGTTTTTATCGTTTTATGGATTAGTTTTTAATGTTTTTTGATTTTTTTTTTAAATGTGATACTTTTGAAGAGGCTGCTTCATATGTACATCTTATGATAACTTTGAATTTATCTATTCGACTTCGCTAAGCCATATGTTAAAAAATTTCAAATTATACCAGCTTTAAGTCGTTCTAATATCATTTTTCAATATAACCCGTATTTCTGGAGTTATTGATAAAAAATTATTAAACAAATTTTTGTTTGTTTTAAAATTGTGATTTTTGATTTCTAAAAATTAACGAAAAATAAAAAGCAACAAATATTTAAGAGTCAACCCTAGAACGAGGTAAATTTTCCTTAAAACGAATGTGTTCCATAACACAAACAAGTGGTTACAGCGAAATGCCATGTAAATGAAGCCTGTATAAAGAGGTGTAAGTATAAGGTACCCGTCGCAACAGCCGGCGGACCAATGTTTGGAGAATACGGCGGATGCGGTATTTGATCGTTTCTAATAATTGTTTTGAAACTTTTGTGACATGAGGTCGGATGTTATCATGCAAAAGAATAACTTAATCGTGTCTGTCTTTAAATTCCTGCCGCAGATGGCCTCATTGATCGGAACAATTTTCGAGAACTTTTCGAGGTCGGATGTTATCATGCAAAAGAATAACTTAATCGTGTCTGTCTTTAAATTCCTGCCGCAGATGGCCTCATTGATCGGAACAATTTTCGAGAACTTTTCGAGTGTATGCAGTCGTTTCTCGGTAATGGCATGACGAATGTTGGCCTTCAAATGCTTTACTGTCTCTGATTTGTCGGCATAAAACTAGTCCAATGCTGTCATATCGCAGCTTCTTGGCCGCCAACTCTAATGACCATTTCGGCTAATTAAATGGCTATCAAACGTTGGACGCAATAAATTAATTGTGGCATGAGATGTGTGGCTTGTGGCACCATCCTGTTGAAAGAAAACATCGTTCATATCATTACCATGAAGAGCGAGCACAAAATAAACGGTTATCATGGTGCGATCCTCATTTTCAAAGAAATATGGGCCAATGATGTCTCCGCTCCACAAGCTGCCAGGTGCCATGGCTTCTGTAAGACCACGTTTGGGTTTTCTGAGCTCCACATTCGACAATTTTGCTTATTAACGTACCCACCAAGATGAAAATAAGCTTCATCCGAAAAGATGATATTTTTTGATTTTTTTTTTTGCAATTTCCGTTCAATTGTCTTTGTTTTGGAAAAAAATTTCTAATAAATCCCAATGTTGCTCAACCGTAAATCGATTCATTTCGTTCAGTGGAGATATTATACCGAATTTTGTGACAGAATAGAATGACATTGATATTGCCAGATTCGAAACAACCGCTGGTTAAAATTTAAGCCACACGATAATTTCGAGTGTTGGAAATACAGTTCAAAATTAACCGAAGCTATT
Organism: Wohlfahrtia magnifica; assembly: GCA_023159175.1. Lineage (NCBI taxonomy): Eukaryota > Metazoa > Arthropoda > Insecta > Diptera > Sarcophagidae > Wohlfahrtia > Wohlfahrtia magnifica. The sequence continues at coordinate 1,950,579 of JAKWBJ010000186.1, read as the reverse complement.
TTATTCAGATGCCACTCAACAGTGATACGAACTTATAACGATAATTTAAAATGTAGAATAATAAACAGCTCTTTCAGTTGGTGGTTCATATTAATTAAACGTCTGTGAAGTTAAATAAGAAGTAAGTGGCTTTAAGAGCTTTAAATAAAAGGCGTTTATTTCACTTCATGTTTTTGTAAGACTGAATGTAAGAACCATTAACCCTTTGCAGAGTTGCATATCGTCTCCATGTATTTTATCATCAATTGTTTTTCATTTGTATTCTTTTAAGAACAAAAATTGAACGTTTATTGCTTAAGTGATATCAAACAATATATCTATTTTAATAAAAAAGTATTAGAATATTGTTTAGCTGGTTGTAAAATTTTTATTTATCCGTTAAGCCCTTCCAACTTCCATCGACTGCGCTCCTGTCTACATCATAGAAGAATTGTTATAGTCTTTCATGTAGATTAATGTAAAATTTCTATTTCGCGTCTGCCATTATAAATGTTGCTGACATTTCATATTCAAATACGAAATACATTTGAATTTATTTTTCTTTCCCATTCTAATGCTTTATTCCTAGTCAAATTTCAAGGAAAAAAAACAAAGTTAAACTTCCTTACATTCTTAGATCAAGTCTCGAGAAAAAAAGAATACTTCAAAAGATTTGCCATAGAAAAATATTTCAAGTGATGGTGATGGCAATGACACAAGCACGAGTACATAGTATTTATGCTTCTTTCTTTTGTGTCGATTTTATTTTTATTTCTATTTTTATTACCGTTCAAATCATCATATACGTACGAGTTGTGTAAGTAAAGAATTTGTAGATTCAAAAATTTGGTCCTACACCGTTATTTGCCGCATATAAATTTTCTTTCTATTTGAGCATAAATCAATGTTTGGCTCCTGTCAACATTTGCAACATCTTCTACTAAATCGTTTGAAAAGAGATATTAATGTATGTACGAATGTGTGTGTACATGAGCTTATCTATGTATGAGGAGCAGGGAAGTAAATATTCTCTTTCTTCTTATACACTTGAGAGTATTAAGGATGTAAAAGACAGGTTTTCATTTCATTTCCTCGATTTTAAGTTTCTTTTTTTATCGTTTTATGTCTTCTGTTTGCGTGTATATCGATTTGTCTGTCTCTTTCTCTCAACCTATTTTAGATTTGTTTGTATGGGAATGTGTGTGTTGTGTATATGGCTAAAAAGTATTTAAGGGCTTTAGGGATCAATTACTTACCAAAATTTAAACAGGTAACAAACAGTCAACTTACTTAATTAGATAATTTCTCAACATTTCGAAAGTTACAGATTTATTGTTTGAGTTCGTGATGAGTAACAGCATTACAATCAAAGGCATTTAAAGTTGGCTTTCATTAAATTGAATTTTATTTTAATTTTTTTATTTTAGATTTTAGAGAATAAGAAATTAAACGTGTTATTAAGTGAAATAATAATAATTTTTAATAGGCTTTAAGTGTTATAGACAATATCTTTATGAATTTAATTTTTTTTGTTTTAAAAGTTTTAATTTTAAAAATATTTTTAAGAGTCTACATTGGTCTATAGTTGATAATATTTGCTATCCGTCTGACAATAATTAATACAGTCATATAAAGGTTGCGCATTTTATCTTCTTTGGCCTATTTATAGGGCAAAATATTACATGTTAAACCCCAAACTGTAATTTGATTTTACGTTTCTTGAACAATATAACGTTACAGGAGCTAATTAAGCCCACCCAGGTGTTATTGGTATTATATTTTCAAAAACCCGGGTGGATTTTTTATTTAAATGTTTTAGTAGTTAACAACTTACTGCAAAATAAGTGTAATATGCGTATTGGGACTACAAATTTATTTGTTCCGTTTTTGACCTCAAACAGATGATGAAATAAAAAATTTATCAAATCACTGCTTACATCTTTTCTCCACTTCTGAGTCAATATCCAAATCCCGTCTCAGAAAAACTTCTCGTCTTTCAAGGCGCACTAAGCTTGAAGCCGATTTTGTATCTCCTCAGAGCAAATGATTCGGTGATATGCCCTTATACGCCCTAGACAGTTTCTGAAAATGTAGGCCCTAAATGGATTTGTGTTGCGTTTGCATCCGTTACACTTTTTTAAAAAAATTGAGAATTCACGTTTTTTTTTTTAACCGTAAAACGAGGTAAATATTTAATGTGTAAATTTCCCTCGAATGTGTTCCATAATATAAACAGGTCGTTATAGTGAAATGCCATGTAAAGGAAGCCTGTATAAAGAGGTGTAAGTATATAGTATCGGTCGCAATGTGTGCCGCTGTGGTATGGTCGTCGGTGCAATACTAGGCCAGACCATCTTAAAAAAAAGAAAAAAGGTTTTCGACAGCGGTATCACCTCATAACATTAACTAGTAACTGGTTATGAGTATTAATTCTATTGAAAACTTCTCTAAATGCATTTGCCGTTCGGAGCCGGCGTTAAACTGTTGGTCCCTTTCAATGAGTTTAAAAATAAAATCGGGTGCAGCTAATTGACTGAGAGAAGTCAGTCTTATGTTCCTTCATGGAAAGTTATGGGAATTAATATCAGTCGCAACAGCCGAAACAGCCGGAGCAGTATTTGGAGAATACGAAGAGTGCAGTATTTGATCGTTCCTAATAATTGTTTTGAAACTTTTGCGACATGAGGTCGGATGTCATGATGCAAAAGAATAACTTAATCATGTCTGTATTTATATTCCATCCGTTTTAGCAACTCATAGTATATAGTGACGCCTTGATCCCACCAAGAGTACAAAATTGCATTATAATTGCTAAAACAGCGTGATTGTATAAACAAACAAAATATATTGTCGTCTTAAACGAAATCATAAAACCCAATAAAACCCGGAGTCTTGGGTTAAAAAAACTCCGATTTTTGCCAACCATGGCTGGGCCAGATGACCAGTAACCGTAATGTACATTTTTCCGTTTCTCTGGTGTTAAAATACAGTTCGTATAGCATTATTCCCAATCGTCGTAATAATTTTGTTGCCCTGGTTGTCATATACTTATAATAGGGTTTTTTTTCAGAAGCTATGCACACAAGGTTTTAGTTAATTTATTTCTTACCCTAAAAACAATTTTTTTATTATTTTAAAATTATATATCATTAGGGAAACTTTTTACGAATTTTATTTTTTTAATTTTAATTCTATTTTGAAGTTTCTTCATATAATTTTGCTTCTGTTTTTGCAAAAGAAAGTATTTGATTTAAAAAATTATATTTTTATTTTGCTTCCGTACAATGTATATTACATTCCATTCTCAATTTAATCATAATCGAATACGTGTATAATTTGCTTAGTTATTCTAATATAAATCATAATATTTCCTAAACAAATTGTATTTTGTCTTGATTCTTGTATTACATCTTGTCCTTAAAATCAAGTTAAGCAAAATCAAGGCGAACGAAATGAAATTATGGTTTAAAAAGCAAAAAAGAAAAACAAAACTTTAAACAAATATTGAAACAATAAGCACAACAACAAAAGCAAACAACAATAACAATAATAATGTATAAAATTAAATTGAAGATTCTAAAGGACAATGTTGCAATAGAAAATTCCATAACTTAAATAGACAATATTAAGCAAATAAAGTTTAAGTAGAGAAAAATTTTAACAATCATCTCAAGTAATCGTCTCATAGATAATAATGAGCATGACCATGCCATGATGATAATGATGATATTAAGGAGCCAGACCAATAACTAAAAAACATAATACTGCAGGTACACACATACATACATAATTTCATTGTTTTACAAGAAGTACTCAAACTTTTCTTATTTCTTGTTGGTTTCTCGTTCATTATACTTTGGTTTACAATAAAAACTAGAACACAAATTGAAATGATAAAGGGTTTTACAGATAGATATGGCATTTTAATACTTGCGTATGTATGTATGTATGTATATGTAAAAAATCATTTATTGCATTATAGACAATACTTCTTATTTATTATGAAATTATTATTATATCAAGTAGTAAGTGGAATCTTACCGCCATAGGAAATTTCTTTGAGCTTTGTTTGTCCAAAGTGAATGTTTCTATCTGACCCCATTCGAGGCATTCTTTCTCTGTCCATCTTCTCCAAGTACGAGCGGATCTTCTAATTCTTCAGCTTCACTATGTAAAATATTTGGGGGAAAAATTATAGAAATAAATAAAACTAAAATGTTCAAGTTAAAAAACAGTATGATTACACAGGTTTACAAAAATATTTTTTTTTTGTTAACTGAATAAAACATACAGAGTGTCCGCCAGAAAGGTATACTATTTTGTTTTTCTGACGTGGCAATTTTTTTTTTATATAAGACCAGCACCCAGGGGATGGCCTCATGCAGTGTGTTGTGCTTGTACTAGGAAAATAGGTTATTGGAAGGATGACAGAGGGAGTAGTGTTTATAGACGTTAGATTTAAATTTACTCATGTCGTAAGCGGCAGGAAATACTTTCGCTGGAAGATTATTCCACAACCGCTCAGTGCGACCAAAGAACGATTTTCTCCCCATAATGCGTTGTGCGATTTACTGGACAATCAACTATAAAGGCATGCGCTCTACGAAAAATAGGAGTACTATGTAAAAATATATGATTTTTAGGAATTAATTCCTTAATTTCGTTAGACCATATTCCGTTATAGCACCGAAACACACACCACATTACGACGTTGCTCCAATGAATCGATAGAGTTCACTACCCTACCTTCATTGATGAGCGTCTTCGCCCTCTTCTGTACGCGGTCGACAAGCTCAAAAATAGACTTTGGAGCACCGGCCCAAACATAAGAATTGTATTCCATTTTGGGTCGGATATAGGTCTTGTAAATATCAAGGAGAGCAGATGGAGTGAAATATTTCTTGCACCGTTTTAAAAAACCAAGGTACTTGAATGCTTCTTTCGACACTTGAAATATGTGATCATTCCAACGAACGTCACAGTGAATTCTCATGCCTAGAACATCATGTGCATCTGATTCCTCAATATCCACATTACCGATTGACACAGATGAAAGCACAACACCACTTCTGTTTGTTAAAAAACAACATTGAGTCTTACGTGCATTAAAATCAACCTTGTTCGCACGACCGAACTCGGAGACCTTCACCAGGTGACTTGTGAGTGTGTCGTTCATATCCATCCTTCTTGCCCCAACCCCGAAAAGGCTCGGTCTACGATCAAAAAAATATGAGTGACAAATGTTGGTGTCATCCGCAAAAGAGTAGATAGGCTTAGAAGTCAGAAGAAGAAAGTCGTTAAGAAATATTAGAAAAAGAGAAAGAACAGATCCTTGCGGTACCCCTGAGTTTACCCTGAACTCGTCGGATGAGACCACATCTATAACCACTCTTATAGAGCGATCTCTGAGAAAACTCGATATAAATCGAGAGAAGTGGCTACCGACATTAAGTTTCGAAATAAGAGCCTCGTGCCAAACTCTATCAAACGCCTTTGAGATATCCAGAACCACAGCCTTACTCTCGCCAAAACCATCCATAATTCTCCATAACCTTGGAGAGTGTGGAACAAACTGCTATTGGACGGAAGTTCCCAGGGTTACTAGCCTCACCCTTTTTGGCGATTGGCGTTACATTAGCAACATTTATTTTGGAAAAGTATTCAGTAAACCAACGTGTTTTAGTCCTTAAGACATTTTATCAAAATCAGTCATCGACTTTCATGAAAAAATCATAATGAGTGACGAGGCACATTTTCATTTGAATGGTTATGTGAATAAACAGAATAGTCGATTCTGGGCAATGGAAAACCCCCAAATTATTCATCAGTCACCTTTGCATACATCTGGTGTGCAATTTGATAAGGAGGAATCATTGGACCTTACTTCTTTGAAACTGAAAGCGGCGTAACGGTAACTGTCAATGGGGCAGCGATATCGTGATATGATTGAAAACTTTTTAACGTCACAACTGCATGCTTTTGGCTTCACTAACATGTGGATTACAATGGAATTACTGCGAGACCTCTTTCCACAACAAATTATTTCAAGGAATGGAGATATTGATTGGTCTCCACGGTCGCTTGATGCGACTGCTCCGGACCTCTTTTTGTGCGGATATCTAAAAAGCAAGGTTTAAGCAAACAAACCAGAAACGCTGGAGCAACTCAAACAAAATATTCGTGATGAAATTAGTAAAATACCGCGTGAAATGTGTGAGAATGTAATGAAAAATGTGCTCAACCGGGCTCGGATTTGTGAGGGTAACAGAGGTGGGCATTTATCTGATATTGTACTCCATACATAATTACCAACATTAAATAAAACATTTATAAATATAAGATCCTTTCTCTTTCATATAATCAAAAATTATAAACAAACAAATTAGTATACCTTTTCGGCGGACACCCTCTATATGGTGGGCCATTAAAAGTTTAAATTTATAATTTTGCCAAATTTAGTTTTTTGTTGTGAAGTACAATTGTGCGGGTCCGATAGAACAAATTTTCGAGAACTTTTTAGAGTGTATAGGGTCGTATATCGGCAATGCCATCACGAATGTTGGCCTTGAAATGCTCAATTGTTTAGTGTCAAATCGCAGCTTCTTGGCGGACAACTGACGTCACCATTTCGGCTAAATAAACGACCATCAAACGTTTAACGATCCTGTTGAAAACAAACATCGTTCACATCAATTCAATTAACAGCGGACACAAAAAACCGGTTATCATGCTGCGATAGATGTCTCCATTGAACGTAAAAGTTGCAACGTCCTCATTTTCAAGGAAATATGGGTCAATGATGTCACCGATCGACAAGCCGCACCAAACAGTCATTGGGAGTCCCAAATACGGCAATTTTGCTTATCAACATACCCACCAAGATGAGATCATCCAAAAAAATGATTTTTGCAATTTTCTTTGATTTTTTTTTTTCAATTTCCGACCAATTGTCTCTGTTTTGGAAAAAAATTTTCAATAAATCCCAACTTTGCTCCAGCGTAAATCGATTCATTTCGTTCAGTGGAGATAATATACCGAATTTTGTGATATAATCGAATCACATAAGTATTGCCAGATTCGAAGTAGCTGCTGGTTCAAATTTTAACCGATGGCCCACCCGATATATTTGAAGGAAGGATTACCTCTGGTGGTTAATTATCGCACTTCGTTTGGCCACCTATATTTTACAGTTCTATGGTATATTTTCGAAATTTTCTGAGGCATATTTTTGAATTCCCAAAATATGAAAATTTTGAATGATTTAAATTTTGAATCCCCCAACCTCTTTACTACATGTTGTCCGTGAATTTTTAGGAAATTAAAAAACTACAAATTGCGAAAATATTTTTGGTGATTTACTGGATAGTTTCGAAAGCATGGCTGTAATTATGTTCCCCGATATTCATTTTTTATATCCCCGTTTGGACTTTTTCCAGAAACCTTGGAAATATAAGTAACGAGCATGATGAACGGTTTTGCTGAAGTTTGACACGATGTCGTCCAAGTAGGGCCAGTAAGCAAATATAGATAGACCTACATAACTATACTGGAACTGCTAGCATCTATCGACTAAAGATTGTCAACCTCAATATCAATATTCGAAGGTTCTAAATCTAGTTCTCGAATACCCATAGCGGCCCTATTGATGGCAGAGACGTTAGCATGGGTGACAGTGCAGTCAGCAGGCAGTCTGAAAGACATCAAATTTGTCGGAGTAAAAATCGATCCAGTACCCGGATTATATAGGTCCTGTAGTTTGGAATGGATACCACATAATCCGTTCTATGCCTCAAGATTGGCTCATGAATGTGCCGTAGTCATGATTTCCTAAATCTCAGAGCGGATTCCCTACAGACACGCTTAAAGATACCAAGGGTGTTATATCCAGCATCGTCTCCAGACTGAACTAAGGAGTGGAGTTCAATCAGCCTGTTACAGCAGGACATGTCAGCCTCTGTAATTTGTTAAGAATGGTGAGGAACGTCATCATTCGTTGGCTCTTGGATGGCATTTGTTGCATTTTTCGTCAAAAAATTTCAAATAATGATGGCACTGTGCGACGATGAGTTACCATGGTTCAAAATACACGAATTTTCTTCCCACAATTCTGGGCTCCTTCGGCGAATTGTTTCACGCAAACTTCTCATAACGACCAAATAATACTCACGATGCACTACACCGTTGTAACCTATTAAAACCATGAGCATTACCTTCTTTTTGGACTGAAAACGACGTGGTTTTTTTGGTTTCGGCTCATTTGGTGAATGCTATCACAATCGTTTGCCTGATTGCGTATCGAACTCAAAAACCCACGTTTCGTCTTTTTGATGAATATAAGGGCGGATTCAGCCTCGCAAATCATATCTTTTGCGACCTTAATACGCTCTCTTTTTTGCATGAAGATTGTTAAAAATCGCCAATATCAAGCAATGACGCTAAAATTGAGCGAGTATATTAAAAACAGATGTACCAACTTAAAAAAAAGACTAAATCGGAAAGATGGGATCGTCACATGGAAGTTATTCCGGAAACTTTTTGATCAAGGTGGTATTCACTCTTTTAAAAACATCTTCAACATCTAAGTAGGATGCCATAACATATTACATTTTGTCAAGTGTTTACTTAATGGTGCCAACAACATCAAACAGAGCTGTGTTCTGTCTTTCGCAGAAGTTGACAGGGTCAGGATATTGCTGACATGAATATGAATCAGTATTTCCATTGTTTTTAATAATAAAAACGACTGGAAACGGAAGTAATGATATTTTTCGTACGAAAGATAACAACTAATGCTAGCTTGTACCAATATCTGAATGTTGTAGATCGAAATACTCCAGTCAAGTGTAACCGTAGTTATTTTAAATTAAGCCCGTGTTCAAAACGTCTAAAATTTTCTTACTCTGTTTAAATTTGAAAGTATTATATTCTATTAATACTCTTCTATTAATTCTGTTTTTTCGTAAAGTGTCCTTAAACACTTTACATCATTATATGAAATACTCTTTATTTGTTATAGTATTTATAAGAATTCCGAAATAACGCAGCACGAACATAAATATTTTACCTGTACAAACAATTTTTCATGTTGTATTTTTGTAGATGTATTGCGGATATATAAATGTGTGTGTGTGTGTGTGTGTGTGTGTCCATGTTCTAAAGTTGTAAATATAACTCAATTTGTAACAAAATATCTTCTATTACAGTTACAGTTTAAAAATAAACTAAAACTAAAAGAAAAGAAAAAGCGAAAAAAATCATACTGAAGAATATAAGGACACAGTTTCCGTTTTTGTTTCTGTTTCCGTTTTTTTTAAATTTGGTTTGGTTAGGATTTTTTTTTTATTTTCTGTTCCAATATTATGGTAAAACATATTTTTTTGTTGTTTGATTATTTGCATTATTTTTTTAGAAGTTCTTCTAATTTTTATCATGAAGAGTTGCAGCATTAGTTATTGCTATTACTGATACTAATACTGATGTTGTTTTTATTTCGCTACAGTAATTACTTTTGAATTTATTTATGTCAGAGGATATGGACGGAATGGATACATATTTGAAAGACAAACGAAAATTACTTAGTTGTTCCTAACAAAAAAAAAATTTATTTGTGCAGATTTCTAATAATCTCAGGAGTACTAGTAATAAAAAAATAAGATAATGAATGAAAATGGATAGCCAGAGAACATATTAAGTCTTTATATTTTCTTGCGTTTGTATAGGGCACCTTACTCATTTACAGAAACTAAAGATTCCTGCAATGACAAGAATTTGTTGACAGATTATTTTCCCTGTTATTTGATATCATAATTCTAACATTGCTTGGACAGAGAAAATTCCATGACAGTCTCGCAAAGGGCGAAGTGGACGTGATCTATGTCTTGTGATATAGATGTAAGAGAGATTTGTTGGATGGTGACATGTAACAAAGCGGAACCTAATGATTGAATTAAAGCGATCGGTGTCGCTGGTAACTGCCTGCAGAATCATACCTAACCGCTGTTGAAGTTGATACAATAAAGTTGTACGGTCGATGGAGAAATCAAATTGAATTTGAAAGCAGTTCAGATAAAAAGATAAAAAAACGTTAATGAGTTTCGCAGCACTAAATGATTTTGATTTGCTTGCAATTAATTTTTGGCCATTATATTCGGCGGATTTAAGGCCTTGCGATTTTAAAACTGAAGAGATCGGAGAAATAAAATGATTGGGGAAATACGGAAGTGATGTTGTTGCATATTTTGTATGTTCACCATTTGATGGGAACAAACTATAAAACGTTTAAAATGTTTTATATGTATGTTAACTTAGAAAAGGATGACCATATTTTATATTGGAAAATCACACCATCCCAAAGGGACAACTTATTTGTATATAGATAAGAAGATTTAAAACTTTAACTGCACATGCAAAATTCCATATTTAGTATAAATGGGAGATTCTACGCCCACATATTTAGTCTCGTCAAGTTATTGACTGATGATGTGGCCTGTCCAAGTCATTGTTTAAAACAAATTTTAAACTTTAACCTACAGGAAAATCGAAATGCCATATATCCTGATCTACTGAATCTATATAGTATAAACTACACCATTGGAACCATCTACGGACCATCTCCAACATACCCTGAAATTTTGGTTGAAATCGATGCTCAGTTAGTGGTGATATCAAGGTGTACACTTTTTTATATCTATCTATATAATTAATAGGCTAACACATTTCTCTGTATTTCTTTTACGTTCTACTACACTGATTTTTAAAATATATATATGGACTTAAAGCTTTTTCTGTGCATATGTGTACAATATCAATTTTATTTAAATCGGTCCAGTACTTTGGGAGTAAAACGACTATAAAATTCTTACTAACACATAAAAAGGAGAATTTTTTTTGTATGTGTATGTATATGTGTATGTATATTTTTAATTTGCCATATAAAAATATTTTTTTTTTGATTTTTTTAAAAAGGAAATTTTTAGAAAAAATTATTTTATATTTTTATACTTTTCCAATTTTTTTTTTTTATATATTTACAGAAAATTTTGTATAAAAAATATTAAATGAAAGGCATTTAAAACGAATCGTTAATTTTATAGATAAAAATGCTAGAATGAGGCTTATTGTATCAGCCGCTACGTTCACTAGTAGATAAAAATGTGTTTATTCAATTAATTTTAAGTATAAAAGCATAAAGGCGATCTTTTTACAGTATTTTCAAAAACTTACAACTGGTATTATTATTATTATCCCTGACCAGGCACTATTGGGTGAACTGCGACCCATTGGATCTATTGTGCATCTTCCGGTATATAGTTCGTTGAGGAGATCTGATGTCTTTCTTATGAACATCAACAGATCTGAAACCATACTGGTGGATATGTCACCCAGTGAGACCCTATATCCACCTAAACATCTCCACATAAACCTATTAAGAACCCCACATTCAAATCTCCACAAAACCGATTTTTTTTCCATAAGAAAAGTTATTATTCATAATGTCGTTTAAAAGAGCGATCAATAATGCATAGTGCACGTTTGGATACCACTAAAATGTCATCCCAAATGATGAGATCTGTTTCAATGTGCATCCTTTGTGGGAAAGCTTAACTATGAAACCTATGTGTTTTAGAAGGTACACGTATTTGAAAAACCGAATGTTATGTTCGAGCCCCTGGTAGGATTAACTGCAATTCCGGTCCATGCGACTGGTATAAAGTTTGTTGTTTGTACGTTATTTTTGCACTTATTTCTTAAAAGTAATTTAACCCTTAAATTTTAACATCCCATGACACTATATGTTAAACAACCTAATGTGTTAATGTTAAACCAAAACTAAATTACCGACAACATGCAGTATCGAGGACTGTATTTCCAATCGACAAAAAACATCTGTGGGAATAATATGATGATGAGGATTGTTACATTAGAAAATGACTAATGGTAATTAAAAAAATTAGCTCAGTTCGACACTTCGAATTGTACTTGTTTTTAATATTTGGTATCTTTTTTTCTTTAGAATGTACTCTTTTTATCTTTTCAGAATCTGACATCCCTATTAAGGAATAATATATATGATGATTATGATAATGGTTGTGATAGAAAACCATTTTTTATGAATAATTATTTGTTTTACTATAAAAGACAGGATGTTTAGGAGTTGCATATGTGTTAAAGTTTGGCACCACTTGACACTCTAAATTAAACAATCCCGTATTAATAAATTTAACAAAACAATCATTGCATAGCCGACAACATTATTACCATGAACGGTTATTGCAACAACAAAATATGTTATGATAAACTGTAATACAGAAAAATATGAAGCTTAAGGCTATAAACACATAGACGACGGCAGGATATACGACTACACGACTACAAATACTGCTAACGGCAATGGTAGTCGTGTAGTCAGCTACATAAATAGATTGGAAACGACATCATAATAAGCAGCTGATCAAAAAAAAAAAAAAAAACAAAACAAAAACAACAATTGCAGCAACTTCTTATAATACGCATTACTTTCTTAATACTTTTTCTAGCTAAAAACCGGTGTGCTTCGCTACCCCTATTTTTGTAATTTTCTTTAACAGTTATCTTAATTATAATTATGATAATTATATAATAATTTTTAGCTCTTTTGCCCCATTTTAGCCCCACCCGATTCAAGTTCAAATATTTAACATAGCCTGCAGTTACTTCAAAAAAGACACTGTAAAAATTTAAAGATAATCGGTTCTGCTTTTTCAGTCTTTGATATGCAATATCCGCTTTTTGGCTAATGTGTATAGATAAAGAAGCTTGAATAATTGTCGTTCTCCATATATACATAATTCAATATTTAGTATGAATAGAAGGCGTCACGCCCACTAATTCAATTTGTTCAGTTACTGACTGATGATGTGTATAGTTCATGATATTGTTTAAACCTAATTTAGAACGTTCACTAATACCGTTCTCAAAATATATAAAAATTAATATGTAATTTGCATGGGAGATATCATGCCCACTTGTCCCATTCCGTCTTTTCGACTGATGATATGTATTGACTATGAAAGCATTCAGACCAAATTCTGATACGTAGCCGTAACTGTTCTTAAGATATACTAAAATTAATTTGTATGGGAGGTAACACGCCCACTTGTCCAATTTTGCTCACTTTTTGACGGATGATTTGTATTGAGAATGAATCTATTTGGGCCAAATTTGCAAGCTCTTTCCGTTTACATTTTGAAGATATAGATAAATAAATATTAATTTTGTATGGGTGTGACACCGCCCAGTCGGAAATATTGAAACTTATAAAGATCATTCCAGACATACAAAAAGATACTGTAAAAATTTTAAGAAAATCGGTTCGGCTATTTAGCTGCCTATAAAGCACAAACAAACATACACACATTCATTTTTATACAATATAGAGGATTATTATAACGCACGAACAAATACATTATTTTTTTTTAACACTTTTTGATTATCAATACTTTTTAGCATTTAAATGGTATATATTTTAAAATTTTTCAAATTTTGTAGCAAAAAATAAAAAATAGAAATAAGACTAAGTTGGCTACAACAGCAAAAGTAGTCGTGCAGTCGTGTAGTTATATTGCTGCCAAAATAATCGTATTCATATCGTGTATTTTATTTTTTTTTTTAATTTGAAGTCGTTAGCCTGCCGTCGCATATGTGCTTAAAGCATAAGGCTTTAAAATATATATTTTTTTATTTAAAGAAAACATTATCTTCAAGACTTTTCATTATTTTTCGTTGTTAGAGTAAAAATGTGTCCTTAAAATCATCAATCTTAAATTTTGATGCAGTAATACGGAAGATATTTGCAACAGACAAAAAATAGCTTTTAGAAATAATACATGTATGATTATGTGATAAAGAACTTAAAATCTGATTAGTAATTCTTTTAACAGACAAAGTAAACAGAATGATTAAAAGATTCATTTTAAATATATTTTGTCAAATATTTTAAAAATCAACACAAACACAATATACTCTTATTTAACCACAGCTCTCTTAATTGCAATTTGTTTAGAGGTTTCATTTTTCAAATTTACAACTATTCGTTGCAATTTTGTCTAGAATATAAATCTCATCCTCAAACATTCAAAATTTCTTAAAGTGGTTTTTGCAATCGTCAAGATTTATTTACTTTTATTTTTTTAATGTTTTGCTATCAGCTTTCTTAAAGCAATATTTTAATTTTTCCTTTATCTCGTCTCTAGTAAAGTATGAAATTGTTTTGAAAGTTTTACTGACAACAAATGATTTCATAACAACTAAATAAGTACTAGAAACTGGGTGTATAACTCAGAAATGTGAGGTTTTTACAAATGTTAGGTGTTTATTATAAAACATTGGCACAATTTTGATTTATTTAATAAAGTATTGTTTATCGATACCTACGATTTTTTTCTAACTCTCTGGAAACACATAGATTCCTCTCTAAAAGAGTCGACTGGCTTGAACGCTTTATTTTAAAATATTAAAGTGAGGGCGTTCTACATCGATCCAAGAAAATAGTTGGTGAGGCACAACTTTTAAACTACATTTTGCTAAATAATTCTAACTGGCCCTGTAACATGTAGCCGTGCCGTATCACAATAGAATATTATGACTTCATACTTTGGTTCTAGAGAATTACTAGCGTCATGTATGTTCCAGGGGTACTATTTATATTTCGGGCAAACAATAGCAAGTATTTTTATATGAAAATGGTTTTATTCTTTTCAAAATATTTCCCTTGATGATTAAACACTTTTGTAAGCAGTTTTTCCATTCCTCTTGAGACACCTCCAAAACTGCTGTTGACCACGCTGTTTACTTTTTGTATTCGGGAATAAGAAGAAGTCATTGGTTATCAAATCAAGACTGTATAGAGGATAATACAAAATTTTACCTTTTTGACGAGATGTACGATTCGTCTTCGGACCTTCCTACGTTGCGAACATTTGCTTCGCTGTGCTTTTTACGAACAACTTTTATTAGATCTAGCTCGCCTTGGAATTCCGGATCTTACCCTGATATCCATGATTCGCCACCTGTCACAATTTTATACACGTCTTTTGAAACGTTTTGAGTACGTTTATGCTAGAAACTGTCAAACATTATTATGGTGTTGTCAGATTTTAGCTCTTTACATTACTGTTGCTCGTTCCCAAAATATAAATAGCACCCCACGTACATGTATTCTAAGTAGATTCGGCTGGTTGGTCGGACTTAATATACGATTTCGTCCGCATCAGGCTGTCACAATGATTTCATTTTATAGCCAAGGTGGAACCAATTTTTAGTATCGTATCCAGCTGCTTGGAAACGTTTCTAAATTGCTACTTAAGCATCCGATGTGGTGCAACGGTTTTTTCCCAAATTGAATAAGAAAAAAAAAAAAAAAAACGATCTGTAATTGATGTTTTCTCGGCACAAAATTTCTGTAGCAAATTAACATTTCTGAAGCAAACAAAAAAGTAAAAATGTGCTTCAAAGACTAAGCGGAAATAAATTATAAAATAATTTATCTTCCAAAATGCCATATAAATTATTATAAGAACACAAAATGCGTAAAAAATATCTCATTTGTCTGCATTTTTAAGTTATACACCCAATATTATAATACACATTTTAAGAGGATCTTAAGGAAACAGAAAAATTAAAAAAATAAAACATTTTATTAAATAATTTTGTTAAAATGTTGAAAACTTTGACGGATGAGTGATATATATTTGGAAATTAAACAAAAATAAATCATACCTTACGTTGTTCAGCATAACAATAAATTTCTTGTTAATTTTAATACTATTACTGAAGTAATTATTTGCATTTTGTATTTAAAAATAATAGAATTTTAAGATTAAGAACAAATTAATAAGATTAAATTAATTAATTGATATTATAATATTGATAGACTTTACCTAATTGTAGGTACAGAGGATGGATTAGTGTAGATTGTAGTTTAAGTCTATCAATTAAGTTACTTTCGAATTTGAAGACCTATACTGCATAATGGGAAAAGAAGATGATGCAAACATGATAATGATCCAAAATACACGCCCACAATTATAAAAACTGAGTCTAATGACATTGACTACATTGACATTGACTTTTTTATTGATAGCTCCAGTGAACGTTTCTTAACATCATCGAAGGCCTATGGAGATTTCTTCAAAAAGATTGTATTTGGTTATCCTAAAAATTTAAACTAATGTACAGGCTGCGTAAAATGATATCGACTTTAGCGACTACTTATTACAACAAATATATGGTATTTTTAAGTCTTACAACAAACGAGGAGCCTCTACTGCTTAAAATATTCCATTTCCAATATAAAGAAGCACTGTTTGGTTTTAGTTGGTGCTATTGGTTGTAACGAAGCTTCACATTTACTGTAAATCTTTCCCTGCTAGTAATTTGTTGACTTTACATATGAAATTTTTGTATTTTTTGTTTTGAGAAAAACATATTGTTACGAAAATGAAGTTTGGGAACAACTGTCGTTTGTTAAATGGCTAAAAAAATAAACAAAAGCCAAAAGAAAACCGATTACAATAACATGAGCAGAAGCATAGTAAATAAAAATAAACGGCAACAATTAAAACGGCCAGAAAAGGAAACAAATAACAAACAACAACAAAACACTAAGAACCGAAAGAAGTAGATGGTCATAAAAACTAAAAAGATAGTAAAGGAAAGAAATTGAATCTACCTGGAATATCGATAAGTTCGAGAGTTATATAAAAAGCAAATCGATGCGAACAGAAGACAGTTTATTTGGTGTAAACACAGCGAAGAAATTTACTTGTAAACTCAGCGTGAAGAGAGTTTACAAGGAGTAAACTCGTGAAGTGAATCGTGAAGTAAAAACTCAGTAAAGAGAGTTAAGTGTGGACAACCTCTAGTTGAAATGGTCGCGATCGAACCTAAGTTGTAACAGCGATCTGATTGGAAGATCTTTAGGTAGAAAGATTTGTCGAGTAATTTTTTTTACAAAGTGGTAAGCAGAAAGCGTAATTAAGATTAAAAATTGTTATTCCTCGTGGAAATGTTACGAGCAGTGAAACACAAAACTGTGTTAAATAAAGAATTTTCAATTTAAAAAAACACAATATTTATTTTATTTTAACTGCTATCTACAAACCCATAAATAAACTCTTTTAGAGGGTAACAACGTAATAATATTGCATTTTAAGTTCAATATATATATTGCAGTATAGCTTTCTGGTCGTTTTTATACCCACGCAATAATTAAATATCTCAAGCTCCTTTAAATTAGCATTTATTTTAGTAATGATCTCTTTGTGCGTCTTAGATGTTACACCATCCAGCTATATCTTTTATATCGCATCTAAACCAGAGGAAATAACAGGGCGGTTTTGAAGCCCACATAGTTCCCAATAAATAAAAAGAAAAAAAATATCTGTAGAAAGTTCTGGGACAATGTGGGTTAATGGATTTAATAGACTTGGGAGTGACGTGATGAAGTGGTCCAGCTAAAGGAAAGCAGCCTGGTTTTCCAGTTTACCTTTGGCGATGACGACAAGAATCAGACGAATGATCAGGAGGAAACGCCACCTACTGGGAAAAAGTTACAATGCTAAGTAACTTAGCAAGGTTCTTCACCACTACGCAATAATATGGAGCCAAACTACAGTAGACTAATCATCTATTTAGCTTGAACATCAACTTAATTAATGAAACTAAAACAAGGCAATGGATGCTTTGTGTAAAGCCAATATGCTAGAAGAGCGACGGAGAAAAAAAGCATGCGGCTTTATTTGTGATAATACGATAACAACTATTTTATTTAATAAAATCAATTTTGTCTATACACCTATTCTATTCAATTTGTTAAATTTTTGTTTAAAAAGTTATCTGCTGTTTAAAACTAAACTAATAGGTTGCTAATGATTTGGCAGTAGTCCTGTTATAAATATTATTTACTTTAAAAGTACTTGTGCTGGATATACATAAATTCTTAAATTATTAAACTACTCTTGTAGTTTGAGAGACACTACTTATTATTACATTAATAATTTGTAAAGTAAATCTAGTTTGAAAAGCTCTCACATACTGTCATATAAATTAATTTCCGTTCATATATATCCTTATACTGCCAATCTTACTCACCAACTTGTATGTGTTAATTAAATAATCATAATTCAATATATTGTATATACAAAGTTGTTCTGCTTGAAATTGTAACGTATCTCTGTTTGATTTTGGTATGAGTTCCTAACAACAATCTGTTGGTATCTCTCTCTTCTATTGAGTACAAAATGAATTTAAATAATTATGTTTGCTGATGGCTGCGTATTAAATGTGACATAAAATGTACAACAAGATTTGCTCATACAACAAGTAATATAAACGACTACAGCAATAATTAGTTGCAACATCACCAATACAACACTCGAACAACAACTAAAAGACACCAGTCAACATGAAAGAGAACATTGAGTCGAAGAAAAAGAGAAATTAGCCAAGACCACAAATCTTTTGTGACAACTATTAAGACAAACTTCTTGTAACATAATTTACTCTCCCTCTGTTTGTGTGTGTAAGTAAATACGTGTGTATTTACAAATGGTTCTACAACTGGGCATGATAAAATGTTGAATAAAAGGAATGTTAAGTTAAAGGATGAGAGATAGAGAGGATGGGAAGTGAAGAAATCTTTATAGTTTTGGCAAACAATAATTCGTTATGAATATGTGGATATATTTATATGTGTGTGTCTGTGTGTGTGTACTAAGTGTACTTTGTCTATGTATAGAGTTAATAAATGGCCATAATTCTTGTTGACACCACATAACTTATATTGGCCTCTAGATTCAAAGTGTTAAGCCAATCAATTCATTAGGAAACTTACTACAATACAAAATTAAGTATGACTGTAAAAGCAAATATAGCCGACATGCATGGCACCCTAGCTAGGAGCACTAGGATTAATTACAATTGATATGTGTTTTACACTTTTGCTCACTAGCATCTTTCAATCGACTTACTTTGTTTTAGTTTCGACGAATATCTATGAATTTATATGGTCTTTTTTTAGCAGTTTATATGCTTCAGTTTATCTGATTGACCGTAACAAAATCGTTTTTGTCATGATTTCTTTTTTGACCAAAATATTAATAACAAAACAAATTATTGGAATGAAACAAACAACAAAACATTAACATAAAAAAATAAACACAAACTTGACAATTACTAATTCGAATACGGGCAAAATTAAACATCGGCAAAATGAAGGACTGTTTGATCCAAAGGGGAGAATTTAATTATGTGTCCTACCATCGGCAATAGTGCTTTCCCTTCCCCTCAATATTCCTTTCCAAACCTTTGGGTGTGAACCACTTGAAGGGGTTGCAGTTGGATTATTCAGTGGTGAAGGTATAACACTGGCTGCTGAATAATCAACCAGCAGTAACCCATTTCCACGTCGTACGCATTCAGAGGGGGAATGTTTGATTTTTGTTTAATTTATATATTTATTTTGTCTTTTATTTGGTTGAGTTTACGTAATGGCAGGACGCTTTCGGATTGATTTCTGCTATGTGCGTGGGCTACGGGCACACTTTTTCTCCGTGTATGTGCACATTTGTCTCCATAGGCCGGATGTTTTCGCCTTATGTAAGACCCAGATTTCTGAAAATGCTGTCCCTGCTGTCTCCTTCTGTCCCTTTTTAATTTTCATAGGGGTCTTGCTATGTACAATGAAGTTATGTACCAATGCCAGCAACCTCTGGGCATGTATGATGCGGAATTTAACTGTCTAAGTTAATTTAACTGTCTAAGGAATTTAACTGTTAATTTCAGAATCAGCGCACATCTTTTACACTTCAGGTTTTTGTAAAGAAGCCAAAACGCGGGAAGAGAGGTTACCATATCTGGCTTCGACTCTCTTTCCGACTCAATATCGAGTATCCTTTCGAATTACCCGAACAGTGAAATTGTTGTTGCTGGTGATTTCGATGTTCATAATTCGTCTTGGTTACGCCATTCAGGCCGTACAACTCCACGAGGCCAATACGTTGAGTTGTTTGTCGCGCACAATCACTTTGCGCAATTAGTGAATGAACCTACACATATATCGTGTGTAGATGAGCACCAGAACAATACCCTCGACCTTTTCCTCGGAAATTCGGATCATTGCACAGTTTCTGCCTCATTCTTGTCCACCGCTCTTCGCGAGGTTCCGCCCATGGCTACGGAACGAGCTATTTTTAACTACGAGGATGCTCGTTGGACTGAGCTCAACGATTTTTTTGTGCATTTTAATTGACAACTTTGTTTCCTTGTTTCAAACGTCGATGCCATGGCAGAAATGGTGGTGAATATAATAATGCTAGGGATTGATATTTTCATCCCATCCAAAAAGCTTTCGATTAAGCCCAGAAACAAATCTTGGTTTAATCTGACGTGTAAATTGGCAATCAGATCCAGAGAGGAAGCATCCAGGAATTGGCGCAGTAAGAAATGTTGCCATACTGATTGCTTCGCAAAAGTTAAAACTTTTGGTCATTAGTTCAAAGGGCATGAGAATTCACTGTGACGTTCGTTGGAATGATCACATATTTCAAGTGTTGAAAGAAGCATTCAAGTGCCTTGGTTTTTGGAGACGGCGCAAGAAATAATTTACTCCATCTGATCTCCTTAATATTTACAAGACCTATATTCGACCCGAAATGAAATACAACTCTCATGTATGGGCCGGTGCTTCAAAGTCTATTTTGGAGCTTCTCTACCGCGTACAGGAGATGGCGAAGATGCGCATCAATGACGGTAGGGTAGCCAACTCTATCGATTCATTGCAGCACCGTCGCAATGTGGCGTGTGTTTCATTGTTCTATCGGTACTATAACGAAATGTGTTCTAACGAAATTAAAGAATTAATTACCAAAAATCATATATTTTTACGCAGTACTCGTATTTCTCGTAGAGCGCATCCCTTTGTAGTTGATTGTCTAGTAAATCGCACAACGCATTATAGGGAAAATTCGTTCTTTGGTCGCACTGTTCGGTTGTGGAATAATCTTCCAGCGAAAGTATTTCCTGCCACTTGCGACATGAGTAAATTTAAATCTAACGTCCATAAACAATACTCCCGCTGTCCTCCTTCCAATAACCTATTTTCCTAGTACCAGCACAATGCACTGCATGAGTAGGGGCCATCCCTTGGGTGCTGGTCTTATATAAAAAAAGTACTTAAGTACTTAAGTTCAACAGAGTTTTAGCATTACCTGTATTCTCTGCTTATTTGAATTTAGCCAGATCTTTCCAGTCTCGAAGGAGATGGGAACCAGTCTGTACTTCAGTTACCTTCCATGCCCAGATTTTCAAAAACCCAATAAATGGTAAACGTCGTATATCTTACTATCTGCACAGGAAACAACCTACATTCATAAATGATTTCCTATGTGCTATGTATTCTTTCTAGAGCTATAGTTTTATGAAATACATAGCTTTTCCTTTTGAATATTTTTTAATTCCTGATATTTATACTGCGCGGCATTCTTTGTAGCCATTATTTCGGTCTGTATGCTATGTCTTTTTGGAATACTAATTTTTCAGAAACATCCTCAGTGAAACAAAAACAATTTTTATAATATTGTTACAGAAATCAGGTTTGGCACCCCTGCGTTCATTACATAAACAAAGGCTACAAGAACAACTATACGTACTGTTTACAAATAACTAAATCGACAACAGCAAACAGCAGAAATAAAGTAAATAAAAATAAATCGGCAACAACAAAAACTAACAGCAAATAAAACAAGTAACAGATAATAATAAGCAACAGCAAAAAATAAGAGCTGAAAGAAGTAGATGTTTACATTCGCGTCGCTACATAAGCACTAAATAGAAAGTAAAAGAAAGAAATGGAATCTACCTGAATAATCGAGAGGTCCGAGAGTTTTCAGCCATATAAAAAGCACATTGATGCAAGCAATATTCAGTTTATGTGCTGTAAACTCAGCGAGCGTGTTATTGTCTTGAACTCAGTGTTAAGAGAGCTTAGTGTGGTTGAACTCTGTTTGAAAAGGTTGTGATCGAACCAAAGTCGGGCTGAAAGTTCTCTAGGTAGAAAGATCTGTTGAGTAATTTTTGTTGTTTACAAAGTTGTAAACAGACGAAATAATTAAGAATAAAAATACAGTGGCGCAAAAAACTGTCTAAATAAAGAAATTTAATTAAAAACTAAACACAAGATTTATTTTTTTTAACTACAATCTACGAACTCATAAATACACGTTTTTAAAAAGGTTAAACCGTAACAATATGATATATCTGCCACAATTTGGTTTAAATGGTGAATAGAGTCATTAAAGAAGATCATTATTATTGAAAGTCGTTCTCGTTGCATTTTCCTTTTGAGTGTTCCAAATACGATAACAACCATATTTTAATCTTATAACTAACGGTAGCGTACAGTAAACAATTACAATAACAATACCAACTAAATATTATTAGTTGTATGACTACAATGCTAGTATATTGGTTTAACTGCTATTTACTACACACATGGTACTCAGACGTCATAGACATAACAGTATAAATATAAAGGGTATTTACACTATGAGTTTAGTATGTGAAAAAAACTAAAAGAGATGAAAAGTACTTTTCTTTGTAAGGGTAAAAATCAGTGTCGGTTAAATTACTTTAGTCGAATCTGTGTTGTAGTCTGAAAACCGTTTTATTGTTATTATTAATAAGGGCGGAAAGGTCCAACTGGTTGTGGTAATGTGATCTAAAAATATCTATTGTGTCAAAAAAAGACCGCTTAAAACTCTTTTCTTTCCTGCTTGTGCCTTAATCTGTTATTATCCAGATCTTACTTGCTCAACATTTTCGTTGCAGATTTGATTAAATACACATTTAAAAGAAAATAACTTTTATTTATTGAAATTCACGTTGTATATCGAATATGAAAACATATATTATTACTCATTAAAGATATGTGCAGAATTTGTTAAATGGTTTTGCTATAGACAGAGCTGATCATTTTTTTTAAAACTCTCTACGACGAGTTTTTTTACAGAAATTAAAACTAAAACTCTATACAAGAATCTTTTTTGCAAAAATATATAAAAAAGATTATCTTTATCCGCCCGACTTTACATAATTGTTTGGTACTAATGGCGTTTTCTTTTCCGGAAAAAGTGTTGCATTTCTTTTGTTCTTTGCCAAGAAATATAGACAAAAAATACGAAATATAAATTTTTTTTAAAGGTAACACTTGTCCTTCTTTGTATAAGGAACACAAAAAACAGGGCAACAAAGTCCAACATTTTTTTCTTTCTGAAATGTTCGATTGCCTTTCAAAATTTGAGTTTTTAAATTAAAATTTAATTTTTAAAATTCGATTTTCACCGGTGTGAGTCTTTCACTTGAATGTTTCACGTTATTATTGAATGTTATGTAGCGAGCCAGTCGACTCCAATTTACCCACTACATTATTAAGAGTGATCCCATGAGGACGATTATGTTAACCGAAAACATCACTTATTTTCTAGAATATCAAAATGAAGTTCAGGTTAAAAAAATCTATACTTCAAAGAGAGACATATTACAACAGAATAACATAATTAATTGGCCGGCTGATTATGTTATTTGACTCCTGTTGATTTCATAACGTGAGGCCATGTTACAGATGCAACAAGTGGGACTACAACCAATTTTATTTTTACACACATTGAAAAGGATCTACAGTAAAACGCTGGCTCAAAACGGTTTTTCATTGCCTAATACCCAAAACCGGTTGCTTGCAAATGATATGAGGTGACGCCATTGTTGAAATATTTTCAGATGTTTAGGCCTGAGAGTGAAACCAGGATCTCTTAGCAGCATTAATAAACTTAATACAATAAATTTAAACAATTTTGGTAATCTTTTTTGTAGGAAAGTACTTTTTTGTAGTAAATAAAGGTACTTATATAAGTAAGTACTAATAAAATAGGTAAAATTGTTCTTTTTTCGAAATATTTAGTCCAACGCCCTTTGAAAATAGTTTGTGTGCCAACAAAAATTGTTTTCTTTGCTCTTATTTTTGTCTCTGTAAAACAATGAAAACAATAAAGACTTGGAGGATAAAAGTTTTGGCAAATAGTACACGAGTACAACTTAATACATAAAAGAGGTGAAAATCTTTTTTTATTACATTCTCACTCATTTATATCAATACGGAAAAAAGGAGAAAATATTTAGTTTATTGGTATGGGATTAAATTTTATTTAATTTGTTTTTTGTAATCAGAGCAAAGGAGTGAAAGAATGATAAAGAAAAAAAAACTGCAACACTTATTGCCAAAATTAAATTGTAACCAAAGTAGGGATACTCTAAAAAACAGAAATAAAAATATTACTACTATTGTATTACTACTTATACATACATATTACTGCAATAGTGGAATTCACGTTTTGCTGTAAGCTGCTGTTGTATAATTCTATATACAAATATAAAAATAAGTTATTCTATGTTCGAGATTTAATAACACCAGAGCAACTCAACCGATTTACAAACCAATTCATGCGTTGAAAAGATGTACATTTATTGATAGTGCTATGCCTATAACCTTATTTATTTGTCTATATCTTCTAAACGATAACAGTAAGACACTTCAAGTTTGGTTCAGATAGGTTTGTAGCCAATACAATACATAGTCTCCCATACAAAGTAGATATTAATTTTGGTATATCTTCAGAACGGTTCAAAATTTCAGATATGCATTGAAAGGTATTCACTAATATTAAGATGTATTTGCTTAAAAATGAAATGCCATCATACATAGTAAGTGAATGAATGAAGTAAAAATACAAGCAAATATTTCATTTTGATAGAGTGAATGTGTAAATATTTTATATAAATCTAAAGTATTACTATATAACATTATACCAAAGTACAGAGCGTGGCTCATCTGCGGGAGATTAGTGATGAATTATATAGACATTTTTATTAATTATAAGAATTTGTTAATGCAGGCCTATAAAAACTTTTGTTTACTTAGGGTTTTCTGATTTTTAATTTGTATATAATTTCTAGATCTTTGCTTCTTTCATGTACAATTTTTAACAGTATTTTGTGTACTTCTAATCTTATATGAAGTGGTCTTCACGTCTCAGCTAATCTAGTTGAAAAAAAAAAAAATAAATTTAAAAAATAAAATAAATTTTGGCATAGCAAAGAGGCCTCTTCTTTACTTAAAGCAAGTATTTAACATTTCTCCAGCTAAAAAATCTCTATTAGTACGACTCTAATGCATATTTCGACAAAATATTTAATTTGAAAAATATAGGTGGCAAAGAATTTATATAAAATCATCTCCAAATAGCCTGAAATCAAACCAGCTGTTGTTTAGAAATTTAAACTTCAGGTCAGACAGATTTTAATTTAACTCATCAATGAGGTGGACTACGCTAAATACTTCTTTTGTTATCTTCTGTTGATGCACGTTATCAACGTTAAAGAAACAGAACAATATTTAAGGCAACCTTCCTTTTAAAGGGTGTTCTAACAAAAATAAACGATGTTAAGGCGTGAGTCGCACCTTAACGTTGAGTTGTTTGCCCAACTTAATTTGACATTTCTTAGTTTCAGGTATGACAAATTCAACGCAACTGGGCAGCGCGTTAAAACTGTTGAGGCCTTCTACGAAAATCGACGTTCAAGCCACAATGCATCTTGTGCACTTCGTGATTTTTTAGGACAGCATAATCGACTAAAAGTGTCTACATTCGGGAGAAAATTTCAGCAAATTGGTTCTGAAGGAAATGTCGAGACATCTGTGCATATTCGCCCAGTTCGTTCTGCGGAAAACATTGCTGTTGTTCGCGATAGTGTGGCAGAAGAACCGTCAACCGCGAATTGTCATCATGCCCAACAACTGACAATCTCACGAACATCACTGATGCAGATTTTGAATAAAGATTTGAATTTACACGCTTACAAGGTTCGATTTTCTCAAGAGCTGAAGCCTACTGACCATTTCAAACGTTGTCAAAACGCCGAATGATTAGTTGAACAGACAGAAGTGAATGGTGACTTTACAAAGAAAAATTATTTTCAACGACGAGGCACACTTTCACATCAGTGCATTCGATAAAAAGCGGAACTGCCGCATTTGAGCAAATGAGAACCCACAAGTGATTGTTTAAAAGCCGATGCATCTACAAAGAGTGACTGTTTAGTGCGGTCAATGGGCTGGCGGTGTTATCTGGCCGTACTTCTTCGAAAATAGGTCGGCCAAGCAGTTCATTAAATTTTGTTTGCTATCGCGAGATGATAACAGACTTTTTGTGACCAGCAATTGAGGACGATATGTGGTTTCAACAGGATGGTGTCAGACAGCCAACAAAGCAATGGCTCTTTTGCACGATAAATTCATTGACCGTGTTATCTCATGTCGGGCGATGTTGATTTGAGGACATTTAAAATAAAAATTGTACGTCAATAAGCTAAGAACGATTTAAGAGCCAAATGATGGTATAATTCGGTACATTAAGGACATAGAACATCAATTATGTCTCAGAGTATTTGAAAACATGGACCGAGATATAGAGGCATGCTACCAAAGCCGTGGCTAGCATTTGGCCAATATTTTTTTTCGCAAATAATTATCGTAGATCCTTCTATCACAATACAAAATATTAAGTTAATTCTCTAAAAACTTTTTGTTTTATTTACAATTAACATCGTGCGTTTTCGTTGGACCACCATTCTTAAGACTGATTGATCCTTATCTGGTATAGGCGTAATGAATCTCAAACTAAATTTTAAATGCTAAGAGTGGCATGCGATGATTTAATAATAGCTAATTACTTGACTCGAACTCCAATTACGATTGTGAATTATAGTGCTTACACTAAACAAAAGTAATTCGAATTGAGAAAAATTAATTTTTAATTTCGAAAAAATATACATGAGGAAGTGAATATGCATGTTTATCTGCGTTGAAACATAATGCTTCCTTAGGAATGCTTATAATTCGCTGAATCTTAATATTCACAAATGTGAAGTGATCTATGATAGGATAGCCAAAGTTTATCAACTACTGACGCAAATGTTTAATATATAAGGGGGTCAATTTAAAGGCAAAAAAAGTAATGCATCCATATAAGATGCATTAAACTTTATAATTTAGAGTAGAGGAGAGCAATTTTGTGAGTTTACATTGTAATTGTGATGTAAGGATTAAATAGCCGAGCTTGAACGTCTGTTATATACTTTGATGTTTCTTCCTCTTGTAATAATTGTAATAATTGGGTTATAACAGACGTCTCTGCAGCTACTCTCATTGTTTTATTGGCTTATTTTATTTCTATATGTAGAAGAGTTTGAATATGTGATTTGGTGTGTGGTTAAGTATTGTCGATTCTGTCCACATGGACAATGTATTCGTAAAATACTCATGTATTTTAGGTTATACTACAAATGTTCAAATAATAAAATTAATTGCCAATGAGAGCACAAGTTCAAATACACTTTTAAATACTACAAGTGGGTGCAAAACAATTCATATGAAATACAAATGGAACAAAATTAAATAAAACAAAAGACAAAATAGACAGACAACAGAAGAATTAAAAAGTTTTTCCTTATTTTCGTCGAGGTGTTCAAACTAATTTTATTCGAAACTATTTCAAGTTTCTTTCATTATGTTACACACATACACACACACACATACATCCATACCTTTTTATTTTCTTTTGTATTTAAACCTGAGTAAGTGTGTGAAAATCTCTTGAAGTGTTTCTTATGTTTCTTTTATTGCAAACGGGGTAGAATGTCTTTCATTCATTTACTCCGTTTTTCTTTATTACTTCAGTTTCTCATTTTTTGTTTGTTTTAGCTTTAGTGCCATGCCATGGCATGGCAATGTATTCATAGAGGAGCGGGATATTTTATGTGAATTAAATTTCCGGTGACATAAACTTAATTAGCTTTTATTCTTCTTCTATTCTGAGTCTACTTTTATTTGTGCTGCATTTTTCGATGTAGTTGAACTGGGCTTTTATTTTTTATTTCGGGTTTCTTTTCTTTATTTTTGTTCTGCTTTTTTGGCATTTTTCTGTTTTTTTTTTTTTACTGTATAATTTCATTTCGTTTCTTTTGTTTTAAAACTAAATTTCTATTGTACTATCGTGTATATAATTTTCTATTGAGTAAGATTTAAGGTAAGTTGTGTAATAATGAATAAATAATTTAGTAGAATTTTTAATTTTCAGAAAAATTTTTCAAAGAATGAATATATAAAACTTTCTTTTGATTTTAAAATTAATTGCGTCTTTAACAGAAAATTGAAATTATTTTTTTGTTTGTTAGTATATTTGAGACAGAAAATTCTATTGTCAAAATAAAAAGATTACTTAGAATAATATTTTTTAAGCTCATTACTCTGAGACCAATTTTCTGCGTTAAATGTCTTAATACGTCATACGACGAATAAGAGAATTAATATTTTTTATACAAAATTTCAATAAAAGAGAATTTTAATTTTAATTTCTTTAGTTAAAGGCTTTCACGGCTCCATACGTTGTATCTGATAATTTTTAGCAACTTTCTTTTTGTTAACACATTATTTGGAAACTCAGCTGACTTTTTGTATCTTCCTGTATCATGTTGTCAAACATGTTGAGTTTGGTCTATAATTTAAGCATAAATCGATTTACAAACGAACAACGTTTGCAAATACATAAACACGCAAAATTTCCATATTTGGTGTGAACAGCAGCAAGAATTGCTAATGCATCCTGAAAAATGCTCTGCTTGGTGTGGATTATGGGCCGGTGTAATCACTGGACCGTGCTTATTCAAAGACGTCGAAGGGAGGAACGTTACTGTGAATGGCGAGATCTACCATGCGATAATTAAAAAATTGTGCGATTTAAAGCCTTCAGACTATTTTAAGGCTAGGGAGACCGATTATTCGACTTTTTTCAAAAACCGGTTTTCGAATAATTCGAAAAGTAGCACTTTTTAAAAAACCCGTTTTCGGTTAATAGTAAATCAAATAACCGGTTTACTGGTTCTTGTATTTAAGCGCAGAGCTGGACCACGTCGTTTTGAAAATAAGCAGAAGCTGATGAAGAGCTTAAAATTAAGGTGGCAATCGATACTAACAATAATTCCAACAAATCTCATAAAAACTATACCAAAATGGTGTGTAGAGGCCACAAAACCAAAGTTTATTGTACAAAGTACTGCATAATGCTTAAGTTTTGAACAGCTACTCAAGGAGCTAATTTAGTTTCTCTTGTATTTCTTGGTAGAGAATGGAATTAAAGGTTTATTATTATAGTCATAATTTAGGTGCCTAAGATAACAAAAATTAAATGTTTTACTTTGAATAAATCTGATAGTAATATACGAGTCCTTTGTTGAAAAGAAAATTCGCTTAGAATTCGAGCATCACGTATTTAATAGTGTGTGTCACTGTGGTATGTTACGTAAGAACTAACCTTCCAACCAAGAGAACGTCGCTTGAATTCCAGGCCATACCATCTGACAATTTTCACAACATTACTATCGACTCGTTATGTGTATTCACTAATATATCTGCCGTTCGGAAACGGCGTTTGCAGGTTTGTGGGCTTTCAATGAGTCTAGCTGATCATTCTCCATATATAAAAATCAATATTTATTTACAGAAGATGAGAAAAGGTTATTTTCGCTCAAGAGTGCATACCTTTTTCGATCTACATTGGTTTTTACGTTCTTTGTGAGACATACAAGGTAGTCATATATACAAAGTGCATAAATTTATACAAATAGTTAAGCGATGAGCATGTTTTCAATAAAAAAAAAAATACAAACGTATAAAAGTTATACTTATTTAAGTTAACCGGTTATTCGTGTTAAATGAACCGGTATTAAAAAAATGAAGATTTTGAAAAAACCGTATTCAATAAAACAAAAAAACCGGTCGAATAATAACCGTCCGATCTCCATAGTTAAGGCTCACGTCTACAGGGACAATCTCGCAACGGTTGACGCACTGGAGGACAATATTGAAGAATTTATTCATGAGATGCCGGCTGATATGCTAGAGAGAGTATGTCAACATTAGACCCATCGTATGAAACTTTTGAGGCGAAGCCGCGGTCAACATTTACTTGAAATCATCTTTGAATTATCGACTCAGATAAAGATTTCATACATTTTTTTAAATTGTATGTGTTTTTTTAAATCAATTCCAAAAGCACTTAACAAATCACCCGAGTGTTAATCTCTTCTAGTAACTTAGCTTTACATAATATTTGTAAGTATTGGAGTTTTCGAATTTTTTGGCTTTTCAAACAAACTTTTTTTTTTTGTAAATTCGCATTTTATTTCCCAATATAGTTTTCCAATTACGAGTTTAATCTAAAGAGTTTACATTTCAATAAAAAAAAGTTATGTTAAGGGCGTTTTCGGTCATACAACATATATGGGCCGCCAAATAATTTTTTTTTTTTGAAAATGCTATAAAAAACTACTGAATGTTTTCTTAAATTTCTTTTTTTATTTGAAAGTACAATCCTTCCGGTAAATAATGAAAAATAATTTCATTCAAATGGCTGCCTCGGCTGGCCATGCAGTAGCCTACACGATCGGTCAAATTTTGAAGCACATTATCGATTGTGTGCAGCTGTATTTCACCAATGGCTTCACGAATATTGTTCTTTAAAGCGTCAATTGTCTCTGGCTTGTTGGCGTAACACTTATCCTTGACGGCACCCTACAAATAACAGTCCAACGGTGTCAAATCGCAGCTCCGAGGTGGCCAAACGACATCAGCTCTGCGTGTAATACCATCTTCAAAAACAGGGCGCAAAACATCGAGTGTAGCTTCGGCTGTGTGGCACGTAGCGCCGTCCTGTTGAAACAAAATGTTGCTAATATCCTCCTCTTCAATTTTTGTGAACAGAAATTCGTTCAACATGTCCCGATAACGATCGCCATTGACTGTAACGGACACTCCTTGCTTATTCTCGAAAAAAAATGGCCCAATTATGCCTCTGGACCAAAATCCGCACCAAACAGTGACTCTTCTTGGGTGTATCGGCTTTTCAATGTATGCGTGCGGGTTTTCTGTGCCCCAAATGCGACAATTTTACTTGTTTACATACCCGCCAAGATCAAAATGATCTTCACCTGAAAAGATGATTTTTCCTTTTTTTCATTCTGTAACATTACCATGATTTTCAAAGTAATGTCGCAATATTTTCCAGCGTTGTTCAAGCGGAAGGATAAAACTAATTATCTGTCAAATCAGACATGAGCTAAGTATTACCATTCACGAAATAAGCACCAGTTGGAAAAAAACGTTAGATGGCGGACGCTTTAGTTTATTAAGAAGTATTATATCATCTGCATAGCACACTTGTTCAAATCCCTCCCTTGTCCATAAGAATCCTTAAAATAATATTATTAATGGTTACCTACAGGAGTGGGCATAGAATATCACCTGTGGTGTCCGCTGACTTAATTTACGTTTTATGCTCATATGTTGTGTAGATCACAGTTTTTATAGTTTAACGTTCACTTAACATACAATAGTAATAATGTAATATCCATATATATATGAAAAAAAAAAAAAAATTTAAGAAAAAAAACCTGGAAAAATAAACTAAATTTCTATACAAAATATAGAATATTAAGCAAAACACCCAGATTTTTGTCTATTTTTCCATGCAACTGTCAGACGTCTTTCCATTTTTGCAAGCTAAACTGACAGCAAGATTTTGCAACAATCTAATCCAAAACAAGGCCCTCATAACCAAAATAAGAAAGTTTTTTTTGTTAGTTGTGGTGTTGTGTTTATAGAAATTTAACCCAAAGTAAAATATTATTTTTATTTTTAATATTTCTTACGTTTTTTTTTATATCACAAGCCAAGTAGAAAACTATTTTCCACAAGCCTTACCGACTTTACTACAAAAAGAAAAATAAGAGAATTTTAAATACAAAAATAAAATATTTCTAACTGCTTAGCTGCTAGGAGAAAGGCAGATAGATATATGAATTCTAAATAACATGTATCTTCCAAAGGTGTTTGCCTAGAAATGTATGAAAAAAAAAAACAACAACAAGCTCAACACTTGATATGCTAAAATCATATGGAAATTATTATTATGGCAATTAAAACTTGTAACACATATGTATACAAACAAACGTAAAGTTTCTTCAATTTCTGACAACAATAACAAGAGAGCAAGCTCTAACTAAAATAGGTAAAACTGAAAAGAGAGATATTTATTTCCTACATAGGACGAAAGTATTTCTTAACACATGCAATTTACACACACAAATTTTAAGGCAAAATATTTCTAAAATTCTTGAGGCAATTTTCGTTGCTTTGGCTTTAACTTTTGATACTGAATGTGGAAAAAAAAATGAAATGAAAACTAAAAACTTTTTTTTTATTTTAAGAGTTTTCTGAAAGTGTTTTAACAAGTTTTATGCGCATTAAATTTTTATTTTATTTTTTTTTTTAAATTGCACATTAAATTTTAAAATTTATATGGAGGTCTGTACAATAGATCGGAATGTCGCAGTACTTTTTAACCTTCGTAATAATGATAATTATAATTAATAAGTTTTGTGAGCAAAACAAAAGATTCCTTCCGATCTATTGCACAGCCCTCCATCTACATAAAGTTTCCTATAATATTTCCCATAATCTATCGATCTGACGAAATTTAGATCGGTCAGTTGGTACCAACCGTGACAACTTCCCACTCAGTATCTGATAGGCACCCAGATACTTCCTCTTAGAATGCATTAATGCCCCACATGTAGCCAGTATTTGCTCTGGTGATTAGATTTTATCATTACAGAATCTGACCATCGGATTTGTACATTTAACCTGCAATAACCGGTCAAAAGCCCGGTCAGTATCCTTATGCTGTCTCTGGACATCCTTATACAGTATTAAAATCTTCTCCTGTCGTAGTTATCCAACAACAGCTTAGACTATCTCAGACCCGTACGGACAGAGAAGAGTACCCGCCTCTCATTATTCTCATTTCCATTAAATATGCACTTCCAGGCCCCCCCCCCCCCAGTCCAGAAAAGTGTTATTGTGTAACTTTCTGTCCGACTGACACCACTTGAGCCTTTTACATCAGCTTACTATCCAGTATTATTCCTGGATATTTAACCTCCTTCCATGGTGGTATTTCCTTGCCCGGGTTAATGTTTAACCCCGTCGTCCCACATCACCCATTCACTATTCCAAGTTCCTTCCGTATTATTTCACACAAGGTATCCCCGAACCATATAGCCTTGGCAGACATTGCCCGCCAAAGATAGTGTTCTTAAAAATTTAGCAATAACTAGACTCTACATTAAGGGCAATAGGACCCTATATTAGTGCTGACACTTATTTTAACGTTTCCGGCACTAGTTTCCGCAGATCTAGTACGAAGTACATCTGCCAGACATCTGGATATAGTAGGGTACACTCCCCTTCCTTCTAGCGCCTTCTCTATAACTTTGTGTGAAGTGTTATTAAAGGCTGAAACTTGTTAAATGAAGCAATTTATTTGATTGTTATATTATTGTCATCACGTAAGTTTTTTGTCATGATGAAACACAACACTTTTTTGGAAAATCATCGGATCATTGTCAAAGTGCTGTTGTAAACAATAGTGTTATAAAGTTATTTTATATTTTTAATTTATTCGCTTTATTGCACTGGAGGATAGCCATTTTGTTTTGTAATATTTCATTTCATTTTTAGGAATCACAGAAGAGACTAACTGCACAATTTTGTTTTACATTTAGTGGATTGTGTAATTATAAGAATATCAATTATAATATAATTTTAGATAATAAAACAACACAAACGCCGTCAAAATTTGTAAGCCAAATATACAATATGTTTTATTACTTTCCTGGAATAACAAAGTTGGTTGCTACCCTTTGCCAAAAAGTCACAAAATTTTAGTTGCTGCCGCAACAAATAGAGATCAGAATTGATCGTTTTGCGAGCATGTAACAGCTTGTACGAGATAATTCAATCCAATTTGAGCAAACACTCGACATAGTTTTGATTACAATTTTTTTTTCTTTAATATACTTTTATAAAACAAAATTATTTTCTCTTACATTGCTTGCATTTTATTTTAGGCCATAGTTACCCCAAGCATTGACACATGAGTGTTCTTACTTCAAAAAGTGTATTGCGGGATAAAATAAATTAAGATTAACCAGGATTTACTTTTCCATTCCTTAGAATTTTCATCAATAATTTTTTTATGTGATTGCATGCTTACAATAAAATAAATTACTTGATTGATTCTCTCAATTACTATGATGTTCACACGATACACACGTAATTCAAATTGACAACAATGTTTGATATAAATACTTACATAATATATCAGTATGTTAACTTTACCCACGGGTAGCCCGCTACACGAACGTCCTTTAAAGTGAAATTTTTCTTAAGCAAAAAAAAATATAGGTTTGAGGTTCCGTAACTTGCTACACATTTATTACGTTTTTTTCATTCATAGCTCTCCTGATTTGCTTGGATTGGCTATATAGCCAGCCAACGTTAAATAAAGTCTGTAATAAATTAGTTTGTAGACTTCAAAGGCAGTAATGACCCATTAGTGGCAACCGACCAGTTTTAACCCACTTAGAGGTATCTGAGGGACCTTTAGCAAATTTCTTTAGGGCTGCTGGTGTTTTTAAGTTGTTAACTGCACACCAACTGATGTCAAAAATCCTCAACCAGAGCTTCGTTTCTTTTTGGTACTTGTGTTTAGTCTAGAGTTACACATACAAAATGCACCCAAGTAACAATTTTTTTTAACGTCATTGACTAAAGAAAACTGAAATTTAGTGACATTTTCCATTAGGAGTCGGCTATATACTAAACGATGTCTTCTACATTTCCCCGTTAACGAATAAAGCACTAATTATTATCGATGAAATTTTCTATTAAGACTCACTAATACATGAACGCTTGCCAGACAAAATCAACTTCTGACACTTATGAAAATTTTGACTATTACAATTACTAAAGTCTGGAATGATATAAAAAAAAAATTAATCGTCAGTCATCGATTATTTACCATTGTCACACTGATTCACTATGACGTTCGCCATCAAGAACGCTTAGTAAAACGCCAAGTGGCCAGAGTCATATTGAATCGTAGTGACAAAATATCAAATGTAATTCATTGTGAGTCAGGAATGACTTTTTAAAGTAATTGTCCAAATTGTTATGGATGACAAAAGTTGATTTTATCCTGCAGCCGTCCGTTTATTAGTGAGTCCTAACAGACAATATCCTCAAAATCCATTGTGCATTATTCGTTAATGAGGAGGGTGTAGCCGCCAAAATCCTGCATTGTTCAGCATGCAGTGGACTCATTACAAAAAATACCGCTAAATTTCAGCATGAAGTCGACTCATAACAGACAATGTCACTAAATTTCAGCTTCTTTCGTATGGCGACATTCAATGTCGTTACCATATATATTTCCCTTTGTTTGTGTCATTGTCACGATGATTAATCAACAAAATTTCTCGTTAATGATACTTTTATACGAATTTCTACTTAATACTGATATTGTGATTATGATTCATTGAAAAATCATAGTGACATTGTCCATCAAATTCGTCACCGGAAAGGTGATTCAAAGTGAATTATTGTATAGTGAATTATGTAATCTGGCTCACGAATTGCGAAATGAGGCAATTTGTTACAAAGTTGTTTAATAGTAGTTAAAAAATTTTTTAAAATTAGCATCGATCAAAAGTAGTAACGAACATGTTTATTATGATCAAAAAAAGTCGAATGTTAATAAAAAAAAGAGCCAATATATAAATCAGCAATATAATTTGTTCACAGCTTGAAGCTTTTTCGCTGTTTTATTTAATTGCCTCCGATTAGCATAACAGGGCAGTTAATAAATATACAATCTTTGCTAAACTTCTTATAACTCTATCACTTTATAACTTGATAAAATGCTTCAGATGGTTAGCTTTGCTTTGATCAGTGGAAATTAAGTTTAAAGTTAAAACTTTTATGACCACTGACCTGTGTAGGTTTAAAAACCATTTCGTTACGTTGGACTCCATAATAGCAGCCTTATTTAATTGTATATTGATTATTCTATAAATTCACTGGTGAAAATGCCTTAAATGTGGACATCACACAGTTAAATAAATTCAATTATGTTATGTACTTGCATTTAAGTTGTGTGACGTGCGAAGTCATAAGTAATAATTGTAACAAATTTAACAGATTAACAGCCACTACTGGAGACAAAAAAGAAAACAATTTCTTCGCATTTTATTACTGCTTTTATTAAAAATTTACAGTGACGATGACAATGGCCATAAAAAATAAAAACTGAACATCCATTACAACGTCTGTTATGGAGATGGAAGAAAGAAAGAGACCAAAGGATATGAAATGTAAACAACGAGAAAAACGACATTGAATGTCATATAAAATTACTGCTACAGAAACATGTATTTTTTACTTTTTGTCAAACGTGAACCACAAATTTTTTATTATTTTAATAGGAATTCTCTGTTTGCCACACTAAAGACATTGCGCTGACAGTATCAATAGAATTTCTTTATACCACTTGCTCTCGTTGTCATTTCAAGTTCTGGTTGTAGTTTTTTCTCTTTCTGGCCAATAGTGTTACCAAATTTTTAATAAATGAATACATTTCTTGTTGTTGTTTATAGTCAAGTTGTAAATTCCATTTTAATTTTCATTCTCATTCTCGCATATTAGTAAGTGGAGGATTTTTTCCACTTTAAAATTATTACGTTTTTATTGTTGTTAAGCACATCATAAAATGAAATTCACATTTACAATTATTGCATCAAAGTTAAAAAAATAATTCAAAATGCATTTTTTGTGTGTTTTTGTTTCTGTAAGTACACTATCATACCGTCAATGGTATATAATATTTATGCTTATATTTGTAGCGCCATGCTCAGCTTATCGACAAAAAATCGAATAGAAGAAATTCATTGGCCATCTGAACCCATCCAAACACCACATTCACACAATATGTCTTCCGATGTCTCTGATGCCTGTGAGTCTACAAACATCCACATCTGTGACCGCTATCCTATACAGATGCACTCTCAGTCCACAAAGGCCTGTAAGAAATTCCGTTAGAAGTTAGCCATACTTTAAAACCTCAGAGCGATGCCCAAATTAGGACTAATCGCGGTCCTAGAGTGGCGAATTCTCCTTTAAGCATTCCAGTATTCCAAGCGTCTGACAATTTCCCCATCCTTGGTTAGATTGAGTATAGTAGTAAGTGGTGCTGCACTGTAAGGCTCCAGACCGATATAGGGTTCACAATTCGCTTTTACATTTTCAACATGCAAACTACAAAAGTAGATATTTCGACACAGAAGACAAGGAGAAGTAAGCCGAAAAAGTGTGAAGATGAGGAGTTGGAAGCATTACTCGACGAAGATAGTTGTCAAACGCAAGAAGAACTTGCATTATCATTGTTAGTCACACAACAAGCCATTTTCCTACGTTTAAAAGCATAAGGATTTTTCAAAAGCATTCAAATTGGGTCCCATATGAATTGAAGCCGAGAGATGCTGGAATGAATTGTCGGATAAGATGCTTGAACGCTACAAAATAAAGTCATTTTTGCATCATATTGTTACTGGTGATGAAAAATGGATACATTACGATAACTCCAAGTGCAAAAAGTCATATGTAAAGCCCGGCCAACCAGCCAAATGAACGACGAAGCCGAATAACCTTGACGCCAAGGTAATGCTCAGTCTTTGGTGAGATTAGAAGGGTTTTTTGTATTATAAGCTGTTGAAATCGAGTCAGACTATCACAGTGAACCTGTACAGAATACAATTGATTCGTTTGAAAAAAGTAATCAACGAAAAACGACTAGACACGACGCCATAATTTTCCATCATGACCATCTTCGGCCATATGTTGCAAGACCGGTCAAAAACTATTTGAAAAACAGTGGATGGGTAGTATTGGCTCACCCAACTTTTAGCCCGGACCTTGCCCCTTCTGACTACCATTTGCTTCGATCGATGCAGAACGTCCTTACTGGAATACGCTTCACTTCAGAACAGCGTAGCAGAAATTTGATTAATTCCTTCATGGCTGACGATGGACAGTACTGTGAATAATTATAAAAATTCACTCTGTTATTAAAATCGCATGAAAGGTATGGTGATATGTTAGGCTTGCTAAGTGCCAGCAGTTCACAAAATAATTTTAATAATTACATGTAATGATGGTGAGCTTGTTAATTCTCTTTCTTGGTTTACACCTGTAAACCTCAACCGAAATACGAATGAGAAAAATATTAGCAACAACAACATCTCCATCCCTGATACTTGAGTTTCAATATTTTTTGAATATTTCTAACATTTTTTGGTTGTCAAGAATATATATAATTTCCAAAAAATCCTCTTAAAGGCTCTAATTTTCCTTGTTCTACTCATTGTACCATCTGAGGTATTAAAGATAAGTTCTTCTAATCCGATTTTGCTGTTATGGTCCATAATATTTAAAAGCCATCTTCGTATAAAAAAATTAAAAATTATGTAATCATTTCGGCGTGTCAAATTCGGTGAAGATGTGTCAGTCATTGTTACACATCCTAGTGTAGGGTATTATATGGCTTGCTTTTCTTACTATAATTTTCTTATTTTTGTTTTGTTTCTGTTTAACAATCATGTTGAAAATATTTTAATTTTTTCGTAGTACTAGCGTGTAAATGTGATGATGTTTTTCTGTTGCCTGGTATAGTTTAATTGTCGTTGTTCTTGTTGTCATTAAGCCATGTTTTGTTGGTTGTTTGTTTTGTTTTTGTTTCTGCTTTTAAAAATTTTTTATGTTGTCACTTCAAACTTTTTGTTGTTTTTTGATGCTTTTTGATGTTGCAAAATACATGTTTTTTCATAAGCGTTATTTTACATGTAAATACTTGGCGTCGATAGACCTGTAGGAACTGAATTTAAAAGTATAAACATATTTTAATTGATCTTTACTTTTTAGGTGAATAATACGAGGATAGCAGGCGGCAGTAATCTGAACAAAATTACTTCAGTTTCAAGCAAGTTTACCCCTTAAGGCACAGATTTAAAAGAAAAAAAAAAAAAAAAACGGAAAATAAAAATATATATTTTTGTTTTATTTAAAAACACTTTTTACAACATTGTCTTGACAAAAATAAAGAAAAACCAATTAATCGACGAATTGATTGCAATTGCAGAAAAGTGCTGAATATTCCGAATTTGCACATAACTCGACTTTTTATCTTTCTTTACGAATTGCTAAAAAAAACATATTTTTATGAGCAAAATATTTATGTATGTATTTATTCTCATTGCTGAAAACTCCCTGACCTAACAAGGAAAAAACTTTGATGTTAAAAGTTAGCTTTATTCATCAATGTTATCTCCATTAATAGCAATGCAATCTTTATTCTTAAAATAGGCCTTATTTTCAGCGATAACCTCTTTACTCGTGCAATTTTTTTTATCGAAGAGCAATTTTTTGCGGTTTTCGAACAGCCAGTAGGCGCTGGGAGCCAAATCTGGCGAATACGATGGATATAGAAGCAATCCGAAGTTCAACTCATGTAGTTTTACCATTGTTTCAGATTCATCAACACGTTCTGGTTTTTGGTCAACAGTGAGCAAACGCGGCAGCCATTTTGAACAGGGCTTTCTCATAGTCAAAGGTTCATACAATATAAAGCCAACACGTTCTTTTGATATCTTTGCGATGCCAGCTAACTAACGCAACTTTACTTTTCGATCATTTAAAACGCTTTTGAATATTTCCTTCATGTTTTCTGGTATAACCGTCTCATTTGGGCGCCCACTGTGTTCAGCAACATCGGCTTGAAGTCAGCAAAACCACGTTTTATTGTTGTTTCTAATGGAGCGGAGTCGCCGTAATACTTTAAAGCCATTGTTTTGCTTGAACGGCATTTGTCCTATTAAGAAGCAGTATGGAATTAAAACACAAAATTGTTTTTGGTCCATTGTTCTGAAAATAACAAAAGTAGGGTAATAAAGTAATTAATAGAATATCAGGAGATTTCAACAGCTGTCTTTTAAAGGTTAGCACTAACTGAAAAAGAGGTGAGTGCAATAAAACTAGCACCATCTATGTGTTAAGCCAAAGACTTATCAACCCATGTATTATTTTCAATTTTCGATTATATTCGTGTGTGAAAAATTATAGCAGCATAAAACAACAAGCCGCTCGAATTATCTAGAGTGTGCACATTTTCAACTGTTTAGCGCTGAAATTAACTGAAGCACACAAGTTAAGGGATTAAAAGCTGCTGGTTCCCGTGTTATGAAGGCCACCCCGGAAATGAAAGAGCTGATTGTTTAACATACAGAGGCATTCAGTAGGTTTTTATTATTGTATATCTTATTGTATATCTTTCTCCCAGTAGATCCAGAAGGTTGTTATTGCTTAACAAGAGCGAACTTAGAGAATTAAAAGGTCTATTTAATTGTGTTCTTAGATACCATTACAATGTATCGAAACATTTCAATAAGTCTCTTGTGAGTGCTCTGCTCTTTCGGCCCTGAGAATGTGGTACCTGGAAGATACTATGATAACGGCTAAATGGGCACTTCTCTTTTCACCAAATATGATAACTGGCTTTGTTCCAAGATTCAATTTGATGTGGTGAACATCTAAGGCTGCACAAAAAATCCTTCTGGTTACAGTATATTTTCGGCTTAATTAATGTAACGTAAGTTTCAGAATGCCACATTGTTTAGTATTTTTTTTTTAACTATTACAAATGAATGATCTCAGTAAATTTGTGAAAAAAAAAATCTTCAGCGTTATGTAATTCAATACTTTCATCTGAAAGGTCTCAGGCCAACCAATAATCAAGTCGAGCTTGAATCTGGTCAAAGTTAGTCTGTTATTTTATTTACAATTAAAAAATATTAAGTGGCAGAGTTTAAAAGAGACTGTACTAGCTGCCAAAAGTGTGCCTCTGTGATGTGATAGGTA
Source organism: Wohlfahrtia magnifica (assembly GCA_023159175.1). NCBI lineage: Eukaryota > Metazoa > Arthropoda > Insecta > Diptera > Sarcophagidae > Wohlfahrtia > Wohlfahrtia magnifica. The sequence goes on along the minus strand of JAKWBJ010000186.1, from coordinate 1,909,589 downwards.
AGAAACCTGCCACCCGAGCAAAAGATTCTGGATTGAGTCCCAGTCTAGACCATTTGAAAATTTTCAACAGCGGTGTCACCTCGTAGCATTGAAAGCGGCTGGTTATGAGTATAATGCATGTGCTGCTCATAGCCGGCATTAAGCCGAGTGCTTAAGAGAAGTCAACATGGGATGTTGCGAGAATTATGTATACCAGTTACTAAGTAAGAGCTTTCATGACTAACACCATAGTGGTTGATCAGTTAAGTTGTCCATGCCAAAAAGGGTTGAGAAGATCCACAAAAAATATTGAATGATCGTGGTGAACTAGCTGAAATGAAAGTTATTTCAAAAGTTGCTATTTTTCGCATATTGACCGAAGATTTTGAAGTGAGAAATCTGGGCTTACGCTGGGTGGTCCATTTGTGTATTGATTATGTACAAAAAGAGAAACAGATTCTTTTCCATTGCCAACCTTGAATAAAAGTCTCGGTGTAAAAGATTTGACAACAATACAAAGGTAGAGTCTGTGATTGATTGCTATTTTAAAAAAATTGGACAATTGTATCGGTATATTGAGCTAAAAGGAGATTATTGTTGAGAAATAAAGAAAACTTTCCAAATTCGTTGTGTATGCTTTGTTAGGTCAGTTAATTTTGGGAGCGGCTCAAATGAAAGTAAATACCTCATCTTTTACGAAAAACATGTCCATTATATTTATAAGAACGGAGATAAATAGAAAGCAATTTTACACAGATTGTTAATTGAAATAAAATATATTTTTTAAGACTAGGAACTAAAACTTGGCCACTTAAATAATATATCACTTTTTAAACAATAAAAATATCTAAATTTTTTCGCATCAAATGAAAGTAATTTGATGTATTGCCTACAAGTAAAAATAGTTAACATTCTTTAAAAGATGGCTACTCTTTAAAAATTTGCTTATAAATATATAAAACGGGGAAGTACCGAGCTGTCATGTCCAAAAAATATTAACTGTCGAATGAAATAGTTAAAAAACAACAATAGGAAAGCAAACATTGAAAGAATTCGTTGTGTGAAATAGGCAACACTGTACGAAAACAGAACCATTGTACCATAAAGAAATTTGTAAAGCAGTACGTTAAATATAAAACAGTGTCGGATTTGCCGCCCAGAAGATGAGCGAGTAAGGCCCTACAGACTCGGAAGTGAAAGTAGTATTAAGAGAAGTAGCAGCAAATCCAACTTCGAGTGCAATCCAAATAGCCAAAAATATCTTGCAAACTTCTGGTAAGTCAGCAAGTGCTAGCACTGTACGAATACGGATTACGTGGTAAAGTAACACGCAAAAAGACTTATATGTCGAAGACCAAACAAAGCAAACGTATAAATTTCACAAAGAAACATAAAAATCAGATTTTATCATTTTAGAGAAATACCCACTACACAGATGAAAATAAGAGGTATTATGGCGAAACTGTGCAGCATGGTGGAGGCTCAGTGATGGTCAGGAGATGCATGGTGGCACTGGGAGTTGCCAATCTTGTGTTTATTGAATCAACGATGGGAAAAGAGGACTACCTCAACATTTTGAAATATAATGTTATCCTCAGTGTAGAAAAATGGGGTTTATGACATTGTCGAAAGGCAATGATCCTAAGCATTCCTCCAAAATTCTAAAGGAAAACACTTGGCCATCCGCCTCAGTTCTCATAGCTGAACCCAATTGACACTTGTGGGAATAACTCGATAAGAAAATTAGAGAAAGGAAAATTTCTTGTAAAGATGATCTAAAGCAGGCATGTGCAAAAGTTAAAATGTAGTTGTGTTAGTGAGAACATAAAAATTACTTTCTCAGAGAAGTAAAGTTGATGTTAAAAAAAAAAATTAAAAAAATAAACATGCATGCCGCACATGTGCATTTGTCGCTGTTTTAGTGACAACTAAAAGCAAGATCGCCTAAGATGTGCCTAAAAAAAATATTCGAACATCCTCCGCACATGTGTTTTCGTCGGTGTCTCATTGAAGACTACGTGTGTGTGAATTGAATGCGAACAACTGTTCTATGAAATATACACCATTGATCTAAAGCTAGCATTATAGGATGAGTAAAATAAAATTTCTTTAAAGTTCACTCAAAAACTTGTTGATTCGATGCCTAGGAGAGTATAAGTCGTGTTGAGATCAAAAAATGGCAAGCAAAATATTAAATATAAACTTGTGCCCAATAGAGTTTTCCTTTTACTTTAATTTGACGCAAACAAATCTGGGCATTTCTATAAAAAGCGATGTATTTTCTAAGTGGCAAAGTCTTAATACGTAGTTTTAATAAAATTAATTTTATATTTATTAACAAATTTAATATATTGCTTTTTTAGACTAATCGTTAGGTTTACCGTTGTTATATAAATTGGATTTATAACAAATCCCTCTGTTATTTTCAGCCTGTTTGATCTCTTCCTGCTGAAATATTTGCAATTGCTTTAATAAAAATATAATTATTCAATTAAAAAAATTTCCTACTGGTATTGTACATATGTATGCATATATGTAGATATGTATGTATATGTGTATGTATGACAAATATCCTCTGAATTGTTGTGGTTGTTGATGGCTTCTGCTCTTGTTGTATGTGCGCGAGTGTGAGTGTATTATTTCATTTTATGGTTTTCCATCATCATATTATATGGTTATTGTGACCACTTCCGCTTATTTGCTCTCTTTCAACATGTACTCGTAAACAAACACACACAGTAATACTCACCATAATTACATGTATCAACAGAGCAAAAACAAAATCTAATGAGACTGGGAATATATGAATTTTGGTACAAAAATACTAAAAAAGCATGGCAATTTTAAAGGGATTAAAAAAAGAAGGGAATACAAGTTTGTATACTTAGTAAAAATCTATTTTTTCCGTTGTTCAACTAAAAACAGAAAATAGCATTTATTGATAAATAACGAATTCAAAGAAATTAGGACAACAAAAACTGTTTAATTAAATTATTATTTTAATTTTATTGTTTTGGAAAATTAATTTTAATTTGCAATTGCCTATATACATATGTATGTATGTATGTATGTATGAATAGAAGCAGTCAATTAATTTTGTAAATGATATAAGTAGCTTATCAGCAAGTCGGTTTTGATGATGGTAACTTCCTTACATGTTTTACATTAATTTGATTTTGTATTTAGTTCTTATTTTTCCATTATTTCAGCATTAAAAAAAAAAAATTTTAGTGCAATTATTCGTGTACAATGTTCATGAGTTTATTAAAATTGCTATCAGGTCAAAAATATCAATTTTAATGACATTTATGCGCACCATATACTGCGGTTATGTATAAAATATATTTATTACTTTTTTATAAAGGGTTCGCCAAATAAATTTTTTTTTAAATGCTATAAAAAAAACTACTGAATATTTTCTCAAATTCCTTTTTTTATTTGAAAGTACAATCCTTGCGGTTAATAATGGAAATTAATTTCATTCAAATGGCAGCCTCGGCTGGCCATGCAGCAGCCTACACGATCGGTCCAATTTTTAAGCGCATTATCGAATGTGTGCAGCGGTATTTCACCAATGGGTTCACGAATATTGTCTTTTAAAGCGTCAATTGTCTCTGGCTTGTTGGCGTAACACTTATCTTTGATGGCACCCCACAAATAATAGTCCAACGGTGTCAAATCGCACCTCCGAGGTGGCCAAACAACATCAGCTCTGCGGCTGATAATGCGATCTTATAAAACAGGGCGCAAAACACCGAGTGTAGCTTCGCTGTGTGGCACGTAGCGCCGTCCTGTTGAAACCAAATGTTGCTAATATCCTCCTCTTCAATTTTTGTGAACAAAAATTTATTCAACATGGCCCGATAATGATCGCCATTGACTGTAACGGCCACTCCTTGCTCATTTTCGAAGAAAAATGGCCCAACTATGCCTCTGGACCAAAATCCGCATCAAACAGTGATTCTTCTTGGGTGTATCGGCTTTTCAATGTATGCGTGCGGGTTTTCTGTGCCCCAAATGCGACAATTTTGCTTGTTTACATACCCGCCAAGATCAAAATGAGCTTGATCTGAAAAGATGATTTTTTTTGGCAAAATCGGCATCTTCTGTAAGTCGATCGCAGGCCCACTTAGCGAAGCGAAGTTCAAGCGTATACACAACCATAATCGTTCAGCGGAAGGATAAAACTAATTATCTGTCAAATCAGACATGAGCTAAGTGTTACCATTCACGAAATAAGCACTAGTTGAAAAAAAAACGGTAGATGGCGGACCCTTTATTTTTGAAATGAACCAAAACATCATTTATGACTTTTATTTCATAATTATGATGCTGTATTAACACATATAATATTTATTTAACAATTAAAATATTCTGGGAATTTAAAGTTTTTTTTTTATTGAATATCCATAACCATATGACCACAAGTGAGTATAATTTGAAATGATTTCCATTTATTGCCATTCTTCTTAAGTGACTTTATTTGAGTTTAAATAGTTTCGTTTAATAACAATCAGTGAAAGTTGAAAAAATAAAATTTAATATTTAAAGTTTTTAAATATTAATTCTAAATAAATGAAAAGAAAGAGATAAATTGTTTTAAAGGGAATTTAAAACTTAAAGGCTACGATAATTGCTTTAATACTTAGTTTATTCGTCACATTTTGTATCGTAAATTGCTAACCAAAGTCAACATTGCTATATGGGGAATAGTTGTAGTAGCAGTAGTAGTAGTAGTATCAAGAGGTTACAAAAGTGTTGACTTAGCGCCGATTAATAGATTGACCAGAAAGGCTTGACGATTTTTTCCATACAAAATGACATAAAATATCGTTAGCAAAAGCAGTCATGAGATAGACAGCGTTTTTTCTTACTGTCTCAATTGTGCTCTCAAAATCTGAAGGTGGTATTGCCGTAGTTTCACCGAATTTTATGCATTTTGTAAATAAAAACAAAAACAAAGCAAACATAAAAACAAAAAGGGCAATTGACAGTATTTGAAGTGGCGGCTGTCGATTTTACTATAGGCCATCTTTTTTTGACAGTGTTTTTGCTTGAAGTTGTGGACGTATTCTGTTTTATCACTAACTTATTTTTTATCGGTAGTTCATATAACAATGAAAGCCATTAATCTACAGGCTTCTTTCTATCAAAATCACCTGCTATTTCTTTTTAATTTCAAGAACTCTGATATGTAAAATGCGAAATTTAATTGTTCCTGCAGTGTGTTGCTGAGGTATGGTAGGTAAGATACCCCTCTACCAACAAAAACTCATAAGTTTTTTTCCAGTCCAAACTATCTGAAAAAGAAACCAAAATTTACTGCGGTAGCACCTCATAACATTAGCTAGTAAGTGGTTATGAGTATTTAGTACTATATAAAACTTTTCTAATGCATTTGCCGTTCGGAGCCGGTGTTAAACTATAGGCCCGTATCTATGAGTTTTCATGAAACGTAATGGGAATTATTATTATAAGTTCAGAATCAGGAAACATTTGTTGCACTTTGCGTAAGAAATCTAAATGCGGGAAAATTGGTTACTCTATCTATTACTATATTTAATTTGCTTTTAGACTTTAAACATATGATCCCAGAGAATTACGCGTATTGTGAAAGTGTAGTTGCTGGTGGCTTCAATTTGTAAAATAGAGTAAAAACATTGTCTTTGTTTTTAGGCAAAGGCTTCCGGAACTGATTTATTCAAGCCACACAACTCCAAATGGCCTATATGTTGATAAGTCCACATATACATTAAGTTTGCGTTGATAGCAAAATAATACATTTTACATATTTCTTACTTCAGACAATAACAAGAGTATATTGTTGTGGTACTTGCACATCTTTATAGCATAGACATCTACCATTATACTTCTTTATAGTACTTCAGATTTTATGAAGTGTCCGCCATGTTAGTTGAACTGTTTCAAATGTTTTCGATGTAGGCATTCCCTGTAATTAAACCATCACACGAGATTTTATAGGTTTCCAATTCGATGTTGGAGATTCTGAGGGACATTTATTTTTTGATTTTTGAACAAAATTGAGAAATCTAAGATGCGGTTTAAGAATACATGCTCACTTAAAGCGCGTAACACTTTTAGACGTGAATAATAAATTTGTAACGATAATTCGATTTGGCTCTTCCTGAGGCTGAGGTAGGGAGGTAGGTGAGAAAGGCGGTACCGAAGGACCCCACCCAGAGACCACACAGGTCCATTGTGGAAAGACATTTTCCTTAAAAAACAATAGGAGGAAAAGAAGAAGAAAAGAAGGATTAAAAAGAGTGTTCGAGAAATCAGACGTCCAAAAAGAACCGGGCATCCTCTTATGAGCCAGCCTAGATCCTCCAGGTCGAATATCTTAGCCGACGCAATTTCATCCAGGCCAATATAGGAGTCCTGGCCTAGCAACCTGAGCCAGCGTTCATGAAGAGCCGGGCAATGACAGAGGATATGTTCCACAGTCTCTGGCTCCCCCGTATCTCCACAAACTCGGCGCAGCGGGGCTCACCGAAAGCACACCCCAGTCCAGCCCCCACAAAATGGTAGAATAACCATAACCCAGAGCCATGGCCTGGCCTCCTTCCACAATCTTCAAGAAACTCCTAGCAGTCCCTCTTTTCACTGCAACCTCCAAGGAGGTTAAGCCTAGGATAATATCCAGCGCTGCCTGAGGAGTACTCCAACACACATGTGCACCTTATCCAGAAGCTTCCACCTACTGGCATTTTCTAAAGCCCTCCACCATACGATACAGCCATAGGTGAGGACAGGTATGACTATTACTGAGGCTTATGTTTTTGATAAAAATAATTGGGTGCAATAATGTGCTATTATTACTGGAATAATACCGTATTTAATAGACTGATTAGTAAAAGATTCATCGGCGTCTGGCAAAACTGCCAGAGAAGGCTACTTAAATAATATCTTATTCTACACATAACGTGACTTTTGGTTGTTGTTTAAATTAAGCCTCATCATTATCATCATTCTGACCAGGCACTGTAGCAGAACAATACAACTCATGTGATCTATTGTGCTCCTTCCGGTTTATAGTTTGTTCAGCAGATATGTTGCCTTCCTAATGTACACCAGCAGATCTGAAATCATAGTGGTGGATATATATGTCGTTCAATGAGACAATATGTTTCTCTAAGCATTTCCATCTAAACCTCAAGAATCAAGAATCCCACTATCATACAATATATATTTCGCTGTCTCTGATGCCTGTGTGTACAGTCTACAAACATCCACATCCGTGACCGCCATCAGATGTGCTCTTAGTCCACAATGGACCGTACGAAATTCCGTTAGCAGTTTCAAGTACGAACTTCCATACTTGAGATCCTCAGAGCGACGTCCAAATCGCGGATTGATCACCGCCCTAGGGTGGCGAAATCCCCCTTGAACATTCCAGTGTTCCAAACATGTGGAAATTTCCCAATTATGGTAATAAGTGGTAGTGCAGAGTAAGGTTATGGACCGATATAGGACGACATGGAATCTTTTTAGCCAATGCTTCTGCTGTTAAATTACCATTTATCCCACAATGTCTAGGTATCAAAAACAACTGGAGCTTATTACTAAGTGAAAGCCTTTGCAACGTATCGTAGCAATGTTTGACAAGCTTAGATAACATACAATAAAAGCTGAGCTTCCTTAAAGCAAATCGGCTGTCAGAGAATATATAAATGGTCATACCATTGAGTTCACTGTTCAGTTTGATCTCTGCACATATGGTAATGGACATGATTTTAGTCTAGAAGTCACTCATTTATCTCCCCAGTGGGATCAACAAGTCTCGGTTGGGTTCATGAACACTAGAAAAAAAACAGTCATTTAATTTGAATTCATTGTTATGCCAGTTTGGATCAAAATGACTCCGAACTATGGCTCCATTAAAGCAACAATCTCGCTCCGGTAATTAAACCCTTAATTTCCTGCATATCATTCAGAACCGAACATAGTTCTTCCCGACGCATTTCAATAAACCTTATTTTATTTTCCCAATGTTTTTGTCTGTTCACCCCAAATATTGTTTCATTATAATTGATCTCATAATTTAACTCTGTTGTCTTCATTTAATGACAATTTTTCTTTTCTTTCCATAATGATCTCATGCATTAGAGTAATTAAACTTATCGTAACTATTTCGGGAAGAAAAAAAAAATAAAATAAAAGAATTTTGTTCACAATTACCAACCTTAATAGTTATGCTGCCACACCAAAGTGGTCGACGCATAGAAATTCACTTTAAAAAGGATCTAAAAATTACTGAAATTTTATAGAAAAAAAGAAAAGAGTTCTTTCACTGTTGCAATGCAAAATTCAGTGGGTTCAGAGGTTGAAAAATTATTAATTTTATTTGCATCCGTTAGCCAACTTCCTTTGTATTCCTATGAAGAGTTGTGGGTCTTCGTTGATTCTACTCTTACCTTATGGATAATGCATTTGCTAGTGAGTGAATAGCAAAACAGGTCGTAAAGAGAAGGGGCTACAAATTGCTAAATTACTTTACTGCTTTTTATCGGACTGCTACTACTACTGCTGCTGCTTTTCTTTTTCATTTTTTTCAACTAAATATTTTTGGCTAATTTGTAATCACGATTGTAAGTGGCAAAGGAGCAGTCATCTAGTTAGCCAAACTCTAACCGGGCTGAAAGTCAGCAGCAAGCAAAGTTTATGGCAAAAGTTTGCAATATAAAACAACAACAAACAGCAACAAATTAGTGGCAGCAGTTCTTCGAGCAACGTAACCAGTAGTTATTGCAAGCAACAACATGTTGTTTAAAATTTTCTTTTTTTATTGCTCTTGTTGCTGCTGCTGTTATTGTCGTTGTTGTTTAATATCGTTATGGTTGATATTTAAACACTTTAACGAACAAACAGCTGTACAACCAATAATAAAATGTAAAAAAAACATTTTGTTACTCGTTGTTATATTACATATTGTGTGCTTGTATTTGTGTGTGTACTTACGATGATGCTGATATTGCATCCGGCGCCAGTGGCCAACAATTTTACGCTTTAACTGATTAACGCTTAAACTCATTAAGATAACGTGATTTCCTCTCCCGCTTTTTTTCGTTTTTGTTGGTACAAGTTGTTTGTTGTTGAGATTTTATTTTAATGTAGGGGGTGTTATTTTGTTGTTGTTTAATATTGTTTTACGATTTTGTGGTTGAAATTATTTAATTCGTTATTAAATAATTAGAAACAAAAATGTGCGAGGTTATACTAATAAGTTAAGTTATGTAAGTTAAGTTAAGTTAAGTTGTATAAGTTCGTTTTTGATATATCTTGTGATATACAGCACGAGATTGTGAAACGTTGAAGGTGTGATATTTTCCAAAGATCCAGCTCTGCCATTGTTATACCACATGATATCTTAGCATTCGATGCGTTCTCTGTTTATGGTCTTATATTGCTCTTACCGATTTTAACATAACTTCCATTTCGCTATCTGGACTGAAATTTTCTTTTAGTAGAGTTTGGAGTTTCCTAAGCTGTCTAGAATATCTCTTGAAGAAAAAGGGGAAATATTCTGTTTCGTTTCATACTCTGAGGCAAATTGTGGGTATTGCGGAAAATGATCTATCTAAACTGTGGTTCATTAGAGTTTACATCTTCATGTTAACGCTTAAACCAATTATTAATAAAAAACATCAGTTGCAAAGTCTAAGGGTTTTTTTTAGAGACTTTTAGCCCTTTTACTATTATGGGTTTTTCTTTTCCAATTGTGGTTGGTTTTTCTTGATATTTCTGTGTTGCTTATCAATCGTTAGAAGTACCATCAAAGCATCAAAACTCACTGCTCTTAACCAATACCATCTGAATATAAAAGTCATTGTGTTTTTTGCAAACTTTAAAGATTAGTAAATGGTGACTTTATGGTAAAGTGATCCATTTACATCGGCCAGATCGATGGAGGCTAATTCCGCGTCAAAACTCACTGCTCTTAACCAATTCCTTCTGAATATAAAAGACATTGTGTACCGCAAAATAGGACTATGTTATAAACTTCAAAGATTAGTAAAGTGATCCACCTATATTCTGCAAAACTCTTACAACATCAACGGCATTCTTGCATAAGTATCTTTTGTGTTTTATAAGACTAAGCCTCCTATCAATTGTCAATCTATTGATCCTTCTATGACAATTGGAGTTTAAATTTTTTTTCTTGCTACTTATAAGCACGAGCTCTGTTTTGTGGAAAGACAAGGTTAGTTTCCTTGTCATCCTTATATAGGGTGTTTTTATAGAGGTATAGAACTTTAAGTTGCAATAAAACAACGATGGATTACTCGATTGACATGGATTTTATTTATCCGAAAGATAATCTTGTGGTATTATATTTTAAATATGATTTCTGGCATATGACCGCCATGGCTGGCGCGGATGTAGTCCAATCAGGACGTTCAATTTTCGATGACTTTTTCCAACATTTGTGGCCGTATATCGGCAATAACACGGCGAATGTTGTCTTCCAAATGGTCAAGCGCTTGTGACTTTACCGCATAGACCAGTGACTTTACATAGCCCCACAGAAAGTAGTCTAGCGGTGTTAAATCACAAGATTTGGGAGGCCAATTCACAGGTCCAAAACGTGAAATTAGGCGGTCACCAAACGTGTCTTTCAATAAATCTATCGTGGCACGAGCTGCTTGACATATTGCGCCGTTTTGTTGAAACCACATCTCCTCGACATCATGCTTATTCAATTAAAAAAAAAAAAAAAAATCACTTATGAAAAATAAAAATTGCACTATTTCCAAGCGTTGTTGAGGCGTGAGTCTATTCATGATGAGTTGCCAAGCCAAACTGAAAATAAATCACTTGACAGCTGTTAAATCGGTCGCCATCTTGAAAAGTAATGCCAACTTAAAGTTCTATACCTCTGTAAAAAACACGCTTTATATTATCCCCTGCCGATTCAAGTGTAGACACATATAGTAGCCTAAAGTTCTTTCCTGAATGTGATCCTTCCTTCCAGTTGTGGATAGATAACGAAGCTTTAACTGTTACCGCTATCCAGATATATAAAGTTCCATATTTAGTACTAATTGATGGAAGGTACTATGTCCACATATCTAATTACAGCTGTTTGAACCAAATTTCAAGCCTCTGTTACAATTTTGAATAAATGAACAAATAAATATTTACTTTGTATGGGGGTGGCACCGCCCAGTTATTATATATGAAATATTTATAGCCTTGCAGATATACCAAGAAATACTCTAAAGGTTTTAAGAAACTAGGTTCATCCGTTTACCTGTCTATAATAAACTTCAAACCAGGGTTCGTAAGAACCCTGGCTCTTTTCTAAGTTTTATAACTGCTTCCAAATTTCGTGCAATTCTATATTTTTTGTTTCAGTGTACGAATACGTTGTTTTATTATTTACAATGCAATTTTGCACTCTTCGCGGCGTTGTGTATTATGATGTTGGAAACCACTGACTTCGGTGACTGCGTTCTAAGTGCCCATTTAAGGAATATAAAGCTAGACATTATAATGTTTTTCTTTTGCATGATAACGCTCGTCCTCATGGCGAAAAAGTTTCCAACAAATTTTTAGAAACGATCAAATGGTATATGTTACAGTACTTGCCGTATTCTACGAACATTGCTTCGCCTGACTACTGATATAAGCTCCGACTAATACAAGGCAGGTCACCGGTTCACTTGTTTTAAAGCGATCGGATGTTAGCTTCAGAGTTAGATCAGTTTCAAAAAAAGAAAGTTTTTTCGTGAAGGGAATCGGTAATTGCCTGTGTGAAGTGATGGATAATATTTCAATTAATTTGTGAATTCATTATCTTATGAAATAAATAGCTTTTAAGAGGTAATAAACGGCTCCCAATACATAAATTATGTCTGTTTTTTATAAGTAAATTGTACAGAATTTTCCTGCGAAAAAAATTGTTGTCCATAAACTCTTCTCATTCTTTTATCCTTTCTAGAAACTATTTTCCTAGTACTAGCGCAATATACTGCACGAGATCATTTGAAGATTCTGTACCAAATTAAAGTAATTTTTTGCCAAATGGTGGTGTCGCAAGAAAACTAAAAAGTATTTTGGATGACATATACCTTCATCACTCTATAGCTCTTATTCCTATTATCAAAAATTTACAGAAGAATATTCTTTTAGCAGGAAAAAAAGCGCTTATCTATTTTTTTAGATAGCACAAAGCACTGTGGAGCATACCGAATTTATAAATAAAGGGTCCGCCATCTAACGTTTTTTTTCAACTAGTGCTTATTTCGTGAATGGTGACACTTAGCTCATGTCTGATTTGACAGATAATTAGTTTTATCTTTCCGCTGAACGAAAATGGTTGTGTATACGCTTGAACAACGCTGGGAAATATTGCGACATTACTTTGAAAATTTTGTCAAGAATATCATCTCTTCAAATGAAGCTCATTTTGATCTTGGCGGGTATGTAAACAAGCAATATTGACGCATTTAGGGCACAGAAAACCCGCAAGCATACATTGAAAAGCCGATACACCCAAGACAAGTCACTGTTTGGTGTGGATATTGGTCCAGAGGCATAATTGGGCCATTGTTCTTCGAAAATGAGCAAGCCACTCGGCCGTTGCCGTCAATACCGATCGTTATCGGGCCATGTTGAACGAATTTTTGTTCACAAAAATTGAAGAGGAGGATATTGGCAACATTTGGTTTCAACAGGACGGCGCTACGTGCCACACAACCCAAGCTACACTCGATGTTTTGCGCCATGTTTTTGAAGATCGAATTATCAGCCGCAGAGCTGATGTCGTTTGGCCACCTCGGAGCTGCGTTGGACTATTGTTTGTGGGGTGCCGTCAAAGATAAGTGTTACGCCAACAAGCAGAGACAATTGACGCTTTAAAGGACAATATTCGTGAAGCTATTGGTGAAATACAGCTGCACACAATGTGCTTAAAAATTGTACCGATCGTTTAGACTACTGCATGGCCAGCCGAGGCAGCCATTTGAATGAAATTATTTACCATTATTAACCGGAAGGATTGTACTTTCAAATAAAAAAAGAAATTTGAGAAAATATTCAGTAGTTTTTTTATAGAATTAAAAAAAAAATTTATTTGGCGGACCCTTTATTATTATGCCAATTTTAATAACATATCATAATAAACAACTCACTAATATTTCTAATTAGTTCTTCTCTGATGTTAAACTTATTAAAAATTAAAAACTTTGCATTTGTTTAAGAATTTATTTTTATTATAGTTGTTGTGCAAAGTCAAGAAATGCTGTATATGTGTGTGTGTTTTAAGTGTCGTAAGTTCGTTAAAAAAACAGGTCAAAAAGTTTTGATCCTTAAACCAAAACACTATTCATAAAAGAGAAAAAATACAAAATTCGGGACACAGGCAACAACAGGCAAGTATGATGGTATAGCAACAGTGTACTCGTACCTATTAGCTTAAGATTACAAATGAAAATCCTGAACAGTTTTAATTGTGGTTTCTTTTTAAAGGTATAGGATTAGCAACCACAATGACAATAATAATAATAATTGCGTTATTTTATTCTCGTTTTTTTTTAACGATGTCATTCCCACAAGTTGCTTAATTATCATTTAATTATTATTTTTATTTGTTTTCTCTCTGTTTTTGTCTTTTATTGCGACTTCTGCTGTGACTTTTATTAAAATTAGTAATGTTTGGCAATTTTACAATTGTATTTACGTTTTATATATATTTTTTATAATAATAAATTTTAAATTTGTTAAACGGCTTGTTTTTAGTATTATTTTGCAGTTGAATAAGTATAAAGAGAGAAAAAAATATGAAAATTGTAAATTCGAGATATTCACATCGAAAACGACAAACCTTTTTCAGTTGTTTAGTAGATTATGGCGTCCATGCTATTAATTAATGAAGTCATACACATCACGATGCAAGGATCAGCCTTATATATTCATCATATCTAGTTGACACTGTTTGATGAAAAACAAGTAACTTCTTTGGAGTTACTTCAGCTGTATTAGAGAAAATTAGAGAAATTGGAGACCACTTATATAGTACGTGCTGAAATGTCTTAGCCTATATTAAACTGAGTCTGCACTGATTAGTTATAACATTTTCTAAAATAAGTTGCTGGTATTTAAAACCTCAATGTTCGATAAAGGTTGATGCGTTCTTCTATACCTAAGACGTCGATCACAGCGTCTATGCCAAAACCACTTATAATTTGTTGCTGGAAACGTAAAGGCTCATCCCTTCATTATAAATAAGCAAAGAAAAGTCTACGGTTAAGATTGTCCTCATTATTCTGAACAGGTACTCTTGTATGACACTGTGATCCATGAGATCTATTCTCCCACTTTCGGTTTATTGTTTGTTCAGCAGATCTGCTACTTTTCAACAGATCTGAAAGCATAATGGTAGATATGTGTACCAATGAGACCCTATATCTCGTTAAACATTTTCATCTAAATCTATCAAGAACTTTACACTTACGCAATATGTGCTCCGCTGTTTCTGATAACTGTGAGCACAGTCTACAAGCATCCACATCTGTGATCGCCATCCTCTTAAGATGCGCTCTCACTTCATAATGTTAGGAGTTTCAAGTCCGACCTGCCATAATTGAGAACCTTAGAACGACGATAAAATTGCGGGCTGAACGCCACACTAGAATGGCGAAGTCCGCTTTGAGCATTCCATTGTTCCAAACATCTGACAACTTCTCAATTCTTGATTAGATTAAGGATAGTAGTAAGTGACGCCGCACAGTAAGATTTCGCAGCATTATAGAGTGTCACGGATACTTTTTCTGACTATAACTTTAATGGAAAAACGATCAGTCTGTGAAGTACTTATATATTATATTGACAGATCATTTCATATAAGGTCCTTAATTGAGCTTCTTTGCTCCAAGTAGGAGTCTAACCAGGATACAAGAAGATTTCAAATAAGCATTTCTCTATTAGAGATGATTATATAAATATTTGTTGAGCTATCAATCTTTACTGAGTGCTCAATTACGGAAAAGTCCACAGGCTAGGGTTTTTGTTAAAATGTCTGACAATTGCTACGTTTTCTAGGTAGAAGTCATTGCCATCGAATAATAATCTTTAACTAGACACTCTCACATCAATGAATGCTTTAAATTTCAACGTAAGAAAATACAAATATTTTCTTAACTTAAATACCATGTGAAATTGATATTCGTTCCAAGTCGTGTGTGTAAGCAGGGAAATGGAAGAGTGAACAACTAAAACTTACTCTCTTCAAAAAAGTAATCTCCAGATTCTCACTAAAACAACTACAATTTTACTTTTGCACATCACTGCAGTATATGTTTACATTAAACGAATATGGCATAAAAGAGAAGCGAAAACACAAGTAAAAACATTTTAGTTGAAAGTATTATATATTGTTTACAATTCTCATTTAGCTCATGGAATTATTTGAATAAGAGGTGAAGATTTCGGTTGGCTTAGGCAGGGCTGGTCTACCCGACTCTCGTAGTTATTAGAGCTTCTTAATTTCTCCTATAATCACGCACTATTTTGACAGCAAGAGTTTCCAAATTTCTCTTGAAGTTCGAATAATAAAATTTTGCTTTGTCAAGTGCAAGACCTTCCGGATTCTTCTTGCATTTGACACTTAAAAATTGTCGGCTATAAAAGCTCCGCACTTTTCTTGTAGTTGTCGTCTGATTTAGTATAAGAGCCACCGAATTTCTCTTGCCACTGCTGAATATAAGAACCACCCTCTTATAATCGTACTAACAAAGATTAATCGTTTCAGCCGCTGCCTGAAGCGCAGCCACCGACGCTGTCTCTTGCACAGCATATTCGCCATAGACGTTGTCTCCAGCATAGCTGTCTCACCAGACGTTGTCTTCTGAACGGCACACCCGCTACATAACACTGACCCAAGTACAGCCACCCATTTATCTGACGCTGACCACAACACGCGTTCTAGTCGCTGTCAACAATACCAAACTACATCAGCAGCTAACGTAGTAGTAGTTAATCCCGATTGCCGTATCTACCTCCAATGAGCACCACAGCCTCCCTTGTCATCACTAGCACGACGTCCATGTCATCCTGAATCCTGAATAGTTAGTTTATTTATAGTTTAGATATTGGTTTTCACCAATAAAGCTTTGTTTATAATAACACGAAGATAAATCGTATTTTCCCTCAAAGAAAGCAGACCTTTGGTTTCAAACCTGGACAGACTGAGAGATACCTCAGCTGGAAACCTAAACTGTGTTACAAACTTAGACATCTAGGTGAAAGTATCTTTCGTGATCTTGACTTATTCTGTAACGTGTCACTAAACCAACTGATCAAATTTTTCAGAAATTGGTTATTCACTGGAATCACTAGAATTTCACTTTCGTGTGAACAAATTGACAGCTCTTGATCTAATAATTTCATATTTAGATCTAGTCCTCAAATGTGTATGTATATTACAATAAACATTATAGTTTAATGATTCATTGACGATATATTGCAACCTGGCTAATATGCCATATGTCCGAACCGATCTAAGTTTATTAGTTAAACTTTTACTTTAACAGCACTGGACATTCCTAAATATTAAAATTAAATAATAAGGTATTAATTTGTTTTGTCAAAGAGTACGGGCGTGCATTAGCATTAATTAGGTAGAGTAGCGTTCTTAGTTTGTCTAATAATATTTTGAAATTAGTTTTACTTTTATAATTATCCCTTCTTATATATTTTTATTTTCGTATAATTACAATTTTCAATTTTGTTCTTTTTTTTCATAAACTTTTCCAGATTACAAATTGTCGTTTTAATGCGTTTTGTTTAATTTTTTCTTATTTGTTTGTTTATATCAAGACTTGCCTTTTTTAAACTTTTTTCGGTGGCAATTAAGGCAGTGAAAAAATAATAATTATTTTCGCCAGCTATTATGCGGCCTCCTGTTGTCATTGTTTTTAGTTTTATGGTCGTTAAGTTATTACAAATGATGTTTAATGTGTTGCTGCTGAGGCTATTGTTTTAAGTGGTGCGCAGTAGGTATTTTTATAAGCTGGTGTTTGTATTGTATCTGCTGGTTAATTTCTTTTTATCAAAATTTAAGCGATTGTTAACAAAAAAAAAAAAAAAAAAAAAAAACAATTAAAATTTTGTACAAAGTTTTCCAGGATTTAAGAGGGAAAGGTTAATAATACAAAAGCAATTCGATTTGTTGTTACAAAAATACTTGGAAAATTATCAATTTAAAAACAAAATGTGATAAACAGATTGCGACGAAATTATTTTAAATGTAAATATTTAATAAGAAACATATGTTAGTATTTTTTAGCTTTATTAAGTTCATAAAAAAATTTTTAAAAAACAACAATACGTGCAAGACTAGAGGAAATTTTCCACTTGAATTTAAAACAGCGAAATTTGTCCTTGATAGTCAGATTTCTTATCGTATAAGAAGCCTCGGTGGGCTAGATTTTTGAAAAAATTATCAATCAGAAACCATTGAGTTTTATAAAATCTAATAAAATTTTTGCGCAACATCACTTCGGTTCAGAACGGCACATAACACATAACACTGTCCAGTCACTGGTCCGAATCAGAAAGTTAATTACCAATAATTTTACTATTCAAAAACAGACAAGAATAGTGCTTCTAGATGTCAGGGCAGCGTTCAATTCTGTGTGGCACCCAAGAGTTCCTGTTTGTCTCCTATTTCATATAATCTGTACACCTCTGGTTTCCCTCAACTGGAATATTCTACCATTTCCATCTTCGCAGATAATACTGCTATAATACTTTACTCAAATATTAGTACTAACTTCAAATAGTATTAAAATAATAAGTAGAAGATAACTTTGAATGCGAGTAAAACACTAGCAATATACTTCATTAGAAAACGGAAACTCTATTTTATTCTTCAGGGCAATATAACATTTTTTAAATACGGCAGATCGGTGGGTGCGGAACGTCAAATACTTAGGAGTAATACTGCATCTGGAAATGAAATTTAAAGAGCATATAGAGTATGCGATAAATAAAGAAAATGTTCTCACACGTGTTCTGTATTCATTTATAGACATAAACTCTAGTCTCTCTATTGATATTTAAAGTAATTTTCCATGCTGAAATATCTTATCTAGGTGGGCAAAGAGCGCAGCTTGCTATATTGAAAAGTTACAGATTACTGAATGGGAGGCGCACACCTACGTGTAATGTTTACGACTTCGTTTGAACCTAGTTTATAAACTGTTACTATTACCATTCTCAAGATATAAAAAATCAATATATATTTTGTATGGGAGGTAGCGCGCCTACTTGTCTAATTCCGCCTACTTTTTGACTGAAATTTGTATGAACCATGAAGCTATTTAACCCAATACCTGAAACTTTAGCTTCAATCGTTTTCAAGATAAATATAAAGAAATCCATATTTAGTTTATACAGGAGGTACCACGCCCTCTTTTCCTATTCCGCGCTGATGACTTTGACTGATGATTTGTATTGATTCTAAGTCATTGCGATAAAATTTGGAAGATTTTGCTTTAACCGTTCTCAAAATACACAGAAATCAATATTTAGTTTGTATGAAATTTACCACGCCCACTTGTTCAATTCCGCTCAGTTTTTAACTGATAATTTATGTTGACCGTGAAGTAAATTAGATCAAATTTTAAAGATATACTAAAACAATGGTCTTCATTTCTTAGAGTAATTGATTACGCTCATCTCACACGTATTCTTACAGTCTTGGTTTTATTCCTCTTTTTGTCTGTGTTTTTTTGTTTTTCAAAACCACTGGAAGAAATTTGCTTTTAGTCGTCATTGAAACAGCGACGAATTAACATGTGGAGTGGCTGTTTGTGAATTTTTTTTATTTTCAACTAAATACACTGATTAAAATTATTATCAATGTGCAACAAATATGTTATGATTATAAATGCATTTGGTAATCTCTAATGAATTATAAATTTCACACAAAACATTACATTTTTATATTTTGAATTTAAAATAAATTTTTAGAAAGCTTACTACTTTTAACCCGTTAAAAATTTCTTACAGTGCATTTCTTAGTTTCTCACCAACGCAAATACATTTTTAATTTTGCAAAGCATTGTACTAAAACCACGCCCAATTGTCCAATTCCGCCTACTTTTTTACTACTGATTTGTATTGACTCTGCATACATTTGGGCCAAGTTTAGAGGCTTTTCATTTTTCCACTGAAGCTATAGAAAAATCAATATTTACTTTGTATGAGCGTGGCACAGTCTAGTTGAAATTTTTGAATTTTTATAGCCTATAGTTCCTTTCAGACATACAGAGAGATATTGTAAATAATTCAAGAAAATCGGTTCAGCCGTTTAGCTCTTCATAAAGTTCAAACAAACCAACATGCATACAAATACACATTCATTTTTATATATAAGATTGCAAACTGTACTACTGCTTACTTAATGTGACTCAACAACCTGTTGTTGAACTTCGTCAAATAAAAATATTATTGGCAAGCATATCGGTCTAGTGTATGCTGCCTTTGGATTTTCCTTTTCCATATGGACTCGTAATTGGAGCCTTGACTTTCAGTTTCTATATTTTCCATGTTATTTGTGCTAGTTTCAGTACAGTTTTATATTCATATTTCGTGAAAAGGCTCTCTCCAAATCAGTTTATATCTACGCTGCAGTTGCCAGCAGAATCTTTATTTTGTCAATATTTATCGCCAGACCTCCTTTCGCAAACTCTATCTTAATTTTTAAGAAAGCCCAGGTTACATCTCTCCCTATACTTAACTAAATTGATATACAGTAACGAGCATGTGCTCGCTATTGCTCGCTTGGAAGTTAAACTAAAAAGTTCGTCTATCAATATAGATAAATACGCAATAAAATAAAACAAATCTTCACACACTTATTCATTGTTCAGTTCGTTCAAAAGAACATTAAAAAATTCAAGTTCAGTTCTTGAATAAGAGAGGACATTTTATGAAACAACCTGCATTTACTCAGCTTAGCACTTTTCGCTGAAATAGAAAGGACTTATATTTTTAATACTCTTTCTACAGATTTTTTTGTGTCGGCATGGTGTAGTAGGTAAGACAATCGCCTACTAGCCCTGGCAAGACTTGCTGACAATTTTCAACAGTGGTATTATCTTACATTGATAGCTACTTGTCATGAGTATATACGTCATGAAAGACGTCTCTAATAAATGCATCTCCACTAATGCAGCCGGCATTCATCTGTAGGTCCTTTTCTTAAAATTTAATCGGATTCAGTTTATTGATTGAGAGAAGTCCCCCTTACTCCCCTAGGGTTATAGCGGGAATTATGTATGTTTTGGAAATCTTTATTATTTTTGGTGCTTTTGATGCGTTTAGGTATATACTCAACAATGTTATCCAAAAAAGTTAGAGAAATTGGGTTTCATTCATATTGTTATGTTTAAAAGGTTAAAACGTTTGAGCTCGTTTAAAATTAACACCACTTTGTTGTTGTTACAGTTTTTTATTTACAACACTTTAACAAATGTACAGTTTATTTTATATTCACTAATATTTATGAGAGCAAAACAATTACTTACCGACGTGTAGGTAGAGCACGTTAATTCAAATGTAACGTATAGATGGACGAATTTGTAGTGCTGCCAGATAAAGCAAATAAGTACGGCATAGACGGGGTGACACATAACTACCAAATATACCAAAGTTTAGGCATTTTTGTATTCGTAACAATATTATATTCGTTGCCGTAACTCCAACATTGTTTAGTCAATTTCCAAAAATTCTTCATTTGACCCGAATTAGGTCTTTATGCTGGCTTATCAATTGTCCAAATTTTTTGTTGCGACAGCTATTCTTATAAATACAAGTTTAGTGGTATGTCATGGAATGCCGTCAATTAATAAAAAATAATAATTTTTTATTATAAAAAAACATTTTTTGCCTTTTCCTCAATACTAGCTTTGTATTGTTTTAAATTTTTATTATTAAAACTTTTTATTATTATTTGAATTATTTTTAATTATATTATAGCTTTGGTTAAAAAGTTAATAGTTTTAATATATATATATATATATATATGGTATATATTTTTTGCTCATATAATTAAGTCATTAAATCTACTGCATATTTGAATTAATGTCTATATTTGCATATCATTAAACGCGTAATTTAAACTTTTTCCTTAAGTTTCATCATATAATTCTCATTCCTAGTATTCTTTAACACAAATGATGGTTGATAAATGCAGACAATTTCCAGGAGAAACATTTTTATTTTTTACTCGTTATTATATTGTGAAAAAAGAATTTATTTTTTTTTTCAAACAATATATTGCAGTCTACTTCAAATTAACATAATGTCGTTGTATAAAAAATATAAAAAAAAAAATATAAAAAGTAAAATTAAAAAACGTTGTACTATATACTCGTATTTTTATGACTCTATTCTATTTATGCAGATGAAATTTATGGAATTCAGTAAGTGAATAGTTTATGATGTGCAGTATTATTACTATTATGCTGCGCTATTGATACTTGTTAGAGTGCTATACTACAGGTTGAAATATTTGCATTTTAAAATATTCCAAAAGAGAAAAAAAAAAAATAAAACCAGAAAATCAAATTTAATTAAATAAAATGGATAAAAAAATGAAAAAAAAAAAAACAATTCGAGGCTGACCCGTGGCTGCAAACTAAATCTACTGACACATATTGTCAACTACACAGTTAATGACAGTACTTGATGTGACAAGCGGAAGTGGATCGATTGTAAGGAAAGCGTGAACTGTTACCGAAGCGCACCGCAAAAGCGATATAAACAGGTTCTTAAAAAATATATCCACAGTTGGCATAAAGGCATAAAGGTCATTGAGAAGACAGAAAAGAGAAGTTGTGACGTCTATTGGGATAAAGTCAAATATTTGGGCGCAAACTTCAGCAATGTGCTGACATGCTAACATGGAAATTCATCAGAGTAAATAAAAGCAAATTTTCTTTACTTCTAATCCTCCTACTCATCCGTAATTTCTGAATACGAAAAAAGTCATAGCGTATAGGCAGACCAATAAGTCTGAGAACTGGAAATGACTAATGTTACATGGTGGTTTCGAATGTTTAATATAAAAAATCTTCAACTTCCCTCCAGACAACTACATCATACCTATGGCGATGATGACAAACATCAGACGAATGATCATGAAATAATCACGCCACCTACTGAGAAAAAATTACAATGCTAAAGTAAAGATCACCACCAATTAGTGAGGATCCTCACCACTACGTAAAATCATATGGAGGAAGCTACAGTGGATTAATCATCTACTTAGCTTGAAAAAGGTCAAATTGATTAAAGAAACTGAAACAAAGCAATTGATGCTTTATGGAAAGCCAATATGCTCCCTGGGGAAGCAAAAAAAACAGGGTCAATTAATGACATATATTGAAGTTTCTCATATTTTGCTATTATTCAGAAGCAGCCATGGCATTAAGCCTAGGATTAAAAGCCTCCATTGCTAAAACTCACTGTTTAAATGACAAATAATGGGCTACTGGAGTGGTGTATTGATTAAAGTGTTGGCATGCCACACAAGCATGACATGTTAAAATCTCAGCGAGAAAAAGACAAATTTTCATAGCGGCTTCAGTTTTGCAATAATTAAAAAGCTTTGGCCATCCTCCGGATGATCCCTTCTAGAAGCCCTTGAAACTCACCTCTCACACCCAAAGCAAAAAAAAGGAATATTAACTAAAAAACACTATCGGTATGGTCGCCAAAGCCACCTCTTGGGGGAAAAAGGAAAATAAAAAGTTAGGAGTATATGGTTAATAAGGATTACTCATCGCTTTACACCAAATGCAAAGATGCAGTTGTTTCTAGGCAACAAATGAAAAATCTTAAATAATGGCAGATTGGCTATACCCTAAAAAATTGGCATTCACAAAGGAATTGAAGACTAACACTTCCTGTTCACTTGAAAAGAAGACAGATTGACGCATCCGCTATTAGTAAAATATATACATAAATATTTATTGGCTCTTATGGTTGCAAACTGGCACAAAGGGCCTCCATTCTAATCTGTTCTGCACCAAAAGTTTTACTTCAGCCCAGGTTTTGGTAGGTCTACCTCTTCTTCTACTGCCTTCGGGGTTCCGCTCAAATGCCGTCTTAGCTCTATAGTATTTTCGTTCGCTCTTTACAAAACGTAGCCAATATAGCACCATTTTATTCTGAATATTTCAATGTGGAGTGGCGATTCCCCCGCACATTCCCATAGGTTAATGTTCTAGATTACGTTTGGCCAGAATATTCCTAATACTCTTCGTAAACACCGAATGATAAATACTTGCAGAGCCTGTATGTATGTCTTTGGCTGAAGAGTTCTACGACTCGCATTCATATAGTAAAACGGACTGCACATTGTAGGGGAAAATGCGAAGTTTGGTTCTTTTATGAATTTGTGGAGACTTCCACACGTTTTTTTTGTAAAGCTTCGATGGCCTGTGTTGATTTTTAATGCGATTTGCTATATACTCTCCCGATCCTCCAGTAGAGGATATACGTTGCCCAAGTACACAAAAGATTGTACTTTTTCAGACTCTGTGCCGTCCAGTGAAAAATTCGAGGTATTATTTTTGCTCAAGCGTAAGCCAATAACACATACACCTGTGTGTATAAGCTTAAGTTTGTCTTACATACCTCCAAAATCGTGCGCGACGAGACATTTGTTACATATGCCATCAGCATACTCGAGATATTCTACCCCTTCTAAAATTGATCACTTGAATCCTTATCACATTATGTACTCTATTGAACAATAGTGAGGAAAGTACACAGCCTTATCGGACTCCTGTATTCCCAAGAGGCATTCGTGAAGCACTTTATATATTGAATTCCACTACAGGGTATTGATTAGATTGATGATTTTCTGTGGAACTTCTTTACATCGTAGTACTTGCCAGATAGCCTTATGGTGGAGAGTGTCGAAGTCTATAGCGAAAATCAATAAATATACAATAAATTGGGGAGCTCCATTTCACAGATTATGCATTATGATTGTTCCGCTATGAGCGAATAGGATCGATGAGAATGCCTATATAACTGAAATTAAAACCTTTAGTGTAACGGAAGGTGTTGCATTTCTTTTAAACTGGTTTAACTACACCTAATTCAAAAACAATTTCCGCAGATTATAGAATTTAATTTTTTTTATTGATTTTAAATATTATTTAATAAATATTTGAAATTTATATGCTTATTTATTTATATATCAGGAACGCTATCGTTCTTATAAAGGCTTTTTCCAACGTTAACTATTTATGTCTTATGATTTCTAGAGGAAAAGTAAAGACGACTGCATCATAAAATGAAGAGTTTTGTTATATTTGATTTTATGAGTTTTTACAATATGTAAGTACTTCCTATTTTCTACATTTGATACTAATGTGCTTATGGTATTTCAAAGTTAATAAAATTTTATTGCCAATAAACATACCCACAAATAGTAGTGAAATTTATTTTTATCATTCTGAGAGCTTTATAAACGGATACATAAATAATAATAAATAAACAATAAAATGTTAAAAGAAAGGGGAACGTAAATTGAATTTAAATTTTAGAAACTAAAAATCAAAAAAATTTGAATTTTGTAAAAAAATTTAATTTGTTTAAATGCTAGTAAGAAATTTTTATTTGTCAGTCTTATCATGAAATAAGTTCCCTGGGAATAATATCCTCCTATTCCAAACAAGCAGGGAGAATAGTTTTCGGGAAATTTCGAATTGTAGTGTAAAAATTTATAAACTAATTTTAGAGCATATATGTACGAGTATCACGGAATTAAGTTCTATTTCTTTTATGATACACTAAAGCACTGCATATCTGATTTGTTCAAGCATTAGTACACTCGCTTTTATTTCGAGTACTGTTTATGATTCACTATTTATTTTATGAGTGAATATAGTAATATATTAAAACAATAGAGTATTTGTCAAAAAATTTAAATTTAGTAAAAAACATCCGAGTAGAAGAAATAATAATATGAGTAATGAGAGTGTTTATGTGTTTCAAATCGAGTGCAATACAGTGAGTGTATTGAGTGTTTTTCAATATTCTTTTTTTAATTTTATACATATATTTAATTGTTTTTTTTTTCTACCATATTGATGAAAACAAAAAATCATAAGAACTAGTGTACAATGAAGTTATTTATGGACTTATATAAAAAATTAGAGCTAAGATTCGCAATTTATTAGAATTTTAAGTAGATCACAACACGTAGTTTTATATATTCAAGAAATGATCACACATCTCTCTAAGAATTTTCTATTTTTTTAAACATGTTGATTTTATGGAATTGGATTTTCTCGAATCAGGTAATTATTTCAGATATACCACTATCGAGCTCTACGGTAGACAATGAAACAGTTCGGGGGTAGCTACTGTTTACAATGCTGGAGTATATGTTCTTTAGTAGGCTCAAGAATTATGTGTATTTTGTATAAACGAATAGTTACTGTTCAGCTGTTTACAATGCTCTGCTAAAGAAAAATGTACACAAGCTGAAAAAATATGCTTTGTTCCTTGTTATTCAATTTCGAATTTATCGTCCCACACGTAACAAATACTCGTATTCAATTGTCTTGGTCACACAAGACTACAGCGCGAAGTGACAGGCCAAAAACAAAATTAATACATACAATAAAATACGATACAATGGATCGAACAGGTACAGATGGAGATTTTTGGTGGATATTTAGTATTTATATTAAGGATTTCTCAGCCAGATTGTAAAAGTATGTTTTCCATTTTAAATGTTTCGGTTTTTATTTTTAAAGATTTCAAGTAATTCAAACAATTTTTTCCTACAGCTAAACAAAATTATTCAAATCAAAGTGACTCGAGTACTCTATTCAAACCATTGCTTTTGTATTATTTGCATATAAATAAATTGTTTAATCACTCGGTTTGATTTGAATCGTACACTCAAATGAAAATACTCGCAATGATTGAGTGAATAAAAAAATCGATTCATTCAAAACAAAAATATGCACTCATTGTTGGCAATAAACAAAGTAACAATGAGTTGAGCTGCAATGCAGTGGATTACTCGCTGTGGGTAGAGAAGAGAGTTACTCGTGCAGTGCTCCATCATACACTTCATATAACAAATTTATTAAATTGACACCTATAAAAATATGTGAAGAAAACAGAAAATTTTTTTAATACAAAATTTACTTATAAGTTCGTCCTGTGTAACCGGTTTTGTTAAATTTTTATTGAACACTGGTAAATCCAGCTAATAAAAGTGCCATATGATATACTTCTTTTCAAAATTTAACCTAGGAGAGGTTAAAATCGGGAGAAAACTTGCAAAATTCTTGAGTTTTGTTTCAAAATGATATTCTTTCTTTTTTTAATCAAAGTTTGCTTACTTACAAATGGACAAGTGGGTGTGGTACCTCCCATAAGAAGTAAATATTGATTTTATTATATCTTCAGAATGGTTAAAGTTTCAGAACTTGATCTTATTAAATTCATAGTCAATACAAATCATCAGTCAAAAATGGGAAGGTATTTGACAAGTGGGCATGGTACCTCCCACACAAACTAAATATTGCTTTCATTATATCTTGAAAATGGTTAAAGCCAAAGTTTCAGTATTTGGTCTAAGTGACTTCGTTGCCAATACAAATTATCAATCAAAAAGTGGGCGCTATTGGACAAGTGGGCGTGATAACTTCCACACAAATTAAATCTGTGGTCCCAAGCAATAACAGCCTAAGTCGAAAATGTTACATTTGAGAAAAATCACTTTTAATATACACAAGAGTTCCTGATAATCTTGAGAAAGTGCATTAGAAAAAATTTATCGCGAAATTAAATATACTTACACAGGCAATCCTAAGATCAAAAATGATAATGAATTTAGGGATAATGTTTAGGATATATTTAATAAGAATAAACATATATGGTTATTGTAAATGGAAAAAATTAAATTGAAAAGAATATTTATCATCCGTCAAAAACTGCACGGCATTGGAAATGAGGGCTTGGAGGTATAAACGAAATATTGATTTTTTTTATATCTTGAGAATGGTTGGGGGTAAAGTTTTATTATTTGGTCCAAATAGCTTCATGGTCAATACAAATTATCAGTTAAAAAGTAGGCGGAATTTAGAAAGAAGGCGTGGTACCTCCCATACTAAGTAAATATTGAGTTTTGTATATCATGACAAAGTTGTGAGCAATAGACATCAACAGCCAGTAACTGGGCGTTATCCATCTACATTAACCAAAAAGCGGGTATTGTAGAAAGCACACTAGTTAAATATACATATTAGGGAGATCGGACGGTTATTATTCGACCGGTTTTAACCGGTATTTTTGCTATTGTCGAATACGGTTTTTTCAAAATCTTCCTTTTTCGAATACCGAATAAACCAGTTAACTTATCACAAATAACGGGTTATTTTAAATAAGTATATTTTTTATTGCAAATATGCTCATCGTTTAACTATTTGTATAAATTAAGTAATTATTTTTGTATATACGACAACCTTGAACGTCTCCCAAAGAACGTGAAAACCAAAGTAGATCGAAAAAGATATGCACACCTGAGCAACAATACCTTTTTCTCATCTTCTGCAAATAAATATTGATCTTTATATATGGAGAATGATCAACTAGAGTGATTGAAAGCGACCCACAAACGCAGATATATTAGTTAGTGAGTTTTTTCGCAACGTAAATACATATAACCAGTCGCTAGTAATGTTTTTAAAAATTGTCAGTTGGCGTGACTGGGATTGGTGGGTGTCTTACCTAACATGCCACATTGACACACACACTCATAAATACGTGGTGCATGAATTTACATACAGTGCTGCTCGAAACCTAACTAGCTTTTCTTGTCGAGCAATTAAGGACTCGTATATTACTAATAGATTTATTCAGAGAATTCAATTCTTGTTATCTTAGGCACCTAAGTTACAACTATAATAACAAAACTTTAATTTCATTCTCTACCAAGTACTACAACAACAAAAACGAAATTAGCTCTTTGAGTGGCTATTCGAAACTTAAGCCACTTTCAAGACTTTGTGGAATAAACTTTGTCTTTATGGCCTCCGCACACGGTCTTGGCATAGTTTTTATGAGATTTGCTAGAACTATTGTTAGTATTGATTGCCATTTTAATTTGAAACTCTCCGTCAAATTCTGCTTATTGTAAAAGCGACGTGGTCCAGTCCTGCACTTCAAGAATGAAGAACAATTTTATTTAAATAAAAAAACCGAACTGGAAAAACCGGTTTTTGAAATTAATTGATCTCCCCAACAAATATGTATCTTATATACAAAAATGGAAGTGTGTTTGTTTGGAGACTGTATACAGCTAAACTACAGATTCTACAGTGTCTTTATGAAAGATTATCTCAAATTTTTGGATTTTGACTGGAAGGGAACAAAATGGGGAAAAAGGCACTTAAGCTAGTACCCGACGAACAGTTATTAAGTAATTACTAGGATTTGTCCTAGCTAAACATCACACCCAGTATTTTCTAATAGATTTTTGATCGCGCAAAAATAAGACAGTCATAGTCATTTTACATAATTTTTTTGCTTGAAACAAAAGACGCCGTTTTAATTAAGAATTTTGTATATGTATTAAAATTTTGTATTAATTTTTCGATGTTTCACGCTTTGAATTGAATTTAAAATCGAGTAAGCTCCAAGCACAGACAGGCGTTTGTAGCAATGGTAAACCTTTCAATTGGCCCAAAGCTCTTAATAACCAGATATCTTTTTACAGTTGTAACAAGAAAATGGCTTGAGGCAGTTCGTAGCCGTATTTATGGATTTTGTATTTTCTTGAAGTATGACCACTTTAGAAGCTATTCAATATGAATGACGCTGCAATGTTTTGCAGAAAAATCGAAATATTTATGCAAAATGTGATATATTCTCTTAAGAGAACTTTTTGAAGCTCTACAAAATTACGTTGCCAGTTGCATAAATAACTTAAAATTTCCAGTTCTTCTTTTAATAAACAGAACACAAATTACATATTTTTATATTGCAAAAATTTAAAAGAAATCACCATGCAAACCACTAGAATAAAAATAAATCTTTACAAAACTGACAAGTACTTAAATTCTAATTTAATTTAAATTTGTTGTATATAGTATTTCTCAGAAAAAGCATAAATAATAACACAATTAACAGGGATCATAATAAATTATCTAAATATTAAAAAGACAACAAAACCTCTCAATTATAAAAGCCAAAATTCAATTTACGTATTTACGAGTATTTTAATATAAAATTCACGTATGAGCTGCTCTAAAATTTCTTTGAAATTATTATTAAAAAAAAGAATTCCGTTTGTTTTTTGAATTCACATATCTTCCACTACAAAGTATTTTTGAGAGGCAATATTAGGAGGGAGTATATGTGCCTTTAATAACTTTTTAATATTCTTTTGTCTTTACCATCATCCTCATCATCACCAACATTATTTTCATCGTTTTATGTATGATGACTCTTTTTGTTTCGTCTTAATTGTTCAAAGAGATAAAAATTCTTAAATTTTACAAAAAAAAACAAATTACTTTAATTTTTTGTTTTATTGTTTAATCTGATGATCTCTGCGCTTTATTTTTATTATGAAGTAGTCTTCTTTTATTTTATTCATGTGTCGCATGTGTTTGAAAAGGTAACAATACAGGAGATAGGGAAAGGACCATATGTAAGTACGTTCTTGTATATTGTAGACCGTGGAATGCGAGTTTATTAAAATTTTGAAGAAAAAATATTGAATAATAATAATGCTAATATGGTATACGTAGTCTGATTTAAAAATATGGAAAATTTTTAAATTTTTTCTAAATGATTTTCAGACATATTTGCTTTGAAACTGCTTAATTTTGATCAAAACATTTGTCGCATATGTTTTATTCCGGAATAGTGTTATTAACGATTTCGTGGTGACAAATACATTTTCATAAATATTTTTTCGTCGGACAATATGTATACCGGCATTTAACTGTGATCTAAGATAGAGATACAGTCTTTAAAAGAGGATTTACTTAATTTATGTGATAAATTGTGGCACCTTTAGCCCTGTTGGAAATATTAATGGAACCCTACCACTATATCAGAAGAAATTAAGATGGTATTATGGTTCTTGCTTTTATTTTTTCTCAGGGTAAGGTTGTGCAGCATATTTAATATCTTCATCAGTAGCCTGGCTGAGATAAAACCACTGGACCGTTTTACAATAAAGTTTAGGATCTAGACATTTAGATTGTTGATGAATTTATTAATAGTTTCGACTTCTGACATCTCTATTAGGAGGAAGGATATTAAAATATCTTTGCTTAGACTTTTGAGAACGAATGCAAAGAGAATAAAGGAGATGCACAGACGATAACTACCTTTAGAACAGTGGTGTATAAAAGTAAAAATGTAGTTGAGTTAGTGAAAACATGGAAATTACTCTCTCATAGAGTATAGTTGATATTTAAAAAAAATTTAAAAAAATAAAATCAACATGCATCCGCCACACATGTGTATTTGTCGCTGTTTCAGTGACAACTAAAAGCAAGATCGTAAGAAACTTTTTAAATTATTTTTCTGTACGTCAAAAAATTTGCGTACGTTCTCTACACATGTGCTTTCATTGCTGTCCTATGGACGACCAAAAGACAGAGCGTAATAATACGTTTGAATTGAACTTGAACAATTGTTTTATGAAAAGCTCATGCCTGCTTTAGAGTACAAAATTTTTTGTTTCATACATACACGCAGAAAGACTTAACCTTTTCTGGAACTTAGCATGCATGATATCGCACTTCTTTTTACAATTGTATGAAGATTTGTATGGCTGATCTAAAAAAATATCTGCGTCACCTGTAAAAACTATTGTAAATATAAGGTAGAGAGACACACAAAGCCTAATTTGGCTTCCCAACAACTGCTTAACTAGCAAAGAAATGGTGAAAATATATTTTTTTTTTTCATTAAATCTTTCTATACATGGCCATATTCTTAAAAAATATTTGTTATATGTTCGCCATTTAATAACTCGAGAACCCCTCTATTGATTTGCAAATCTATACGTGTGAAGGTATTTTTTTAAACATACAAATATTTATTTGTCTATATCTTCTTAATTTGGCCTAAAAGGCTAGGCAGTTACTACAAGTCATCAGCTACATAGGACCTTGTCAACAGTTAAAGTGGAAGTTTTTTTTTTTTTGATGGCATTTCTCATACATGGTAAGTAATCGTTGTTTATTACCTATTGATACTTTCAATAAGTAATCATTCCGAGACAGCGTAAAAACAATTGTTGTCCCTAACAGCTGGCCACTACTGTACATATCGGGTGAGATAGTTTTTGTTTGATACTTCACTCTGTATACCCTGATCAAAAAGTTCTCGAAATAACCCCCATACGTTATGGCAGTCCCATCGTTCCGATTTTTGCTTTTTTTGTTGTTGTTAAGTTGGCACATCTGTTGTTGATATTCTTGCTAAATCTTAGCATCATAGCTTGACATTTGCAAAAACTATGTCGCCCAGAGCACATATATCTCTATTTGTGTTGGCGATTTTTTACAATATTAGAAATTGACTAAAATTTGCAACAACGAACTTGTAGTAAATTTTACGTAAAAAACTAATTTAATGGAGACCAGACGTGGGTTTATGGTACTATACGTAATCCAGACATCAGGCAAGTGAATGGCGTTCACCAAATGAGCCGAGACCAAAAGAAAACAACGACGTTTTCAGTCAAAAAAGAAGGTAATGCTTACGGTTTTCAACGGTGTAATGCATCATGAATTTTGGCAATCATTATTCGAAATTTTTTGACGAAAAACGCAACAAATGCTATCCAAAAGACACCGAATGCACCTAATTCGGACCTCTGTGACTTTTTTCTGTTCAATCGAGTTAAAAAATCATTACGATGAACGCGTTTCAGCATCCGAGAGGAAATAATGGAAAAGTCGCAGGAAACCGAAAACTGAATATAAAAAATGCTTCGAGGATTGGATCAAACGCTGACATAAGTGTGTTACAGTCGATGTGGATTATTTTGAAGGGGTCAATATAGATTTAAATGAATAAACTTGTATATTTAATTTTTTTATATAAATTCCGGGAACTTTTTGATCAAGGTGGTAGACTTATGCAAGAACAACGTAAATTATTGAAATTTTTTATCAAAATAATGATTATATTCATTAGGCTTCAAAATTCAAAAATTTGTTCCCCAATGAAGCCCATTTTTGGTATGGAATGGGTACGTAAATAAGCAGAATAGTCGCAATTGAAGTTAGTACAGGCTTTTGTCGAAATATGATTACATACACAGACAATTACTGTTTGATGCGTTTTATGTGATATCGGAGTCATTGCTCTGTATGTCTTCAAAAGCGAATATGGTCAGAATGTTACTGTCAATGGTGAACAGTTTCAGGACATGATTAAACTGTTTTTTGCATCTCAATTTGCTGACATTAATCTGTCTGATATCTGGTTTCAAAAGGACACATGCCACAATTGATTTACCCAATGAAACTGTTGATCAAAGTGTAATTTCACGTAATGGTCCAATTAATTGGCCACCGAGATCGTGTGATTTATTACCATTGGATTATTTTCTTTTGAAAAGTCACTGATCTATGTTGATAGTTCAGAGATAATTAAAAACTTGGAAATAACATTTAAAGAGCTATAGTTGAAATACGGCTGCATATGCTCCGAGAGTTTGTGAAAATAGGTGTTCCAGATGGCGCCTTGTACTTGTCAGCCATGGCGACCATATAGCCGGAATCATATATAAACGTTAATATCATACAATTTTTATCCACCAAAGCCCAAATATCAATGTAAGATATTCAAAAATTTGTTTGTTTTACTATTATTTAATCTTGTGAACTGTAAAGTAAACACCCGTTGTATAGATTGCCTGGCAACGTCAAATTGGTTAAGCTAATTTCTAATAAAATAATTTTTTAATGTAGGGAAACCAGTTAGGCTTCTTAAGGGTATAATTACTGGTCACTATATGCTTATCGCACCGTCGATTATTTTAGTCTTTTTCAACTTTCTTTTTAAACTTATATTCGAAGATATTGTATTCGTTTTAACCATATTTTATAATCAAAAGTAGCTCTGTTATGATTATAATATGACTTTTATTAGCCTCATATTGCTTTATTTCCTTAAATATTTTCAATTCAAATCATTCGCCCTCTTATCTCATATATCCCACGATAAAAGATAGAAAATAAAAATAACAAAATTGAACAAAAATTAAGTTGATTTGTATGTAAATTGTTTGAATCTTCTATTAAGTAAGTGTTTCCTTCTGTTCTTTTATTTACGCATTTAAATAATAAAAAGGAAACACACACACACCATACCGGATACAAATTACAATCTACGAGAGCCTTTATTCTTGTATCACTGTGTGTGTTTTATATGGATTTTCTTTTTTCTTTCATATTTCCATCCCTTTTTTCTTGGAAGTTTTTGAATGGAAGGACAGACAGATGAATTTTATTTGATATTGTCATCATTTTCTTTGTGACTTTAACTGCCATTTAATAAGACCTAAAATAGGTAGATTATCGTTAATATTATTATGGTAACACAATATGCCATCCAAATTAGGGATACATTTTAAGGATTTTATAAAATCGTACGAAGAAAAAGGAAAAAATAATACAGATTTTATGTGTTTTATGTAAATTCAAGAGGATTTTTGGTTTCTTAAAAGAGTGTTAACGCAACAAATATTCTGAAACAGCAAATACTCGTGTATTTATATAATGAGCTTAAGTTAAAGAATTTTGATTTAAATATAAAAGAATTACATATGTTTATTTAAACAAATTTTTATTAAATATAATTATTACTTTAACCTTCTAAAAATAAAAAAATGTATATTTTTCAACATAATACATCATTAATTCAATTTTGGTAACGAATTTACTGTATGTGGTGAATAATGGTGCTGTTTATGATCAAAAAATTAATCATAAGCAACGATGAGAGAGGTTCAATACATTATTTTATACAATTCCTATAAAGAACATATTGAGCCATAACCAGCAAAACAACGTAAGCGACAGAAAACAAATTTTATATTTTTTTAATATTTTTTGTTGTAGTGTGGTACATAAGACTTTTTTGTTTTTACTGTAAAATTCTAAAGGTCATTTTACAGCTATAAAATTTTGTGTATTGTTGGGAATAATCGAATACTATCGATTTTTATCAAAAACGAAAATCTATAATCATGGCGCTATCGTCATGGCGGTTATGGCTCGATATGGTCGCAGATAAATTTTTCCAATCTGTGCTCTGTACCTCTAATCTCATATTTCTAGCTGACTTCTTGATGTAAAAGTTATTCTGATCTCGCGGTTCCGCTGATACACAAAAGATGTCATATCTTCTATTGTATGATGTTTAGTATCGCCTGCGTTAATTTTTAAACCCAAACTTGTGGACATTTCTTCGATTTGTATGGCATTTGACAAAATGTGTCAAGAATAAATTAGAAAATGCATTAAGACGTTAATGCGTTATATAACTCTCTTTTTTTAACAATTATATTGCTGTGTAGCATACAACGATTAGCATCAGAGTATAAGTTGACAATAAGGCACTGCCCTAAAGCGTAGTGATGACCATATAGCTTCATGTGAAGGGGTACAACCGACTTAACTCATGAAAAAAATATAAAAAAAACTTACAATATACAAGCCATCCGAAATAATATCATGGTTCGATGATTCCTTAACACCATTTATTTTTTATTTTTTTTAATAATAATTTGAAGTGTTGGAGCATTCAAATCATGTTTCAATTGTCATTTTCATGACTATTTTTAATTTTTTTAATATTATTACACTCATACTTATGTAAAATAAAATATATATATGAAATGTGTTTTAAGATGTTTTTCGTATGAAAAATTTAAAATAAATACACTTCAAAATTATTTTAGGTTTTATTAACGCACACGGCTAGGATGTGGAATATTATCAAATCTAATTACAGTTAAATATATATTATTATGTCAACAAATTTTGTCGGTATATTTTTGTAAGGTAGTTGTCAGTGTCACATTTTAAATAATACTAAAAAATTCAAAAAAAAAAGTTTTTGACTTTAAGCCACATTCATTATTTATTTTTTATATGACCTTTTTTGATTTAATTATAACCTGGATGCGTTTTGGTATGGATTCCACTACGTTTTTGAAGAAGCCTCCACAATTTAATTGTACGCTTAACCTTAACCTATGCATGTTCTATTAGACTTAAATCCGAAAATTGCTGTGCCCATTTAAGTACTTCGAATCCGTAACTTCGAGTTTAGGCTTGGAAGATGATGTCCGCAATACTTTTGCCTCAAAACTTAACGCATTTGACTACCCCACCTGTCCCTTTAAAGTCGATTAATATTTTTTGTATATATATATATATTTTTTTATTATTTTTAAAAATCCTCGACATGTAAGAATTAAGTTTTTTAAATATTTTTAATACTTAAAATACTTAATACTTTTTTAATATAAAAAGTCTGAAACACGTCAATTAGAATTAAAAAAATTTAAAATCAATTTAAATTTTTAAGGAAAAGTTATACGGATTATTCGTAACGCTGTGCCTTAATAAGTTAATAAAAATAAATAAAGTATTGCACAAAAACTTTTTATTATACACAACTTTATTTAATATTTAATTTTATTATTTTTATTCTATTTTTTATTTATAATTAATTATTGATCATTTTTTTATTATTTTAGAGTATTTTGCTTTAAGAACACAGCAAAAGGTCTATGCTTACGTCACGCACACTCTCATCGAGAGAGAGAGAGAGAGAGAGCGAAAAATTAACTAACTAACTAAGCGTTATCTCACATTATTTGATTCATGGTTTGAAATAATGTAAACAAAGCGTACGAATTTTTTTTATACAAAATTTTTAAGTTCTTAAGTTTTTAGAGAAAAATAAAACAAAAACAATTTTTTTAGGAATTATAAAACCAATATCAATAAATAATGTATGTTGCTTAAATTGAAAGACTACGTAATAAAGGTTAGTGAACCAGTTGATATTGGCACATTACAGGAAAATTTTTGCTAGGATTCTTTTTCTTTTAGCAACCCTGGTTGTAATATTCACGAAGAGAAAATCCGAAAAACTTCGTTATCTGAACAATATGAACGAGAATCATTGGCGTAGTGCAGTGAGGATTACAGGTGGTCTTATATCGGGTGGGACATCTATGGGTTTAACTTTGAATCAGCGGTTATTTCGAATCTGGCAATACTTATGTCATTCCATTCTGTCACAAAATTCAGTACATTATTTCTACTGAACGAAATGAATCGATTTACGTTTGAGCAACTTTGTGATTTATCACAAATCATTTAAAATCATAAAATTGCCATATTTGAGCTCAGAAAACCCAAACGTGGTCTTACAGTACGGTCCAACACCTATCGCACCATGATAACCAGTTTTTTTGTGCACGCACTTTATGGATTTATAGCGTTTGATAACCGTTTTATTAGTCGAAATGGTAATGCCAGTTTGCCGCCAAGAAGCTGAGATTTGACACCGTTGGACTATTTTATGTGGGGCGTCGTTAAAGACAAGTGTAATGCTGACAAGCCAGAAACGATTGAGCATTTAAAGGCCAATATTCGTGATGCCATTGCCGAGATACGACCCCATACACTCGAAAAAGCCTTCGAATATTGGGCCGATAGAAAGGGGCACTGTGCGGCAGCCATATGAATGTAATAATATTTCATTTCTAACCGGAAAAATTATATTTTACAACAAAAAAATTAATTTGCCAAAATTTGAAACTATTTTTGTTTTACTGGATTTTTAAATTAAATTTTGCAAAATATGCAGGATGCTTTGGCCTTCTCTTTCAGTGGAAAGGACCACGACTCTATAAGCTTTTGGGAGAGAGTCGATTAGACTTCTAGCGGGTATAATTATTTGACACTGCATGATGGGACGTATGTCGGTGCGTATAGGCTTTGGCCTATGGCTATGTAGTTTCTCTGCTCTGCGGAAGATTGGACTAAGGTATCTCAGTGTACGGCATCTGCACTCTCTCAAGGACTTATTTTACGGTACGGGTTGGCTATCACTCGGTTCTCGTGATTTGTTCATTCAGGGCTTTGCTCGATTTCTTTTATGTCTAATTTTGGATTCTTTATGAGTTTTCAGGTTCTTTTTTGATATTATCACAATTGGCCGCAGAGTCTTTGGGCGCACTCGCTAGCTGCAGGCGACACATGTATCCTAACCTAACCTACCTCATTTGATTTGATTTATTATATGTTAGTTTTAATATTTTAAATTGCTTTCAATAACTTGATTTTGTATATCAGAGAAGGTTAGATAAACTTAGTTATTGAAAGAAATCTTAGTGAGAAGCTATCAAGTCAATGAAGTCCTGGAAACAGACATCAGCCATCTATTTTACTTTATGCAAAACTAAACAACATGCTTAAGCAATTCCATTTGGGTTGTCTGCAACATTTATGAGGCTAAAAAGTTACCTAAGCACGTTCCAGAAATATCCACCAGAAAAATATTGTTATTTTGGATCTATTCAACTTAAGCACAATCTTTAGACAACTTTTTTTCATAAATACCTACATCTACAGTATAACCAATAGACCGACACTATTTTCGGTTGTTATGCTAATGACTTTAAGCACTTTAGAAAAAAATCTAACTTATCTAACCTACAGGCAGCTAGGCAAACGAAAAAAAAAATAACTAACGAAGAAGTAAACATTTTGTTCTTGAAAAGTGTACCATTGTAAGGATCTCCCTCAACTCCATATTGGCTTGTTAAAACAAGCTTCTTCGAGTAGATCTACTCACAGTAATGGTATATTACAGCCCAAAGTAACAAAATTTGATTCCATTTATGATTTGTTACTATAATCTCGCCTGTGCTAGGCTGTCATATATCCTTCATTTTATATATCATCTTTAAAAATTTGATTTTTTTATTTATTTCCGAAATCAAATAATTTCCTATTTAAATAAAATTAATAATAATTTCCTCTAAACACTGATGATAATATTTATTGGCTTATTTATTGTGCTCGTATTATAAGTGGCCATTAAGAACTGATTGTTATAACTTAAATGTTCCTTCTTTTTCTATCAATATCATCATCAATTTAGTATTGGCCTTTTTCTATCGCACGCATAATTTGTACATCTATTTTAACACCACTATTTGCCTTGTCCTGATTTAAGCACATTAGTGGCATATTTCGTGAACCACTTTATTTAACGTCCTGCTCTTGGTATTTGTCACTGACGAGATGATATTTAAGTCGAAGGTGTGAATATGAAAATAAAACTTTTTTTGTATTTTTTAATTTTTCCAAACACTTTTTACCTTCCAAGGTTTTACCAGGAATGGAAAACTTTTTAATAAAAAAAGAAGTTGAAATTTATGCCAATCACGATTTGATAATAATTTACTTTCAAAAGCATCTTTTCGTTTTGCTATTATGACACCTATTTCGGGTTAAATAGGCCATCATGACATACAAAGCAGGTCACGTGCTAAGTAAAGTTTTTTTTTCATTGGAACATGTGTTCGTAGAAGTAGGAGGAGTAGCTGGTATATTCATCCTGTCAATGGCTTTCATTTTTAATATGAAAATAATGGCTGATTGTCTGGGTATTTTGTATAAAAATTATAATAAAGAATAGCTTTTACTTACAAAAGTAACCTCGACTAAGTAGCTGCGTATGTTTCTAAGGAGTTTATGAGTGTGTGTGTGTGTGTATTTAAAAATATTGACTTTGAATATGAATTATGACCATAAAAAAAAAATTGTTTCCTTTTATGATTTATTAACAAAAGAATTTATTAATGTGGCTTTGTTATCGTACAAGCTGGTTTAAATTGATGAAGTGTATAGAGTTTATTAACTTAAAATATTTCAAATAAATAAAAATGTTAATACAGTTGTAAATCTAATTTTAAAGATATCATAATAAGTTTGAAATATTGATGGCGTACTAGAATTTTCAAACGATATGTGTATAAGTTTGACAGTAGTCTGACTTTCCTGAGTTATAGCATTTTCTGTGAAACAACTTTTGTTATTGAAAAAAAAAGAAAGAAAAAGTGAATTTCTAGTTTTGATAAAAAAAGAAAGAAAAAAGTGAATTTCCAGTTTTGATAAAGCATTGTCTGAGCTCTTGGTGGAAAGACATTTAAGTTCAATGATGAAGTAATTGCTAAAACTAAGGCCTATTTCGAAGAGAAAGATAAATGGAAAATGTAAAAGGTGGAAAATCCTATGCTCGTTGTATCGCCCTCAAATGCAACCATGTTGAATAATAAAATCGAGTTTTGTCAAAATTTCGTTTTTTCTTACTTATCCTATGGATTTATTGATCGACCTATTTGTTATATGTAGATTCGTACCCATTTTTTTCCGTCAGTCCTCTAGGGAGCACACTGGCTTTCCACAAAGCATACATTGCTTTGTTTAGTTTCTGTAATCAATTTGATCGTTCTAGCTAAGTAGATGATTAATCTACTGTAGCTTCTTCCATATGAGTTTTGCGTAGTGGTGAAGATCCTTGCTAATTGGTGCTGACCTTTACTTTAGCATTGTAATTTTTTCCCAATAGGTGGCGTGTTTTCCTGATCATTCGCCTGATGTTTGCCATCATCGCCAGAGGTGTGCGCGGGATGGTCAGGGATGCTTCTTCTTTATTTTTTTAGATGGAGTTGTTTGGAGGGAAGTTGAAGCCCCTTTATTAAACAATTGAAACCACAATTACATTTTTCTTCGTCATGTCCTCTGATAGGACTTTAACATGGGTCGATTGTGTTGTTATGCGTGCGCTTTAACCACTATACCACGCCACCCCATTCATACCCATAGTAGGGAAATATACATACATATAATGTTACATCTGTGAACATACACACGTATAAAAATGGTAGAATTATATCTATCAGATAATGGCCGGATTATGGAGCAGAAAAATTGTTTATAAGAATTAATCGTATGTTTATCTATAGGTGCATACAACAGTATGCTGAGACTGGAGGTGTAAATACCCACCCTTGGCAAATTATCGAATTAAGAACCAGCGAAATTAATATTACGCAAAAGTCCATGAGTCCAACTATTAAAAAATACTAAGGAATCGCGGCATAAAGAAAATTGTACCGGACTGCAAAAATTGGAGTAGAAAAGTATTGTTCACATATAAAAATTTTAAAATTTAAGAAACAAAACCATATAGTGTTCATCTGATCTGATACGTCAAGAGGGTCATCATCCAGCTGCGTTTGTTGTACCTTACGGTGAGGTCACTGATTTGCATTTGTTGGAAACATCGGCGTTTGCTTTGTCCCGGAACACACGATGAAAGAATTTTGTCTGCTACACCTCCCCGTTAATAATAAGGCACTAATTATTCACGATTATATTGCCAGTTAGGACTCACTAATACTCGCACGCCTGCAAGACAAAACCAACTTCTGTATCTATTAGGGAGATCGATTACTTTACTTTTTTCAAAAACTGGTTTTCAAATGATTCGAAAAGCTACAATTTATAAAAAACCGTTTTTCGATTGAACATTAGTCAAAAAACCGGTTAACCGGTTCTTTTATTAAAATAAAATTCTTCTCAATTCTTAATGGATTAGCAAATTAAATAAATAAATGTTTGTCCCATGTTGTGTGCTAGAACAACGTTCGGCTTTTTAAGGGCCTTAACGGACATTTCTTACTCGACAACACAAAGTTCTAATATTTCAACCAGTGTTTCATTTTTCAACGTATTTTGTAAAAGTGTCTTTTGCTAGGACCTAGAGACTACTTGGTATCGGATATTTCCTAGTGTATGCCACTGTGTTATGTTAGGTGGACACCCGCCTACCAACCAAGAAGTCCACGGTTCAATTCCAGGCCGCACCATTTAACAATTTTAAACAGCGATATTATCTCACATCCGCCTTCCGGAGCTACCGTTTATAGATTAATATTTATTTACAGAAAATTAGAAAAACGTTAAGTGTGCATATCTTTTTTGAACTATCATGGTTTTCGCATTCTTTGTGAGACGTTCAAGGTGGTCATACACATATGTATGTATATAAAAATAAGACATTATATATTCAATTTAGAAAATTTCTTAAACGATGCGCATATTTGCAGTAAAAAATATAAAAACGTATACGAATTATAATTATGCAAAATAACCGGTGATTCATGTTAAAATATTCGGTTTATTCGGTACTCGTAAGATGGAAATTTTCAAAAAAAACGCATTAGACAAAACGAAAAAACACCGGTTAAAGCCCGTCGAATAATAACAGTTCGATTCCCTGGTATCTATGAAAACTTTAACAATTACTTTAAAAAGTCAGTCCCCTTGAAAGTAATCCCCATCGACTCTCGAAGCAATTTTTATATTCGGTTTTCGGTCCATCAGTGCTTCATGTGATTTTTCCATTATATTCTCTCCGCTGCTGAAACGCATTCCCCGTAATGGTTTTTTAACACGATTGAACAGAAAGAAGTCACAGGTAGCCACATCAGGTAAATTCAGTGGCTGTTGATAGCATTTAAAAATCAAAAAATTTCGAAAAATTATGACACTGTGCGACAGTGCGTTATCATGGTGCAAAATCCACGAGTTTCCTGCCTACAATTCTGGTTTCTTTTGGTGAATTGCTTCACGCAAACACAAATAATACTTTTTGTTTACTGTCTGGCCTTCTGGAAAAAAATTAATGATGCACAACACCGTTGTAATCAATGAAAACCGTGAGCATTGCCTTATTTTTTTTTGTCTCGGCTCATTTGGTGAACGCCAATCACTTGCCTGATGTCTGGATTGCGTGTTGTCGTACTCATCATCACCTATCGTCTCCAGTAATGATTCTTTTGATGGATGTGAGATCAGATTCAGCGCAGCAAATCAAGTCTTTCGCGACATCAACACGGTCTCTATTTTGCATGAAATTCAGGACTTTCGGTACCAAATTTGCTGATACACAACGACCAAAACCAAAATGACTAGGACGGATCCATAGACAAGGTAAGAGTTTTCCTCTATCCCTCTGATGGTGAATTTGCGTTTGTTTTACTTTATCAATATTATCGTCAGTTTTCGAAGTCGATGATCTGCCACCACTGTGTTTATCATCTTCGATTGACTCACGACCCCTTTTGACCGCTCGTGCTACTGGTAAACGACCGTTACACTTTTCCAACATTTCCAACGTGAAATCTGTTTTTTACGCAAAATTTAATACATGTCCGTGTTGCAAACTAAAACCAATTTCTAAAATTGTAAAAAATTACCAACAGCTTTTGCAAATGTCAAGCTATGACGCTTAGATTTAGCGATAATATCAACAA
This sequence comes from Wohlfahrtia magnifica, assembly GCA_023159175.1. Taxonomy (NCBI): domain Eukaryota; kingdom Metazoa; phylum Arthropoda; class Insecta; order Diptera; family Sarcophagidae; genus Wohlfahrtia; species Wohlfahrtia magnifica. Next base: position 1,867,159 of record JAKWBJ010000186.1, on the reverse strand, counting down.
CGGATGTACCAACTTAACAAAAAAAAAGAAGAAAACTAAAATTGGAACGATGGGATCGCCACACGGTGGTTATTCCGACACAAAAAAAAAATTCATCGTCAGTCATCGACGATTAACGTATGCCTCCTGGAAGGTTTATGGAAAAATCTGTTATTTATAAAATTCTCAATAAAGCAACTATGCAGAGTGAAAATAAACGAATATGAATATTTATTTTTGGATTTGATATGTTCTTTCTAGATGTTTAAGTATTATATCCAAGTCTATTTGAAAACCAAACAAAAATTCAAAAATAAACAGTTTAATTAAATGCATAATTTATTACGTTTAAATAAATTTTTTAGTTTTTAGCCCAACTTGAAATTAATTCACTTCGAAAAATACTTTAAATCGCCATAAACGTACAGATGGACATTAATTGTGTGTTTGCGAATTCATTTAAACGGCCATAAACATTATTTCATTTAAATTAAAAAAGAAATTTAATCAAATGTCACTAGAAGATACCCTATAAGTAGCATAACCTACAATAGTTTTCTGACGAATATATAAAACAATATTTCAAAAGAGGCTTTGATGACCTTAATAATTTCTTGTTTAAAATCATCGCTCTATGCTGAATTACTCGTAATAGAAATGGTTTAATTTTAGGGCATAATTACGTCGTTACTGATTCACTTTTAAATAACATTTTGTTGTCATTGTTTTTCTATGGCTTACAGAGTCTATCTGAAAAAAAAAAAGAAAACTAAAACGAAGTACTCAAGTAAAATCTAAATGAAGCTCATGTTTAAATACTAAACAATTGCAATTTGTTGGCTTCAAAACAGGACACTAAATGCTCGAATGTGTTTTGGGGGAGTGGTAGTACATAGTTAACCAGCAACAATTATTATCGAAAGCTAAAACTTTTTCACTGAAACTAAATAAAAACCAACCGCTATATATGAAAACAAATTATAAAAACAAAAAATTATTTGGTTTTCACGTTAAAGTTTAAAGTGAACGTATGGTTGGATATACAGAGGCAACCAGCAATATAACCAGCCAACGAATGAAATGCCTGAATGTGCATGAATAAATACATGAATGCATGAATGAATGAATATAAGAATCCTGGAAAGGCATTAAAGCAAGCAGTGGCTAAATGTGTGAATTGGGGGGCGACTAAATGAAAAGAGGACCATAAAAGAACAATAAATTTTTCCAACAATATTTGTTTGTTTTCTCTCTTTTTTACAATTCACATGTATGGTGTAAGCAGTAAACAGGGGGAACGGTAATGGTGTGTACAGAAGTAATGATAAGAGTTATTTACACTTAATTTCGAAATATAACCAAAAACAATATGCTTTTTTTAAAAAATTGCATTGCTTACAGTGAGATCAGGTAATCTTGAAAAATAAAGAAGAAATAATTTATTTAGCAGCCAATATCGAGAATGGATATTTTGAAAGGACAATTTGATGTTAAAAAACAAAAATATTTTCTCAGTGAGATTTTAGTTCAGCGACTTAATTTTTCTTTAAAACTTTTACCAATATATCACACATCTACATACAGAATTCCCGCGACATTCTCAGTGTAACAAGGGGTACTTCTCTTAATCAATTAGCTGTAACCGGCTTAAAGCCGGCTCTGAACAGCAGATTCTTAGTTAGAAGAGTTTTTCATGGCGTAAATACTTACAACCAGTCGCTAGCATTGTTATGAAGTGATACTGTTGTTAAAAATTGTCAGATGATCTGATTTGAGATAGAACCGAGTACCTCCTCGTTGGTAGGCGGGTGTCTTACCTACAATAACACAGCGGCACATTTAACTACTGTATCGATTTTAATAAAATTTTGCTCTTCATTGACCTTAGATTTCAATATCAGATTTCAATTTCAGTTTCAATAGACAAAGAATACGGTTGATGTGAAAAATTGGCCCCCTTATTTATTTGCAATACGTCTTCTAACTTGAATGTCACGAAAACTACGTTTCATGACTTCACAAAACTTTAGAACAGTCTGACGTCAGTTATTGGTTAAGTGTATACTTTATTAGGGTGTAGTTTTCCTTTCAAATAAAGGCTGGATATAAGACAATAGGTGAGAAGTTCTCTAAACCTAACCAGTATCAAAACAGTTGCTGTAGAAGTCATTATTAAAGATTTTCATACACAGTGACGTGCTAAAGTATAGTATGATTTAATACTTTCCATTTAAATTTTTCCATTTAATTTTTAAGTTTTAACGAACTAAGTATTTTTGTTGTATGGTATTATAGGTATACATGTCCTCTTTCTTTAAAACTAGTTTGAAATCAATACAACAACACCGACAGTAGTAGCATCAAAAAGTGTAACAAATGTTACAATTTTGCACTGTTGATTGAATCAATAGGATTTCCACTACCCATTTGAATTTTTAAGTCTGTGTGCGATTAGGGACACTGCATGTGTTTTTGTTTTAATTCTACTGGTATATCTCACCAGACTTCCTTTTTTCGCTTCTATAGCTCGTTCATTCCTTTGGTCGGATTTGGAGACTTAGCGAGCAGTGATTTGGAATGAATCCACATATTCTCAATCAAATTTATATCCGGAGATTGTGGAGGCCATTTCATATTAACTATCATTGTCTTTTTTAACAATATGTACAGTGTGTCTTGTGCCATTGCCTTGACGGAAACTTATTTTTTCAGCAGTTAAAACAACGTATTGGGAGTACAAATTAAATGAGCTTTTTTTTAGCTCAAGAAAGATAGTGCATTAATAAATTAATGAAAATATAAATATATAACATCACTGCTTATACCCTTTCCCCACCTCTAAGCTAATTTCAGAAATCCCGTTTCAGAAACTTCTCAACTTTTGAAGCGATCCAACTTTGAAAGCGATTTTATATATTTTGAAATGAAGGGATTTGGTAACATGCTAAAAGATACTAGATACGCTGAAAAAGTCAAAAGTCAGAGGCTTGAGGTTTTCTTAGTTTAGTTACAACAAAAATAATTCAAATTTATGTGTTGGGATTACAAATTAATTCAGTCCGTTTTTGGCTCAAAAAGATAAAGAATTAATGAATTTATCAAAATACAAATTTATCAGGTCACTGCTTACATCTTTTCCCCACCTCTGAAGTGATCCGGTAACGTGCCAAAAAATATTGTATCCGTCGAAACAGCCTATAGCTAGAATGAGCAATATTTTAATAATACGGCGGGTGCTGCAATTGATCGTTTCTAATAACTGTTTATGACCTTTTGTGACGTGAGACCGAGCGTTGTCATGAAGAAGGAAAATTTTATCTGCTTTACCTGTCGTTGTTTAATTCCGGCCACTTTTCTCATAATGTACGGTTCAAACGATCAGCGAGTTTTAGCAGTTCATAGTACACAATGCCGCCTTGATTCCACTAAGAGTGTAAAATTACACTCTAAATACTAAAACAAAAGCGGAAGTCACTCTTTATTGTAAATTTGCAATTTACTACACACGTATGCTTTAAATTTCAGCAACAAAGAGTGATTTTGTTTTATGGAACCTTTAGCAAATTAAAAATATTAAAACAAGTAAATAACAAATATTTTTTGAAAATTTTGTCAACAGAAATATTTTTCAATATTATATTTATTTTGCACCTAACCCTGTCTTTACATGTTTTTTATATGGTATCGTTTAGATTTTATCTGCCGTGTAAAAACAGGTTTAAGTGTTTTGGTATATAAACAAAATATAAAACATGGCTGTTAAAGTATAGCAAACTAACAATGCTTTTTTGTGTAGCAAATATGCATAAGTGTAGTAAATGCCATTTTCATGTAATTTATTGTTGTGATGTAACAAAATGTAGCAGATATGCTAGATTTGCTACGTCTGCACGACTTGCAAGGCCTGTTTGCAACAAAGAGTGATTTTCCTTAAGGTAATTTTACTTACAAATGAAAAATATTGTCGAAATGAATGAGGTTTTGAAGCAGTTAAAATAAAATAAAACCAGAAAATCCCATAAAAATCAAATAAAACCCGGTGGGAACAGTCCTGCTTAAGACACAATTATGTTAATGGGACTAGATAAGGCCTAATAAAACTTTCTCCATTGGAGCGGAGAGCTGAGGTTTTGAATATTTGTCTTGTTTGCAACTTTGTTGCCTATAAAATAGATTCTGGCTTTTTACTTCTAATTCTAAATTCTAGCATTCCGATAAGATTTTCCCGGCATTTTGGTGTCCTGTAACGGTATTTTATAAGACAAACTACTCAAATTTGTTCCCTTGCCGTACACTATGCAATGTTTTAAACTTACATTTTGATATTATTGTTTTTACTTTTTACGTCTGCAATATTAAACGTAGTTCGCCTGCTGATATTGATTTTTATATTCGGTTGTGATTAATGGCCCTATTGTTATTCTCAACTCAACTTAGTTTGCTAGATGCAGTAACTGCGTATACAAAATATTGTTCGAGCCGATTGAGTGTGTCCGGCTTTAGACAACCATATTGAGTTGAGTTAAGAACGAGATAAGAGCATAATTTATGAAGCTGTCTTGTATTATCGTTGATATTACTTGTTCTCTCTTATCAGCTACTATTCGATTTGTAGCGTTTGTACAATTGTTTTTTTCTACAACGTGAAATTTTTGAAATTTTTGAAGAGGCTGCTTCATATATTTTCTGATAACTTTGAAATGACTTATTCGATTTCGTTAAAACATATGTAACAAATTCAAAATTATACCTGCTTTAAGTCATTTTAATATTATTTTTTAATATAACCCATATTTTTGGACTTATTGAGAAATAAATCATATTTTTTTTTAAAATTATGATATATTTGATTTCGAAAACTGCACATAAAATAGAAAGCGGCAAATATTGACCAGTATCACTATTTATTAATAATGTTGTATACAACGAAAATAAAATAAACCACAAATAATGAAAATCGATTGGAAAATACATATTTTATTCCCAATAAAGTGAAAGTACGTAGTTTTGAATATAAAATTTTGTTATTGCAATTGTATGTGATGGATGTCGTATAAGCAATATTTTTTTCAATATTCATTAATATCACCATACGCTCAGTGTAATTTTCTCTAATTACTGCAAAAATTTGTTTTTTCAAAGCTATTTTTACTTTATTGGCATTAAAATATGTACAGTCACTTAAAAAACTGTCTTAATGTTTAGCTAGTGTTAGCAAATATAAGTACAACAACGAAACTAAAAATTCAATCATTATGATTTTTGATCTGATTGCTTATTGGATTTAATTTACAACTACAATTAAATGTCTTTGTAGTCATATGTACCGTTATCAAAACTTATGTAATAGGTCATTAAGATGGTTTTTTGATTTTACTTTTTTTTAACAAATTTTATAACTTTTTTAAGGCTTAGTATTTTTTATAGACTTTTGGAAGTAGAGGCTGCCTCTATTCGGCGCGGCATACTCTCCGCAAAACTTTTGCAGTTGTTTGGGTCAATACAATTCCACACTCTTATAAAATTCCAAGTTTACCAATCGATTTTCATTAATTATGATTTATTTTATTTCTATTATATACAGATTTATAAAAAATTAGTGAAACTGGTGAAAATTTGCTGCTTTCTATTTATTGTGAATTTTTAGAAATCAAAAATATCATATCGAAATCGAATAAGTCATTTAAAAGTTTTCATGCGTTGTATGAAGCAGCGTCTTCAAAATCCTCTCACATTTTAGAAAAAACAAAAAAAAAAAAATAATTCTAAAAAAAAACTTATCCATAAAATCTGAAATGCTGATGATCTTTAGGTTAGGCAACCATAGCGCATTAAATATGTTGCAAAATTTAATTGTTCTAGTTGGAGCAATGCATTACGAATATGCAAATCGGAAGATGTGTAAGGTGAGATGTTTTTATGCTACAGGGATGATCACAGGCTCGGATAAGTTTTGTTTCAGCTCTAACATATACATCTAATTTTTGTATATGCTATTTACACCGATACTGTAAATATTATTCTTTAAGTGCAAGTCAGTTATTTATATTGTTTTTATTTTATTTTTTTTAATTTTTTGTTTGGTATCTCCTTTACATATACATACGAGTATATGCATACTTCACTAATTTATATGTATATTACTATGCATGTGTGTGTATGGTATGCGTTTTTGTTTATGAGAGTGAATGAGAGTGTATTTATTTTTGTTTCCCCATATTAATGCATATGAGAGTAGGTGATCAGCATCAGCTTTACCATCACCATCATCATCATCAACTATACAACTACATTGCCCGGCTGTTTTCGTTCTTTTTTATCTTTTTTTTAATATTTGTTTTTCTTGCTGCTCTAGTTAAGAGAAAGTTTGTTTTTGTTGGTGTTTTTCTTTCTTTTTTTCTATTTATTTGTTTGTTTCATTTGACGTGGTTTTTATGTGTGTTTTGTATCTAAAGCATGAGAATTTTTTTTGTTTTTTTATTTTATTCTTATTTGAAAACAGAGCTTATATAGATTCTTTTATATGAAAGAGAACAAAGGAAAGGGAGAGATATATATTATGTGTTTGTGTGTGATTATAATTAATTACAAGCATTTAATTTAATGCCTTTGCAATTTGTAAACTATTTGTTAAAAATATATTTATTCAACAAAACAACGCAGAAAGAGAGCAGTTCAGTATTAGAGAGTAAGTGAAGTGGAGAGTAAAAGTTTTGTTACAAAACTGAAAATTTACTTTACAATAGTTTTATGTATGCCTATGTGTGTACGTGTGTAAGAGAGAGAGTGTGATTATGTGTTTAATATCTGTTGCAATTAATGTGGCAGCTAGTTTGTGGCATATTATATTCAATTTTACGCTGTTACTGTTGTACTTTATTAAATGCTTCTCTTCTCCGTGCTCTTATCTACGTAAAAAAATATTAAATTTTATTTTAAAATAAGATTTATGACTTTTTTATATATTTGTTTATAGCGCAATACAAAGTTATGTGTTAAACAAGTGCCATTCCAAAAAAGTTAATAAATTCGTTGTTTACATTTAATTAATGTTGCTCATAAGTTTGGTGGACGAAAATTATATTAAAATCAAACGAAAAAAGAGCAACAAATTTACTTGCCCGTTAGGCTATAATATAATTCATTTTCTTTTAAATTAAATAATATATAGAATATTTACATATATGTTTGCACATTTACATTACACTTACATGTAGCAACGACATTATACATAAATAGTGGGCAGCTAATGAAATTTTAATTAAAATTTTAAATAAATTTATTGAAATTACAAAGGCAGACACTTAATATTTTTAATAGATTTTGAAGTACCTCATTTTAAATTTATTAGAATTTGTACAAAGAGTTTGTTTAAAGTATTTTAATTAAAAGTTAATATAATTAAAAACAATGCCAAGTTGTTTTTTTTAGATTACAAATATTGTCATAAATTCGAAGAAAATTAAATAAAATAAGTAAGAGTCGAATTCTGCATTTTTTTGTGAACACAAATGTATGTATGCTTTTGAAATACATATGTATGTATATTAATTTAGTATGTATTAATTTGTTTAAAAGAATTTCGGGATACGAGAGGGACATATTAGAATAATATGACAGTTTTAAAATTATAGTTGGCGACTATTGCAGTGAAATGAATTTTAGTACAAAATTTAACTTTTTATATATCGTAAAAACTGTGATATATTAAAGAGTGTTTCATCAAGTTATTAAGATAAAATCATCGCAACAGTAAGCTACAGCTCTTAAAAAGCTGCGAATTCGCCACTACGTCCACATGGAAATTTTGGCATAAGGAGCAGAATTTGAAGCCTAACTGGTCCATGAATTGACGCAGGCAAACTGTTCACTCAGCCGTTATTTCGCCGGTTTTTCTATTATTCATAACATAAATATCATTGACATGTGGGTTCAACAGGTCAGTACTGTATGTGGCGCAGCAAATGTAAACCATAATTTCTGATCGTATTAAATCCAAAATTTGATTAAAAACTTTTGATAAAGGAATTCAAATGCGTATTCATGGATGTTAATAATTGTTAAGCCTTTAAAGTGCAATCAATAATTTGAATGATAAATTCTTTACTTTATTTTGTTTTTTCGAAACACGTATCTTTTTCAAAAACCATTTATTGTATCTTAAAATCTTTGGTTTTGACATACAACCTTGAATTTAAGCATGATTTGTTTTTAAATTTTTAATGCATTAGAAAATGAGTTTTTAAGTCAACAACTGCCTAATGCCCACACATCAATAATCACCAACACACATAGAGATAGATGTACTCTTGGCTACGTGGCTTTTGCAAATGTCAAGCTATGACGCTTAGATTTAGTAGGCTGGTTTAAGCTGGCTTTAGCTTACATGGTACCCTGGAACTCTACTTTCCTTCCACTCGAATGGATAGTTTTGAGTACCAGGGTATTCTGTCTGTACGTTAGCTGCCTTATTTGGTCTAAAATGCTGACAAAACTTTCACCAAGTCGATCAGACAATGGTTTGAGGAGCACAATATTAAATTACTTGATTGGCCAGCATGTTCCCGCGACTCAAAGCCCATGGAAAATTTAGGGGGACTGTTTGTGCGTAATGTTTGTGTAGACAACAAACAGTACCGAAAAAAAACGAATTAAAAGTAGCAATTTGCAACAGCTGTCGTGAAATCCGCTCCAACGTTCTAGACAAAGGTTTCCCGGCATCACAACACAAAGATATACAACAAATCTCAATTCTACGGATGTCTGAGCTAGGCTATTATACTAATTGAACGTGAACAGCATTTATCGCATGACCTTGGTTAATGACTTTTATAAGGATGGTAGATTTTTAAGACCTGTTGACCACTACCACAACAAAAGATGTAATGCACAAGGAAGGTGCAAGGTAGAACGTTGTAACGATGAATTCGCCAAAAGTAGTTGGAAAGTTACGCTGCCCACAATCTTCAACAAAATTCCATTTCAGATAATGAATGAAAATTTTGTAATGAGAAAGAAAAAGCTTATAAAAAAATAAAATAAAATAACGTAGAATTCAATTATTTCTGTCTTTTGCCAACTATGTACATATATTTATTATATTTTACATACATACATACATACATACATACATACATACATACATACATACATACATACATACATACATACATACATACATATGAAAATATTTTTCATATTATTATTTAATTTTTATTCAATTAAATTTTCTCTGCTGACTAGCCATTGGCTTAGCAGACCTTTAATGTTAGAACAAGTAAATATATAATAAATAAATAATAATAATAAATAAATAATAAATAAAATATTCAAATAGTATTGATTAAATTGCTTTCAGAATTATGTATGTTTAAAATTTGTGTCCAATTTCAGAAATAAGTTTAATTTTTTTTTTTTTTTTTTTTTGAAATTGCATTTATTTAAAATACTCTGTACTATTTTCTGCAGCTAAACTAGATAAAACCATTAAAAAAGAAAAACATGATTTGCTGCAAAGATATGTAGCAAAATAAGAAAGAAAAAATGGTACCCATTGTTTTTATGAAACACATTTTATGACACCATTACTTTCAAATTTTAAATTTGTTCTAAAGCATTACACGTAAATTTTGAAAAAAATCGGGCAACAAAAAAATTCTTTAAAAACAAGAGAAAGTTTAACTTAACATTTCTTGAACATAAATGCAACTTATATGTCATAAAGTTCAAAAAATCAAAAAAAAGTGTTCGAGAAAAAAGCTGCAATAAAAACTTGCGTATATTCCCGCACTTTCATTTACTTGTAGCATAAAATATACTCAGAACAAGATCTGGTACCCTAAGTATTGCAATGCGTTTATTGGGTATAAGACCTGTATTACAGATTTAAAGAAAGGGCAGACCATCTAACAATTTTCAACAGTGGTATCATCTCATAACATTACTGGCAACTAGTTGTAAGTATTTTCGATATAAAAATCTTTTTTTACTAATTCGTCTGCCATTTGGAGCAGGCATTTAACTCTTTAAATGAGTTTAAAAATCGTATGGGGTGCAGCTCATAGAGATGAGAGATGTTCCTTTTGCTATCACACGTAATATCAAGGCAAAGAGTTAATTGATCATAAAGTAAGTACTTTTGACTCATAACACTACGTTAATAAAAATAAATTGTAGACATATGCAGGATTTTCATAGAAGCTTAACGTGCTTTTTTCATTATTAGCTATTATGGGCTCTTTTTCTAGTAAGTATAGTCCAATTTTCGTTGATATATGTCTCCTGCCTAAGATATTGCAAAAAAGTGCATAGCCATGTGCTTGTAAAAATGTTGACGGCATTCACAATTTCATTTGTAAAAATTTTACGATTTTTGAAAACCTTAAGACAACGAATTTAACTTTCTATGAGAATAAATGAACCTGCCTTATTGGTATAAATGATTATATGTTTGAGGTTGGGCAGGAACTATGTGGTGTTTATAGCCGAAATAAGTCTGCGGTTGGATAAACTGTAGTGGCATAATATCATGGGCCAGGATTGGTTCATTGATAGATCAAAATAGACTAACAGTGAGATCGGAGCTGATATGGTTTATGCCAATTTCCAAGCGCGTAGGCTTAGGCCATCTTCCCTTTAGCTATAGAATGTTTGAAGGAAAAATCGAGTGGTTTGTGTATTTATGTGATCTCAGCGAGTCAAGCATCCTTGAGGTCTTTGTCATGCTGAGAGGCTAGATCGATGGTTCTGATGGACTGAATAACATCTCTTAACGAACTTAGGGTTCATAACAGGGTTACTCTATGTTGGATGCTTTGATATGAGGGCCTACCTGGGAATGAAAAGGCTAAGTTTTTGGCGAACATGGGAGTTAGCTGGGTTTTTATGGGCCTGAGAAGAGAATTGGCTTGCTCGGCTTTGGAGAAATGCGAAGTGGTTTTATTTCGTTTTCTATCTCTTTCTCTCTCTTTCACTCCCAGAGATTCCGAAGGCTATTGCTTCTCAATAAGAGCAATGAGGAATGTTGAGGTTGATTAGTTGAGGTTCTGCACGATCTGTGCTGAAACATTTGTATATGTACTGTGTGAGTGTTCAGCTATATCAGCCAAGAGAATGTGGTTCCTGGCGGATGATGTGCTGTGTGCTCTGAAAGTGATATTCCATTTCTTACCAAATATGATTTCTGGATTCAATCGCAGCCTCAGTCTTATATTGTGAACTTATGGGTCTGCACAAAATATTCTTCTGGTCTTGGTTCATTTTAGCCATACATAATAAAGAGTTGCTTGAACTTGGTCATCAACGATCATATTTATATTGTTACCTTTTAACCTTTTTAAAACATTGGAGTTCTTTTTAAATGTGCCAAAATAAAGTAAACACCACTTTGTTGTTGTTTACAGTTTATATTTCCTCACTTTATATTTTATACAGTTTATCTTCTATTATACAGCAACTTAATATTCGCTTATACAACACTTTTATTTGCGCTTAAATATGACTTTACTTAATGACAGTAAAATGATAGCTAACTGATGTATAGGTAAAGTAGCCTCTTGATATACCTAATTGCCTACAGTTTGTAAGGTTCCAGAAATGTCTTCTATTTTATATCCGTTAATTTAAATGTAGCACACAAAGTTGGTCGAATTGGCAGTGCTGCCAAATGTGAAGATAAGTACGGCATAGACAGAGTGACACATAATTACCACATATACCACAATATCACAATACCGTTTTGAAGGCGTAGTTTTTTAGGCATTTTTATTTTCGTAACAATATGTTCGTTAAAAGCGTATTGTATTTTCATAAACTTTATTAATATTTGTTATTAAAATGTGTTCACATTTATAAATGTTAATATGCTCTATTATAGGTTAGGTTGGTTAGATTATATCGGTCGCTCGCATTACGTGAGTTCATTCGGTGGCCCCCAACAAGAACAGGCTCATTGAAGAGGCCAAAAGGCCGAAAATTGGAGGGTCCCAGAAATAAGATCCCCGTCTAAAGACTAATATATATCAGTTCTTTTATTTAAGCCAACCGGTACCCCTGACTAAGTTAACCAACTTCGAAACTGACACATCTCTAGAATTCAGATCATGGGTACCCATAGGGTAGAACAATCGCAGAGAAGGTGTTGCACTGATTCCTCTTCATCGTGACAGTTTCTACAGTAATCATGACATTCACTTCGACATGCGGCTTATCATACAATGCCCGGTAATTATGCCCGAAAGAAGCCCCCTTCCAAACACCTAGAAGAGAAAGATGCTCTTGTATAAGTGAACACACAAACTTCACTTGTCTCTTAACTATCGAGTGTTGATTGTTCTCCTTTCTTAGTTATTTATCCGTATTGAATAGAAACGAAATGAATAAAAAATAATAACGAAGGTTTAATAATCATCATTATTAATTTTTAATTAATGTTGTAATACATAAACATAAAAAACCTTTACAAGTAATTAAGTTAAAAGCTACTGAAAGACATTTGAAGGTCATACTGTATGATATTAAAGATGTAAAATTCTTTTAAGATGCTTACAAACATCATCATAAACGCAATATAACCTCAACTAGATTGTTATGGTGTAGGGTACAAAAATACCTGACACTCTTGTGCAATTATAAACAAAAGTTCCTACAAAACTGCACTTGCACTTACATCTACAAGCGCTTAGTGGCTACAGAACATGAATTTTAAGAAATATTTTCTGGATTTTTTTTAGCTCACACATATGGAGAAAATCCTTGTGCACATTCAGACAAAAAAAAAAAAAATTGAAAAGTTAAAACGGTAACATTGATACACGACACAATTTCCGTCAGTTTAACTTGAGTTTCATGATTTTTTCTTTTTATACTTTTTTTATAGTTCAGGAGTGTGTGTCTGTAAATGAAAAGCCATTGGAAGGAAAGAAAAAAGTCATTTCTGTAGTGAAACCGGATATAGCCATTTTTACAATTACATTTTTTAAAGTATTGTAATGTATATGAGAAAAAAAATGTGGAATATTATACAATATAAAGGTGGTAAATATTTTTTGTGGATATATGTATGAAAACAGGCATCGCTTGAAGTAGTAAATAGCGAAATTCGAGTACCTTATACACGCTCATAATCTTCTAATATTTTTGAACACAGTTTACAAACTTAAATAGATGGTACAGAAAAGTGTGATAAATTTTTGTTGGGTCCCAAAATGTGTGTATAGCCAGATATTGTATAGATGGCTTACAACATATTTTCTCTTCGTCAATTTTTCGGCGTATTTGAAATTAAAGAGCTGATGTCTTCAACAAAAATGTTACCGAATGTTGACTGATATTTGAGCATCGATAACACCTAGAGACGAAAAATTACGTATACTGGTCCAATATATATCCGAGCTATCAAATTACTATAGTCATATAAGTTTTAGCTGTATAGGGCTTAAGCTCATATAAAACTAGGCTGATCCACTAGAACCATATGCTGAGTCAAATTATCGTTTCAATTGGCATTTGCTCTTTTAATGTCGAAATATTTCAAAGGTTAACCATTTTGCATTTTGCACTGTTTTAATCAAATATTCGTCTTAATTATTAAACCCTGTTATAGGGTAATTTTAAGAATAGCTTATAAAAATGTGAGTTTCTCTCAATGACTGCTTGGAATTTGAGTGATGCGATTCATATAATTTTTTCATTTCAATGCACTTGATTATTGACGTCAATATTTTACTTTTACCTTTTGAACGTTTATTGAAAAAACGTCACAGTATTGGTACCAGATCAAAATCTATATATGTATGCGTTTACATTTTTACACAAGTAGTTGTTGTATGCGTGCGTGTGTCTGTGTGTGTGTGTGATGAAGTGCAAGTACTTATGTTTATGCTTCAATTGTGTGCAGCACTTTGTTGGTTTTCCATTGGCGGTTTTTGTGTTACAAATCCTTTTTTTTTGCACTTTCCAAACACTCTTGAACACATCCATAGAGACGCACAAACACTTGCACTTGCACTTTTATGTTATGGCATTTTTATAGTTTCCGAACAATTTGATTTGATACCGTCATCATCAGCATCATCATAAGTGATGTAATTCAGACTTTAGACTCGTTTTCGTGGGAAGTAAAGAGGTTTTGTAGCAAAGAGAATTGCAACCATAATGTTAAACTTTCCTCAAGTGACTATTTCTTTTGCTTCTTTTCGTTTTTTCCTTTTTCTTATTAAAGCCGCCAGAAGTGATGTGTTTCAATAGTACACTTAGGAAAATTTATTTAATTGTTTGATAGTAAAACGGATACTTAAACGTTTATCTAAACTTTATCTTATTAATTGATTAATATCGATTTGAATGAGATTTCGCAAGGAACACTTTCAAAAACGACTTGATATGAGTTTTGCATAGAATGTGATGCACGTCTTTTTATTTGTAATTCGAAAGAACTTTTCAGCTTTGAAGATTTAAAAACTTTTCAGTGTTCCAGGAAGCGCATGCAGCCGCAGAGGTCTAGCGCTGCAGAAATGCTCTTCCAAAATAATAGTCAATAAAATTATAAATAACAACGGCTAGCCAAATAATTTTATATAGGTGTGGAACTAGTTGCAAGATTTTTTTTGTCATCAAATATTATTCCTTTATCTTTTCATGTTCCATCTTTATTACAACGTAGGAAAGGAGGCTGGTGTTTCCTAGATTACTTCTGGATATGTGGGATGGCAATCACGATAGTCATAATTTCGGCTTGTAGAACACTTATGTAGTTTGAAAGTCTACTAGATTAGTTATCAGACTATGCTGTTTCAAAAAACTCAATAGCCAACATGCTCATGCCTATTTTAATCATCAGAGTATATCACATATACTTTCGGCTTTTTTCATTAGAATGGATCGTTAGCCATCCATTGTATTGGCCAGTAAGCCTCGATCAAAGATTAAGTTTTGATATCCTATAGTTAATAAAAATTTTACATGTATGAACCAAACTTAGTTCAGGAAACGACGCGCAGTGGTACAAAAAATATATGGAGAGGTGCTAAACCATTGACCATTGGCTCTGAACACTCTATTGATTAAATAAAGAAAAAATGGACTTACATCAAAAGTGATCACGGCCATAGCCCGCCGGCCATACATTCAAAACTGATTTTATCGGATACAATTTCTACAATTTCCGCAGTGATATTGCTTTATACATTTGTTGGCAGATATCAGAAAGCTTGCTTCTATGATCATAAAATTTTGTATACATACATGCTTGGTTTAATGTAGGAAAAAAAATATATCAAAAATAGTTGAAAACGCTCAGTCCCTGGGGTAACTTTTTTGAACTTCTAATGCAAATGTTTATGACATGTGGTTGAATTCGTATATTGCTTTAATACCGGTTAGATGATGTAAACAAATGATTCAAAACATCAGTATTTATGTTGCACTTTCTGAAACACATTAAACTGTACCTTCAGCAATCTTCATTAAGTGCTGCTTTTGCTTCCTTGAGGAGCATGTCAATAGGGAGTACTGTTGCATCAATTTTATTCTCATTTCAAATGGTTTTATTACTCAAATCATATGGTTTTGTTTTTATTTTTTTGTTATGAACTTTTTAATTCAATCAATTATTAAATTGAACACAACATAACCGAATACTTTTTCTACTTTGAAAACATTTATTTGGCAAACTGTATGTAAAAAAATATATAAAAGAATCACTTTGTTTTCTTTTATACTAACGAGTGTTATCTAGAATTGAATTTTATGAATTTTATTGCTATTGTTAGAGGCTTAATTTTTCATAATAACTCAATCAATTATTTATAAATTGATGTTAAAATTGTTAACATCAATATATTTATAAAAGGTATGGTATACAACATATTTTATCATTAAAAGTCGGTTTTTTTTTGCTAAATACAACGAATAGACTCCCACTCTTAATTTAGTTACAGTCAATCCTTTAACCGACTTTTGCTTAGATAAAATATTAATTTTTGCTGAAACAAATTCTGAATTGATGTTTCTTACTTAAACACTTATCCATAGAACAGCATCATTGGATGTTAAAAAAATAATTTTCAAAAAGTTGCTTTTTTGCTATCAAAATATCACTTTACGGCCTTATGCTCCTTACAGAAGTAAGAGAATTAATTATGGAAAAAAACTAGACTAAATTAGGAGAAAAATTCATTATAAAATCAATATAATTTCCTTAAAATTTTCCTTTGACTGTATTTGGTGCCATATCCTCTCGTTATTGTCAAAATGTACGCTATTTGTTATTACGAGTACAACATATACATTAAATACCTTTTTTTTAAATCTAATAGCGGAAACAAGATGTCGCTAATAGTATATTTTCATAACTTTCAAAAAAAAAAAGAGAAAAAAATCATTTTCAATGATTTTTCATATTTAATGACATTATTATTAATATTCTAAAAAAAACTCAGACTTTTTTTGCTTCATTTTACCCACAAAAATCTTTCGTAACAAATATTTTGATTTTTTTTTTAAGAAAAATTCGAAAAAATTTGGCTGCAACATTACGTGATATGTTTAAAGTCATTTACTTTATTGCCGGGCTATATATAACATTAAAGGATTGCGAAATTTATATGAATAAATTTGTGAGTATTAAGGCTTTTTAAGTGCATATTAGTGTAAATAATGATTGTACTCGTAGTTGAGAGCAAATTTTTAAAAATGACGCTGCAAAGTATTGACGTGAGATGCGAATTAAGTTTAAGATATTGTTTATAATACCTCCAAGAGAATTAGCCCTTAACTTAATTAGCTCTTAACTTACTTCTGCCAACCTACTGTGTATCACTTTTTTTTAATTATGTGAAGCATGTCTTTCAATTCTGACGTCTGACAGTTTGTTAAACCTTTTCGTATTGGGTGGAACTTTTCAACAACAATTAATAAAAATAATAATTAAAAACACAATTTCGTATGAAGGGGAAGACTACATAGAGTGAAGACACATCAAAATTTTCTTAAACTAAAATTTTCTTACATTTTTATTTATCATTACAAAAATCAAATAAAGAATGCATTGTAATTGAAACAAGTTCATACATACGATTTTCCATCTCGCCAAATAAATTAATCTTCGTTTCTTCAGACCATTTCACGTTGTTCTAGTTATTTTACATAAATGAAAGTGTCTTCTACCACTCCATTCACGCGACATCCAAAGTGGAAGTAGAGGGAGCTGCACCCGATTTTATTTTGGGACTATTCAGTATCCAATTTTTCCTTTTAAAACACTTCTGATATCTCATTTTTGCCAAACACAAATTTGCCTATGAGACAGAACTTTTTGATATCGACTTAAGTTCTTTTAAATACGTAATCTATGCCTATGTCAACACCAACGTGTGTTCGATAGAGTAGTTTAAATATAAACATCGCAGCTTTTGACCACGGTATTGAAGAAGATCTGAATATAGATTGCAATTCCTTGCCGTTCTTAACAATTAGAACTATCCATAGTAATCACAGAGCGAATTAACTTTTTCAAGTTTTACAAGGTAGGGCTGCTGCCTGAATAAAACTTGGCCTACCATTCACTTTACGGTATATTCGTTGATTTTGTTTAAGGGGAGCTTGTTTTTTTGAATGTTTTCTTTAGATAAAATCTATTCAACCAATTACATTTGCTTAAATAAAAAATAATAAAATGTACGAATATTTTTGTTTTTCAATAACTTTTTAATTTTTTTTAAATATCTGAATTACTTCAAATGTTATGATTTTTGCAACGAAATACGTCAAAACGAGCCACTGTGCGACGTAACCGATCAATGTAATTCTGGTTGTTTTGACTATGGTTACGAAATTGGTGGCGAATGAAAGTTCACTAGGATTATAAAGACTTTGATACATTAATGAACACATAGGGACTTATCTTTACACCCAAGTGAGCTGAAACAACTACAAATGGAACTACACTTTGCATGTTGAACGTGCTACTGTATGGTGTTTTATATTGTCTAGGCCATTTTTTTGCAAGCCTTTGTTAAATATCTGATTAATCAGTGAGTGGATCAAGCTATTAAGATATGGTAAAAAATTAATTTGTGCCTATTAGTGATGATATACTCTATCATTGATTTGTGATTTTAAAAGGGACCGTATGGCATGTCACAAAACCAGTGAAAAAATTAATTGCAAACCAGAGTTCCCAACCGATAGCTGTTTAAAATATAACAAAATATTTCAGATCATTATTTTATTTTTTTGATAAATATTCAGAAAAGAATTTTAGGTTTACAATTGTGTAACATTTTTTACAAATATTTCGTTGACCATAGAATTGCTAAACTTGTTCTTACACTTGAGATTTTTATTGTTCTTATTTTATTGTTATTGTTGGCTTTGATTTGTTTGTTAACAACATGAAGTTTTTTTCTGGTTATCGTTACTAAACAAGTTACCAACATGCATGTATGTATGTATGTATGTACTTTATATATTCACACTGTATAAGTTGTATTACGTTTTATTTTTATTATTTAAACCTTTTTTTCGATGGGTTTGTTAGATGTCGTCTATATTGTAAATGTTTGCACATTGACACATTTAATGTTGCATGCAGTTGAAACCTTACTCACATCTAAAGTTTTGTTTTCAGCTGACACAGCACCGAGAGATTGCTACTGTTCAGTTCACATAGAATTTGTTACAGTAACAGGATCATAGAAAAGTTTTATTACAACTAAAATTGCAAAATTTGTTTATTCCTGTTTTTCCTTTTTTAAATAACTGTTTTTTTTAAAGCAACAACAACATTTGTGACTAGTAACGACAACCATATGAAAAGTAAAGGAAAGTATTCATATTACACAATACAATATACAAAATTTTTTTAAATCAGTGGTCTAAAGGTTTGGTAGATTTTGGAAATTATTTTTTAGTTAAACGGAGCGTATGAGTATTACTCTGCAGATTCCCGCTTGACCTGATACTTGCAATAAGCGATAGTTCGCTATTATCGAAGAATTTTTGAAAACAAATTTTGCTAAGCAGTTGTAAATTAAAAAAGGAATGTTTGCAGTAGTGAGCTTATAGCGAAGGATGGCCAAACAAATATAAAAAAAAAAATTCGCTAACTCTCGCCAAATATTTATAATTGTTTTTGTCGAACATAAATTCCACACCAGAGCATAGAACATTGCTGTTCATTTCATAGGACTTTTGCCCCTTCTTAATTTACATATATTCTTATGCTCTTGCTTTTATTCATCACTCAAACAGCGACGAATGAACATGCGTAGCGGGTATAACATATTGATTTTATTTTTATTTCTTAACTTTAGTATTTATTTACATTTTTCGACGGCACTTAAATTTTTACACAAAATATTAAGATTTTTACATTTTCAATAAAAAGTAAATTTAAAATGATGCTCACAGAGAGCAATTCTCATGTTCTCACTAACAGAACAATATTTTTGCTTTTTAACAGCATGGAGATGCCAAAGAAAAGGTTTCGTTCTCGACAAAGTTATTCGCCTTAGATATTGCTAGTGGCTTGGTGTTGATATCCCAGGCAAAACTTTCGAGATCGAAAGGCTTGCTGCCAAAAACTGAGTGATGGGTAAACTCTGCAAGACCTTTTTCATTTCGAATAGTCGTTATCGAATGTTTCATCAAAAACTCGTGCTCGGAAACTAAGCAACTTTTCCTGTCAAAGTAATTGAGGACTCGTATATTACTAGAAAAATTTGTTATTTATTGAAAATAACAAAATTTTAATTCCATTATCTACCAAGTAATAAAACTACCAAAACAAATTTAGCTCCTTGAGTAGCTGTTTGAAACTTTTAGTACCTTGTGTGATAAACTTTGATTATTATGACCTCGGCACAACGTTTTGGCAATAATTTTGATTCTCACTTTTATATAAGCTTTCTATTAGCTTCTGTTTATTTCTAAAACGACATGATCCAACTCTGCCCTTAAAAACTCCGAAAAGGTTCTCAATGGGATTCAAGTCTGGTGATTGAGATAGCCAATTTAAAACTTGAATCTCAGACATTCTTTGGCCAATTTTAACAAGTGTTTTGGCTCGCTGCCGTGCTGGAACTCCACTCAGTTGGATTCGCCATTCGGCATATTGAAGCATATCGTTAGCTAAGTTGTCACTATAAAAAAACCAGTCCATGTTTACTTATATTTCAACAAAGGGGCCAACTATACTCGGTGAGACAAATGTCCAGACTATAACATTTGCGCCTCCATACTTTATTGTGTCTTTATTATAGCGTAGATGTAGGCATTTTTCCGTATTAAACAGGTAGAAACACACAGAATACCATACAGTAGTAGCACCTGTCGAACTCTGGCATGTTATATATTAACTTAAATTTCTAGCCTAGATTTCTATTTCTGATATCAAGAGTAACAAATTTTAAACACTTTTCCATAAGAGATACATGTTCAGAATAAAGCTTAATATAGGCCGATCATTAACTATATTAATCTTATTTCTAAGATGGAGCAGCTTATAGTAAATAAAGGAATTTATTCAGTTTAAATATAAAAAGTCATTGTATTATATTAGAGAACTGCTTTTAAAGACAATAAGTTAAATGTACTCGTATACACTGATGTAAAACAACTGGAATATTAATTTTTCTTATAATAAACATATTTTATACTTTTCCAATAGTTGTTATTGTTTTAGATTTTTTGCTGCTTATATTTTTACCCTGAAAATGCTTCTGTTATATGTGTTACTTGTTTTAGTTTGCAAAACAAAATAGAAATAAAAACGAAAACATTAGTTCTATAAACCCAAACAAAACACAACATGTTTCTAGTGAAACAGTAAAAAGAGAAACAGAAACAAAGACAACAATATGCAAATCAAAAATGGGTTATCCCTGCTTACAAGACTTTTGATATGTTGTGTTGAATATAATTTTGTAACACTCTCTAATAGAAAACCTTTCCCTTCTCATTTATATATATTCAAAACATAACCATAAACACACAGCATTCCTAAAAGTATGCAATTATTTTTGAAAAATATTTATAAATATTCAAGTATGGATGTGTGCTTGTATTTGGTAATGGTATTGGTATAAAAACATAAGCACAGAATAAAACTTATAAAACTTGGCAATAAAACCTATTTTTGCCTTTTTTATGATTTTTCATAAAGTTGTTGTTGTTGTTGTCTTTGTTGTTCTTGTCTTTTACGAGATTTGTGTCATGAGTAATTAAAAATAAAATCAGAATAATAAAAAAACAAAAAAATAAGATAAAATAAAATAAAAAACAAGAAATATAAGAGAAAATACCAACAATTTGAAGAAGAAAACAAGAGGAGATGCAATTTGTAGATTGTTGCTGTTGATGCAAGCAATTTTTTGATTTGATATGTATGAGACAATGTGTTTAAAAGTAATTTTCAAGAACAACAAGCCTATTGTTCATAAGATTTCTAAGTAAACTTTTAGTCTAAGTAGGAAGTTGAAAAGTTAAATATTTTTAATTGTAAAGATATTTAAATTTAAAAGGTTTTTTGTTTATTTAGATTTTTAAAGCAATTGAATAGTTTTATTTTATTGATTTAATATAACATATAAATATTTAATATAGCACTATATGCAGAAAGATAGCCAAACTAATTTTATTTGACCAATATTATTAGGGATGATATTAAGAAGAGAACTTGTCATTAACTTTAAACCATTTCTTCAAGGTATTTGAAGCAATGCGAAATTTTATATAAATTAATAAAAAATAAAATAAAAAAACAAGAACTAGTTTATAAATATTTAACTAAGAAATCACAATAAATTCCACAAACTGTTGTATGTTTCTTTCTTTGTTTATTGCGTAGATTTTTAACCCATAATCTGTAGTCTTTTGTTCAGAATCATATTTGTAATTTCTGCAAAATTCGTTTTAAGAAACCATTATACATGTAAATGCAAATTAATCAAAACAACACAATAAAAAGCTTAATATACTTCTCCCAGTGATATATTGTCGCTTCGAAACCTTTTTATAGTAAGAACACCTTAGCCCTTTAAAATAGCTAACAACCGAAATTTTTCATTTTTGATAAATCTTTTACCACAAAGTCATTTTTTAAAGTTTAGAAATTGGGTCCTGTTGAAAAAAAAAAAAACAATAATGAAAGTAGGCTTATCTACCATGCGGCTTTTTATTTTAAAGCTGAGGATATAAGCAGAATGAAGCTAAGAAAAATGCGAAAACTTTTTTAATTGAAAGAATATTTAACTCCTAGGTGAGGAAATACCACCAATTGATGTGGTTAAATATTTAGGAATAATACTGAATAATAAGCTGAAGTGAGAAGCTCAAGCGAAGTCTGCCTCAAGAAAAGCCACGCATGAGCTTACGGTGCGAAGAAGGCTTGTGACAAGATTGTGACAGTTGGGGCCGTTGCATGGGCGATAAAGACGAGCTTGAGAATAACCCAAGCAGAGCATAAATGGGGCAATGAGAACTTATCCCACAGCTGTACTCGACTTTCTATCGGACGGTGAAAAGAAAGGCCATAAATATCATGACGAGGATAATGGGAGATGAGTTAGGTACAAGGTTTTGCGGGGGTCATGTTAACCCGGTTGGTCGAGTGGTCGATCCCTACTTAGCTCTATAAAACTCTATGACTTTGGCAATGCTTCTGGGTAAGACTGAGTAACAGGAGTGAGTGGTAAGGTTTGAAGATTGCATACTCCTTTAGAAAAGGGACCATTCTGTGGTACACGGATGGGTCAAGGAAACCGGTAGAGGCGCGGGATTGTTTGGCACCAGGAGGGAATATTCGGAACATATGGGAAAACTCGCCAGCATATTTCAGGCGGAAGTTTATGCAATTGAGAGATGTGCTCAATTTTGCCTGGGCAGGAAATATAGAGGACAGGAGAAAGCCATACTATATGATAGTCAGGCCGTCATTCGAGTACTTGTCTCCTCAGAGGTTGATTCAAAACTTGATAGGCAATGTCTAGGTAAACTGAAACCGCTAAGCAGGAACAATAGGTTCAGCTTATGCTGGGTCCCGAGTCATAGGAAATCCGTGGAATGAAAGGGCCGATGAAGTGGAAAAAGAGCTTCCACTCCACTGGTGGGGCCAGAAATCTTTGCTGACTAGGAAAGTGCACTTGGAAGGGCACACTCAACAAAAATGAAGATAATGAGAGGCGGCTAAAAAAGCTTAATCGAAAGCTTAATCGCGTACGGGTCTGATAAAATCTAAGCTTCTGTTGTGTAACTATAACAGAAGAAGTTTTGAAATCTGCGTAAAGAGAAAAATCATGAGGATACTGACCGGGCTCTTCAATGCAAGTTAAAAAGACATTTAAGTAAAATGGGATTAGTCTAAAGCCAAATGTGCAGATTCTGTGATGAGGATGTCGAATCACTAGAGCATATACTGGGTACAAGTGATGCACTGATGCACTCTAGGAGGAAGTCTCTAGGCGCCCGCCAGATACTAGGTAAGAAATTATTGCGGTTAATACCTTACATACATCCCGTGACAATCACAACTTTTACTTCACTCACATAACCTTAATAACTTAATCGCCATAAGGACTTCGGAAAATGGTTTCTGTATTGGACCAGGTGACTTCCTCAAATAACTCAACCTGACGGAGTTCGTGTGAGGTGTATCGACTTCAGTTCTTTTGGCTACTTGTTGCATTTCTCAAAAGGGCGTTCGAAGACACTATCTGGTACACGTAGAAGTTGCTGGTGGCTAAGTGAACCAACTAACTAACCAAATATTCTCAGATAAAAAACCCCTGTTGGGTATAGCTATTACTTTTATTAACTTCGAAAAGAAACGGATCGCCTACACAGTCGCATTATGGCGTGAAGGGCGGTTTTATATTTCAGGATTAGAACCAGGAAAAGTGGAAAGATATGCTCAGTAACTTTTGTTATAAAAGTCTTTGACAACGCCTATGGTATCTGTATAATTGCTCAATTAAAGTCTACAATCCCGGGATCGTAAAATTGGCAAAAATTAGCATTTGAAATTTGAGTTGACACCAGCTTATATGAATTTAAAAAAAAAAAAATATTTGGTTCATCTGTACTGAAAATCTTAAATATTTTTTTTAGCGGTTAACTTTTTTACCCTCATAAAAAATAAAATGTGTTTAAAATCTATTTAAAAAAGAAAAATTATATAAAATTGGATATAAAATACTTTTTAAACTCATTTTTTATTTTACAAATTTGGAGGAATATTTAATTTTGTAATTAAAAATCGTTGTTTTTTATTAGATTTTTTTGTCAGTCACATTGGGGAGAAGAGTAACTATGCATTAACTTTCCTTAAAAAAATAAACGTCGGCATATTTGAGTAATAAAACTAGCAAGGATACATACTTATTGCTTTCAAACGAACTTTTTTTAATTTACATAACATAGGGTTATTTAGAGCTCTTTTAAGATTTTAAAGAATTTTTATAATATAAGTTTTATTTTTGCTCAACCCTGTACTTAATATTTTTTCTAGTAAAAAAATTTCCTTTAACAACTAATTTATCCTTTAAAACTTTAACTACAAAAAATTCTTAAATATCTCATCATTGTTTAAACAAATCTTAACTTTTCATAAGAAAAGAAAATAAATCTTCAAAATAAAAATAATAAAAATGCTGAAAATCACTGCATTTATTTTACTTTTCTGGAAAGACAACAACTCATCATAAGATTAAAACATTTAAAAAAATTATGTCTAACTACAGCTAATTTCGTTTAGAATTGTAAAAAAGCAACAAAAAACAAGAAAAATAACAACAAAAATCTCGGAAGAAAAACAATTATTTCAGCATAATTGACTTTAATTACCCCTCTAAGAGGAAAAAGAAGAAAAAACCACAAAACAGCCACAAAAAAATGAGATTTGTTACTCATAAACAAGCAGTAGAAAAAGCAGCAGTAACAACAACAAATTCCATAACTTAAAAATCTTGAGCCTTAAGTGTAGCTGGAGGACGAAGAAGCAAAAAAAAATGAAAATGATAATGAAGATGAAGAAAAATTTGGAAGCAAAACAATAATAACTTTGAAAGCAACTTTTGGTGTTTGAAAAAAAAGTCAAAAAATTAAATAAAAATCACACACATATACAGCTATATGTAAACACACACATTTAAGTAAATGTGTGTGTGTGTGTGTGTGTGTATGCTTCACTCATTTAAGAATAAAGGAAAAAAAATATAGAAGAATAAGCATTCTAGGCAAATTAGAAAAGCAGCTGCTCTCAGACAACTAAAGACAACGCGTATATCTCGTACATGCATGAGTGTGTGTATATGTACACCTACGGTTTAGTGAGTTAATTTACATCCAATGGTATTTGTAACAGCTTTATAGTAGTAGTGGTTGTTGTTAGCAGTGGTTTTCAACATCCCACATCGGTCATAAACTCATCTATCAGTTTAAGGAAGCGGAAACAAGTCATTTAGCGAAATATTTTCCTAACGATAAAATAAAAACCGTACAAGAAAAGTTTTCCACCAACTACATGAGAGTTGAAAAAGGTCTCGTACGGGCGAGTATAAATGTGTGAGTTGCTTGAGTAGGAAATGAAAGAGAAAAACATGAATGTCTTAGTTTACTATTTCTATAAGGGATACATATTTGTATTTGTGGAATTGTGCTGTGCGTTATGAAAGATGATGAGTAGTTTTAATTGAAGGTGTTAACTTTGCGGCTAAACCATTTGTAAACAATTTTCTTAAAAGCGCTGAATTAGCACCAATATGATTAAACTATTTCGATTTATTTGGACATATTGTTACCAAAATAAGGTTGGGCACCCCTGTCGTTTGTTACATCGCTATAATAAATAAACAAAAGCAGCAAAAACAACTATACCTGCTGTTTCCAAATAACTAAGTCGACAACAACAAACATTAGCAGAAATAAAACACATAAAAATAAAACGGAAACAACAAAAAGAAAACAGGTAGAAAAGAAACAAGTAACAGACAATAACAATAACAACAAACAACATAAGCTGAAAGAAGTAGATGTTTACATTTGCATGGCTACGCAAGAACTAAAATGAAAATAGAAGAAAGAAATGGAATCTACCCGAAACACCGAGAGGTTCGAGAGCTTTGATATGTTGTTTACTCAGCCATAAAAAAGCCCATCGATGCGAACAACAATCAGTTTATTTGTAGTAAACTCAACGAACGTGTTATTGGTTTGAAGAGAGTTTATAAAGAGTGAAATTCGTGAAGGTAGTCGTGTAGTAAAAACCAGTGTAGTTGGAGCTAACTCAGTAAAAGAGAGTTAAGTGTGGATAACGTTTGGTGGAAAAGAGTAGGATCGAACCTAAGTTGTAACAATGATCGGGCTGGAAGATCTTTAGGTAGAAAGATCTGTCGAGTAATTGTTGTTGTTTAGAAAAATTGTATACAAAAGGAGTAATCAAGAATAAAAATTGTTATTGTTTGTGAAAAGGTTACAAGCAGTGGAACACAAAAATGTGTTAAATAAAGGATAATAATTACAAACCAAACTCAAAATTTATTTTATTTTAACTGCAATCCACGGACTCATAAATACACGTTCTTAAAAAGGTAAAAACGTAACAATTTTCACTCTTGTAACAAGTTTCACTGTTACCTGGCAATCTCTTCATGTCAAATAAATATATATACAGTGGTGGTGAAAATGATTATTCTACAATTAAATATGTTTGGATATATTTAAGCTGTAAGATGCAAAAGATTAGCAATACAAAAAACAATAAAACATAATAAAGATTAAAAATTAGACCTCAAATTCTAAGGAATTTTTGGTAAAATAAAGCAGGATTTTTTTTATTAATTAGTATTGGTTGTTGTAATAAACAACAAAATATTGATTTCAATTTTGAAATACAAAACGTAAGCTATTGCATCTGAGCAAAGTTTTATATATTAAAAGTGTGAATGCCTGCTATTGTAATAGGATCATATTTAAGGATGACAGAACTTTATTTGAAGGAGATGCACTAAGACCTTTTGTTAGATATTGACATATAAATTTTACTACTCCAAGTCCTTCGTCTTCTGCTATAATTTCTTTTAGGTTAGATTTAATATTAAGTTTTGTGTTACAATCCGTCATCTTGCCAAATCCAAGATAATGCGGTTTGAAAACTTATGAATATTAAGTTAATCTGTTGTTTTAATAGCCTAACAACCTTTGACTAATTCAACGACAACATTATGGATGGCATTAATGAGAAATCTCTAGAAGTTCTTGAAATAACAACAGATAGAATTTCAAAACTAAAATGCTATGACATTTAACCCTAAACAAAAATTTTATTGCACTAATTAGTTTTGTTGTCCTTTCCCTTAGAATTCAAGGCCAGACACTGTTATAAGAGCTATGGTCGAAACAGTCATCGCATTGGATAAGAAGCCAAAACTGCGATTATTGGATATCAAATATAAAACTAAACGTCTGGAGTAATAAGTTCAGTATAGTCGAACTAAAGTTTAAGCATAAAAAAATCAAAGGGATAATGAAATTTTTCGGTATTAAAGAAATAAACAATTTGTACCAAAAAACGCTAAATTGATAACATCAAATGCTAGTGTTTACAAAACTACTTGAAGTTGTTACAACAATTGTTATTTCAAAAGGGTACTTAATTTAAAAACCATTAGAATTTTACTGTTTTTTTTTTCTTCTTAAACGCTTTGCCAAAGAGAAACTCGTGCTGTAAAGTACATTGTCTGCGTATTTTATTTAATCCTTCTTCTTAAAAATCTTTTTTCGCATTTTTTCGCTGTTGTGTGTTCTTTTTTCTTATAATTTACTTGCGAAAAAGAAGAAAATAAACTAAAACATTTCTGATTTAAATTTTTTGTCTTTTGATTATAAAGCATTAAACACATAACCGACAGCAAGCAGCAGACAGCAAAATGTCAAATGTAGAATACATACGCTTATACGAAAATAATTATTTTAAAGCTTAGGCAACAACATTTGTTGCTGCTGCTAAATACAAAATAATTTATATTCCTTTAGGCAGCAAAATAAAAATTAGCAATACAATATAACATTTTAAATAAAAAATTTTAAAACATTTTTTTTTAGAAAACAGCAATTAGAATATTAGAATATTAACATATTAAAATATATATAAAATATATATATATATATATATATATATATATATATATATATATATTATATAAATATTAAAATACTTTTTTTGAAAACAGCAATACGAAATTAAAATATTAATATTTGTGCTAATAATTAAAAAGTTTTAAACATTTTAGTCCATTACTTCTTATATTTTTGAGTATCATTTTAAGAAAGCGATTTTATTTTGGTGGATTTATAAAACTGTAGTGACACCACTGCAAAATATTTTTCTATAATAAATATTTTTATGACAAATAAAACAGATAACAATGAAAACTAATTTTATCGCTGCTGCTGCCTTCAAAATATTTATGAAGTCAATAGCATAGCAGCAAATAACTTGCAGGTTGCTTTCATGCTGCTTGCTGTCGTAAATAAAGGGTCCGCCATTTAACGATTTTTTTAAACTGGTGCTTATTTCGTGAACACTTAGCTCATGTCTGATTTGACAGATAATTAGTTTTACCCTTCCGCTGAATCTGGGCCTGCGATCGACTTACAGAGGATGCCGATTTTGCCAAAAAAATCATCTTTTCAGATGAAGTTCATTTTAATCTTGGCGGGTATGTAAACAAGCAAAATTGTCGCATTTGGGGCACAGAAAACCCGTACGCATACATTGAAAAGCCGATACACCCAAGACGAGATACTGTTTGGTGCGGATTTTGGTCCAGAGGCATAATTGGGACATTTTTCTTCGAAAATGAGCAAGGAATGGCCGTTACGGTCAATCACGATCGTTACTGGGCCATGTTCAACGAATTTTTGTTCACAAAAATTGAAGAGGAGGATATTAGCGACATTTGGTTTCAATAGGACGGCGCTACGTGCCACACAGCCGAAGCTACACTCGATGATTTGCGCCCTGATTTTGAAGATCGCATTATCAGCCGCAGAGCCGATTTGACACCGTTGGACTATTATTTGTGGGGTGCCGTCAGAGATAAGTGTTACGCCAACAAGCCAGAGACAATTGACGCTTTAAAGGACAATATTCGTGAAGCACTTAGTAAAATACAGCTGCACACAATTGATAATATGCTTAAAAATTGGACCGATCGTGTAGGCTACTGCATGGCCAGCCGAAACACCCATTTGAATAAAATTATTTTCTATTATTAACCAGAAGGATTGTACTTTCAAATAAAAAAAAGAAATTTGAGAAAATATTCAGTAGTTTTTTTATAGCGTTTTCAAAAAAAAAAAAAATAAAAAAAATTATTTGGCGGACCCTTTATATTTAAAGCAGAAATTTTATTTTAATGTATGACTGTAGGCTGTTTTAATATAAATAGATTTTTTTTAATTTTATTTTTAAGATTTTCAAATCAAAGTACAAATCTTTTAATTTATGAAAAAATAAAATTTTATTCATCGCTAACATTATTCTTAATTAAAATTGTTAGTTACTCTCTCTTCTTTCAAATCATTGATTATAGAATTGATTTTACCATCTTTTTCTGTTTTCTAACGGTTTTTCAGTGGAAACATTTTATTTTTTTTTCTCAAATGCGTTTCAGTGCTACGTGTTATTTCAAGCCCTTGAGACCAAAGATTTATGTCATTCTGTGTGTATATGTGCTATTGGGATTGATTGATTGCTATTTATTTAGGACAAAATGATTTAATTTCGTAATTTATTTTAAATTTCTGGTATTAATTTAGTAGATAATTAAATAATTGCTTTTTCTAAATTGATTTAAAGCTTAGTAAGCCAAAATTAATTGAAATTAATTTGTTTCAATTAAAAAAAAACTAACACA
The DNA here is from genome assembly GCA_023159175.1 of Wohlfahrtia magnifica. NCBI lineage: Eukaryota > Metazoa > Arthropoda > Insecta > Diptera > Sarcophagidae > Wohlfahrtia > Wohlfahrtia magnifica. The sequence goes on along the minus strand of JAKWBJ010000186.1, from coordinate 1,837,265 downwards.
TACAAAAAAGTAACTAAAAGCTCCACCGCGTTATTAAAAGGTCATAATGCGAATTATGAAGGCTATGGAATATATAAACGAATTCAACGAACTTAAGCAAACATTGACACAATCTAATGGATGCATCGAAATTTCTCAGCCAAGCACTCACAATTTCTGCCGGGTCATTAAAGATGTGTGTGGTCTGATGCTGACATGATGGAACACCACACCTTTTCTGTTCTTTAATTCAGGCAGTTTTAATTGAATTATTTGTTCAAATTTTTGTTAATTGTTGACTGTAGAAATCAGAATCAATCGTTTGAGCAGATAACAACTCATAAAAAAATCATAAAATTTTCAGCAAACCTTTTACTTTTTTTATTACTTTTAAAAAAGTTTTAAAATATTGTAGTAAAAGTATGATTTTTCATGAGTTGGTTTACTAAAATATTTAATAACTCCGTCAATTTCCAACGGATTTCTAATCCGTAAATTAATTCCTTAACTAATTCCTTAACTAATTCCTTAACTAATTCATCAATAGTATGGTTCCTATATAAAATAGTCTGCAAAAACGCATCTAAATTTGAAAAATGCAGAAAAAATTGAATGAAAAATGTGTTGGCTTGAGAATAAACCCAGAGTCTTCCAGGCTATTTAAACAACATACATATTATTTAAAAGGTATGTTTTTCTTTTTGCCAAATCCGAAAAGGAACTTATAATCGGGTAATATTCAGCTAAGTTATTAGCTTATAAGTGTATGAAGGTCCGAAAAACCGGTTTTTTAACTGTAGCTCGAGATTTTGGAGGTGTTTCGAAAACTCCAAAAACAAATTGTTGTTCTGCTCGGCAGCGTCTTTCCGAAAAATGGCATCATTTGCTCGATATTTTTTTTGTTGCACCGTGTAATATAAAGGCAAAATATGACCGTAATGTTCCAAATTTTTACTCATTTTTAGACGCAGATCAAATTTTACACAATAATGCGAGTTATTTATTAATGCTTTTCATCAAAGTGAAGTTAAAAGTGTTGCCTGGTACCGACAATTTGAAACTCGAAAGTATAAAAACTGAACCAGCAATCTTTGGTCGGATAATTAACATACCGAAAACTATAGCAATGAGACAGAGAAGAGGACAACAGATCGAAGGCATTTAACCTTTCTGTTACCTCGGCAGTGTAATGAAAACAAGCGGAAGCTTGAGATAAGACGTTGCAGATTTTAAAAGCAAGGCAAGAAAAATATTCGGCAAGCTTAACACTAGTTAGACGGGGAGGGGTTATCTGATTTATTTTCATATTTTCGAACGGATATTTCTTAATTTTGATCGAAATTGGATTAATTTTGATATAAAGACATTCCTATTTTATTGAAGTATTCCAAAAGCAAATAAATAGCACAACTAGCTAGAAACCTACCAGTGTTTGTGAGCGAGTATATATGTGTCATAGCGTATAGCTCCTAGGATCATCAAAATGCTGCAACGAACTCCTTACATTCGGTCCTGTTTGGAGCACTATTATTGATTTTGTTCCAACTTCGAAAGGTTTGGTCGATTTCTAGTTCAATTTGTCGCCTCCAGATATACAGCGGGCGAACACACTCACCGTTTATCCCTGTGAATTGCGATCTATGACAGTTTTTGCAATGTTTCCATGTGGTCTTTGAAACGTATGACCAATCTAGCGCCATTTTCGATCGAGAATCTATATATGAATTGGACGTTGGTTCAACAATCGAATATTTTCAATATTCTTCGAAAACAACATTTAATGAATGCCTGGATAGCACTGGCATTGCGTGATGTTATACTATATGCCGAAACCCACATCCATAGTTGGTGTCTGTTGATTTTAGTCCCTTTCATTGGTTCGATTTTTTCTACAGGTTTCTCTTAGAGATGGTGTTTGGCTAAAATAGGTAAAGAATAATGAATACCCTGAACGTTGGTACTGTGTGATGTTTTTTTCTAGAACTAATACCCTTAGAGGATGGCTGATTTGACGCAGGAGTAGATATGATATAAGTTGATTTTAGTACATTTTGTTATGAAAGTCGACTTCCACACAGGTCGTAAAATACCAAAAGATTGAGTCACGAGTTCTTATTGGCATACCGCTAAGACAGGAGCAATTACTAACCTCTTGCAATTCGGTATTAAGTATCCTGAATTTTGTGCTGTTAAGGGTATTGCAGCACCTTATTTCACATCTTTCAATGTCGAGCCGTAGTCTAGGCTTCGCAGTTTCACTCTCCAGACATGTGGGGATATCTGTGTGCTAAGCAAATATCTTCGGCGAATTTCCAACTTACTAAGTGTTGGTTAAGTCTCCATCATATGTCCCTATTAATTGTTGTAGCATTGCTAACAAACACATTAAGAACTATGCAAATTTAAAGGAGCGGGGTTAATATGCAGCCCAGTCGTATTGTACTTATCACACAAAAACTATTACCATCACGACTGACTCAGCATTTATTTATGAGCGTGTTGGTAAATTATTTATGTCATAACCCGAATTTATCTGAAGCGGTTTCACTAACTTACGTTTTTTGCAACATATTGCAAGAGGTGTCCTTCCATTGCAATTTATTTTTCATTACATTTTGTAATATTTTAAAGCTGAATAACAACTTTTAAATTCGTCCTTTTCGTCTTGTATATTTCGGCCGGACCTCTAGAATTCTTTTTGATATTCAAGAATCTGTCATAAATGCAACGTGTCATTAGCATCTCATTTTCGAGTGATCTATTTTCTTCGGTAATGTTTCCACATTTAGGTGCCTTCTGGATTTTTCCACTACCCGTCTTAGCAACTTCATATCAACTATTTGAAGTCCGCTTTGTGAGATGTGTGACACGTAGCACAATTCTATAAATTAACCCTTTAAAAAACATTTGCGTAGCAGTTTTGTACAAAATAAAAAAACGCTTATGTTCTACAAAATAAACTCTCTATAGTTCAATTTTAATACATATTTCACTTTTAATAAAAACAACTAAATGCCATAAATATATCGATTATTTTCCAAAAGCTTTGAAACTAATTTCATATCGATTTAATTTAATTTTCTTTTTTTACAAATAGCCAATTGAAAATACTTTAATTTCTCCAATTTCTCTTTGGCACTTTAATGTACTTTTTTTATTTGCATTTACATAAAATTTATATTCTTTTTAAATGCATTTCTAATTGAAACATTTTTAAACATTTTTTAAATTGATTTAAAATACTTTCTCCCTTTTTAATATTTTCATACAAAATTAAATGGCAGCTTTTTTAAATTCCTTACGCTAATATTAAGTTGAAAGTGAAATTTTTATATTTCGTTATCGTAGTCAACCAAATATGGGTAACATTTTCATGAATGTTAAGGAAAATTGTATGTAAATGTGAAATTTTTTCTCTATCTGTCGTATACTCATATTTGAGTTTATGAAAATCTACTTAAATTGTAATTCATATTTGTAAAGTAAAAGCTAAAATGCAAATATACGATTACACGTGCATATATACAGTGACATACACTTGGTTACTTTAAAAATCATGTAAATTCGTATATACGCAGAGAAAAATTAGAAAGATTTGAACAGTTGTTAAGGATACATGCAAGAGTTTTAGGGTATTTTTTACCAGCAATTGAGTCTTTAGTAGTAAAACTATTACAAAAAGTAAACTACATTTAGACTTAAAGAAACTAATGAATATACTACAATGGGCGATTATATGAAAAATTTTTAATTTATAAAACGAGTAACCAATAAATAATGCGTTATATGCTATGAACGAGGAAATAAAATCCTCTTAGGTGAAATACTCGTAGATCAGTGCTCGAGGATAAAATTAGTGTTCAAACGCCTCTATTATGTGGATGGGGAAACATTTTTAATTCCCCATTTTTCTAACAGTTCTCTACAGGTTGCTTAACATAATATAGGTAATTTTCTCTCCGTCACTTCTCTAGGTAGTATATTGGCTTTTCACAAAGTATTAATTGCTTTTTTGAATTTCTTTAATCAGTTAGATTTTTCAAGCTAAGTGGATGATTAATCCACTGTAGCTCATCTCCGTATGAATGTGTAGTGGTGGTGATTTTTACTTACCATTGTAATTTGTTTTTTTCGCAATAGGTGACGTTTTCTTCTATTCATTCGTCTAATGTTTGTCAACAGATCAAAAATATTAAGTCATATAAAAAGTATTCGGCTTTTTGATAATCGATGCGCAAGTTATTACAAGACCATAATAAATTTCTTATCGCTACTTCTTTCTAAGTGCTAATGCTTTTATCCGGCTCCACGTGATCCTATGGCAATCAGTTTCTTTTTTGACCTGTCTTTTCCGTGTATAGTTTCTTCCTTCAATTGTTCGGCTTCCTTGTGGTTTTCATTTTATGGCAATTTTTGTTATTTTTTCATCAATTTTTTCGCAGTGTATGAGCAATCTATCTCCAGTTATTACGCATAATTTGCATTTTTATTGGAACTTGATTTATGCCCTAAAGAATAGTTCAATATCGTGGTTAGAATATTTTTAGAATACACAGTAGTGTATTCTAGTAAAATGATTGAAAATTGACGGAATATTATTAACATTCTACAGTTTTGTGTTAAATCCCCAGTCTCCTGCTACACACAGCCGAGGAAGGAGAACCCTTCCACTTTTACCTTTGGTGGTAATAGAATTCGCCTTAAGCGTACAAGCTTTATTTTTAAAGTTTTGTACCTCGGATTTTCATATTGGATTTGCTTTTATCGGCCGTGTTTGAGATTGAAAATAGACATGGCAAAACGGCTATCGAGGTCCTGTGACACTAGGTCCTGCAGCGTCAGCTCCGATTAAACTCAAGAGCTTTTTTCCTTTTTTTTTTACAAACAAAATCTGAACTTCTTCATAGCAATAACACTTATGGGGACGAAATTTTTATTGACTTTATTACAATTGTGGAGAAAGTCGAACAACTCACTTGAGCAAAGTTTTATTAAAGAAAAGCTTTTTTGTTGTATGTTAACACAGTTTTTTCCTCCATCACTCCTCTAGGCTATGCTCAAAGCGTTACCTTGTTTCAGTTTTAGTAATCAAGTTGATTTTCAAGCTATGTAGTTAATTATTAATCTACTGAAGCTCGTCTCCATATGATTTTGTGTAGCGGTAAGGATACTTGCTAAGTGGTGGTGATTAAGTAAGGATCGCCACCACTTAGCATTCTAATTTTTTCCCAGTAGATGCCGTTTTATCGTGATCATTCGACTGATGTTTGTCGTCATCGCCAGAGGTAAGCTGGAAGGTCAGGGGGGCTTCTTTTGATAGATTTTTCTTTTTATTAAACACTCGAAGTCGCAATTAAACTTTGTTTTCGTCATGTCCTATGCTGGAATTCGAACCTGGGTGATTTGTGTTGTATGCTTGTGCTCGAATCACTACACTATGCCACACACCGTTAACAAATTAAAAGTTGTAATGTAAATACATGCTTTTGCATGTTGCTTTCGAATTAAAAATTGATTGCTGAAGATTCCATTAAGAATAGCTTTTAAAGACAATTCCCTTTTGCTTTCTCTCCGTGTAATATTTTGTGCACATATTTTTAAGTGTAAAAATATTTAAGAGTATGTGTTTCAAACACAAAAATTTACATATTTTACTACACCCTGAATATTATTATTATTTTTTTACTTTTATTTTTGAATTTAAACATGTATACTCCTCGTATACCAGTATAATGTGGTGGTCGGCTTACCTTTAATAATTTTGTTGATACATATTTGCTTCATATTTAATCTCTCTATCTGATATAGATGTTATGTATGTATATATATGTATATGTAGATGTTTTTGTGTCTCACTATTTTGAGTTTTAACCTTATTTTTCATACCTCAATATGAGATGATGATACAAGTGTATTACAGCTACAGTATGACTGGAAATAATTCATACAAAAACATAAATATTTTTTATTATTACCAGTATCTTCTGGTCAAATTTTGTTTAATGTTAAATATTACATATAAGAACAATCTGGTGCATTTTTTTGTCGCCACTAAATTAGATTTAAGAAAAACTTTCTCAAGTTAACTGGATGACAACTAACTGCTGATATTCATTAATCCTTACATAGTGGCAAGGACTATTGATTACGAAAACTACTGCAAGCTTTTATTAACTTTTTAAATAACCCAGAAAAGCATAAAAAAAGTTAAAAATATTGAAATAAAATACAAAATTGATATTCACTAGAAATAATTATATTAGGATTATACCAAATTTGGAATGCTAACGCAGTTTTCTAGTTCGTAGGCATAACCTTATAGATGTATATTATTTCCTTTAACTAAAATAGGAAACACAGGGCTACAACGTAATTGTTTCATTTATTCCTTTTATTGGCCGTTCTCTAAATTTCAATTCAACTTTGCCTTACAGTTCTTATATTGCGTTCTATCTGCCTTCTCCATGTCTTCCAATTCATTTCCGAACCTTTTTGGTCCAATAGATTGCCATTCTGGTTACGTAGTCTAGCGATTTTTAAAATTTGTGCCAAATTTAACTTCATTTATGCCTGCATATTTTTATTCAATACTTAGATATTCCACGATTCGCTACCACAATGAACTCTCGGTACCGGTTCATAGCTAAAAGGATTGCCACGCATTGTTTAACATACCGTTTCGAAAATCTTGTTTGAAAACCACAAAATAAACAAAGGCCACAAAAATAGCAACGTGCTTGTTCAGAATTAAAAATATTCTACAACAACGAAGCAAGCAGGCAACATAGAAACAACAACAACACAATATGCACTAAAACAAACAAGAGCTTACGTTCATATCACTGCATAAGACCTAACAGCCAAATCTAAATTAGAGCATTGAGCATTGCGTTGACTGGCGGCTGGTGCTGACGCTGAAGTGGCATACCTAAATCAAAGTGTAAACATTGTGGCGGAAATAGTAGTATCAACTTAAACTTCAAATGTGATGTTAAAAATGGTAATTCGCATTACTTTAATATATAAACAATAACAATCCATTTAAAAAAATACAACAGCGTTTCGCAGCAAACTTCACTTTCTAACTCTCTGTCAAAATCGGATTTTCCAATTACAAAGCGTTGACGCCGCACTATTTGGATTTGCTCCATACAATTTGTATGTATATGAGAGTTTGTTACAGATAAATAATGCTCAAGACTCTAATTGAGGTTTGGCTGTAAATAAAGAAATGCAATCTACCTTAAATATCAAGAGTTTCGAGAGTTTTCAAAGTATTGTTTACTCAGCCATATAAAAAGTACATCGATGCGGATAGCGGTCAGTTTAACGAGTAGAGTTTATTGGTTTGAACGCAGTGCAAAGAGAGTTTAGTATAGTTAAAGAGGTCTTAATCGAACGTAAATTGTAACAATGATCGGTTTGAAAGATCTTTATATAGAAAGGTCAGTGAAATATTAATTATTGCTTTAATAATAAAGAGTCGTTTGTTATTGCTTGTGAAAAGGCTGCAAGCAATGGAACATAAAACTGTGTTCAGTAAATGATTGTAATTAAAAATCAAACACAAATTTATTTTTATTTTAACTGCAATCTACGAACTCATTTAATTAGCTTTTTTAAAAGTTAAAAAGATAATAATACTAATTGTCTGTCATTTTAGTTATCAGTCCTTTTCTTGTGAATATTTCAAGCAGACAGAAATTATCTGCATAGTCAAGGTCTTCTGAATACGTCCCTATAGTCCTTAGGTTAAGCTCTGGTTGGCAAAAATGGCATTTAACATAATTGTGTTGAGAACAATGTTGAATAAGAGTAATACACAGTATTGTATGTCGTAATTTTTAACTATAATTTTGTCACCAATACTATTGCAGCGGTGCAACCGATTATTGACTTCAGTTTCTAAGTTGGCAATAACCGATATTATTATTATTTATCTGAGACATCCTAGCATTACGGCTTTCACAAAGTCTATAATAATATCAGCACATTCTTTGATAACACTGGTCTAAGCCAAAAAAGCCTTTAAGTAAAACTATATGGAATAAAATGATTTTGATACGCTGAATTCAAATCAATTTTCATTTTTTTTCATCGGGCTCAAATTTTTTTTATGGACGTGGCAAATTTTTCGCCAAAAATATGGTAGTTATGTCAATGAAGTTCATCATAACTTGGAAACGACTTCAGCGATTTTTATGCAAGCACTAGAAAAAAAATTATTTCGCGAAATGAGTCATAAAATTTTTTTCAGAATGAAAAGTTTACATGTTAAGGACTTAAATTAAAGCTTAAAATATCGGGTAGGATTTGTCTTTTCGGCTTCGCACGCAAATGCTGAATGATGAAAAAATTGTGTTATCTTTCTTAAAATGGCATTTTGTACCACAATAACAAAAAATTCTTATTCTTAAAATATTTTTTACCTACCATAGCCATAAATAATGAACCCTTAACTTTTGTCAAAGTTAGGTACCTACCTTTATGGATTATTTTACTTCCGACATATCTGGCTTTTATTAAAATGCTTAAAATGTAAAATTTATATTTTAAGAATTTTTTATAACTTTTTGGAAATAAAAGAAAAATAACATTTCAACTAATTTTGCAAGAAAAAATGTGTTCGCTAATTTTGGTCAAAGTTAGGTACCTGAATATAATTTTCAATAAAATCAGCAACAGCCAACCGATTTTCATGATTTATAGCTCATTTACTATTTACATTCTGAAAATTTTTTTATGAATAAAAAAAAAATTGCTCTAATTTTGCGTGCAAAACATTTTTTTTTCACAGCTAAGTTATGAATAACTACGAAACTCTTGAAAATACAAAAAAATGTTGTTCAGGTGATTTATAGGAAATTTTGTTACCTAACATTTGCCGGTACTTGCATTGAAATCGGTCAAATCGTTTTCAAGTTATATGTTGGGCGAAAAATTTGCCACGCCCATACAAAAATTGAGGTCGATGGAAAAAACTGAAAACGGATATGAATTCAGAATTCATCAAAATCATTACATTCCATATAGTTTTATCTAAAGGCCAGAATATTTTTTGTTTTTCTGGTAGACCAGTGTAATTATCCGGAGACTATTTGGTTGACTAATGTCATGCTCTTCCCACTGCATGGTGTTGATTTTTATTGTCGCAGCACACCGAGAAAATATATATTAATTCTTCTATTAATTATGTTCATAGTGATAGCGTAGATCATGTTTTTGGACGTATTGTGAATGACACGTCCTTTAGAATTAAGTGTGTTATTTCAGAAAATCCTACGAAACAATAAAAGCTGAATGAAACAATGGACTAAAGAAAATCATGTGTGTCTTTGGTAAAACGAGAAAGTGGGCAGAAGCACAATGGTCCTGCAACGATAGACCTGCCTAAATTGAGTAAGTTCAAGATAAGGAGGACCGTGTTTATTTTGACGGGACACTCTGGATTAAAAGCAAGACTGTAAAAAATAGGCTGCGCTTAAGCTAATGAAGAAATAACATTCAGAGAGTACATTAAGACCTTTGAACATTTTCTCTGCGCATGTTCAGATATTGACGGAATATGAACAGTGCATTGCTGGCGCGAACTAGTGCCGGATATAAACCGATCAATAAAATTTACTGGAAAATGCTAATCAACTACGTTGTAGAGCTTTCTCTTTTCACAAAGCTTCATTTGGTTCATCCATAGTATTGTGGTGCAGATAAATTTTATTGTGGCCTTAGTGTAAGTCTTCTTGACTTGAGACAGCGCCGGCTAGGTCCAATAGCACATAGTGGACATTGCTTTTTTTGTTGTTGTCTTTTAAGTAAAATGATTTTGGCACCTCCAAATATGGTTTTAAAATGTTAATTTAGTTAAATTTGCTAGTTTGTTAAAATTTAACTATAAACCTCGCATTAAGTGATAACTTGTTAAGTCGGTATGGTCTGCCTTTAGATTCAAAATTTACCATATTATTGTTTTGATTTAGTTTAAGATAAATTTTTTTGGTACCTTGATGATCTTAGGCTGCATATAGCCGTATATAAACACATCACCTTGTTATACTTGTAGTAGGATGTATGAAATATGTTTGTGGTGATTTTTTTATTTTTTTTTTTTTAATAATTTTTTTACTTTAAGGCATCTCCACTAAATGTAAATGTAAATTTAAATGAAGGTTTTGAATTTCATTTTCTCTTTTGCATTTATTACTAAAAAACACACACATATACGCCGATCTACATAATTTCTAACATACAAATACCGGCACATATTCAGACCGCCATACGAATTTCCATATGAAATTTTTCTACATCATTTTCACACTTTCACACGTTTCTATTATACAAGATTCAAAGCAAAAGTAGAAGAAAAATTTTAAAAAATATATATAAAAATATACAGGAAGATATACAAATTAATGGGAGTTACGAAAACTAAAAGGAAAAAAAAATTAAATTAAAAAAAAGCTACACAAACAGGTGAGAAGAAAAAAAAATATAAAAAAATGTCTACAAATGTGGTTGCAATTGCTGTTGCTTTAGCTGTTGAAATGTAAATACTTGTGGCAGAAAGGTGTTGAAACATGTTATATGTACATCAAGCCTTATAGATTTTTTCATTTCTGTTTTCCCTGTGTGTGTGTTTTCTTACTTTTTTTCTGTACTGAAAGGACATACATGTATCGGTGCTGTATTTAACTTGTAATTTCAGCAGCAATTAAGGTCACGTGCGAAAAATATTATATTTTCTCTTCCATTTCGTTTTATTTTGTCTGTTTTTTAATATTTTTTAATTTAACTTGTTAAGTGGTTTTTTAACTTTTAACGCCATTCTTATTATTTTTATTTTATTTGATTATTACTATTATTTTTATTTATTATTGCATTTATTTTCTTACTTATTTAGTATTTCATTCTATATTAGGGTTAAGCATAATAATTATAATATATTTACTCTTCTCTTTAGTAACTTCCTTTTTCTTATTTTTACCTGTGAAAAAGATTGATGACTGAAAATTATTTGTATAAAAAGTTCTGTTGATTTAATGGTGAATGAACTGTAGAAGTATATGACCTAAAGTGTCAACGGGAAATAAACTTTATCATTCAGCAAAAATTTAATAAAAATAAATTTAGTTCAGTAATGACTTTTGGGCTATAATTATTATAATGATTAAGTACAAAAGAATTATGACTTGAAGGAGATTTAATTGTATTGAAAGTTTACAGGATAGAAACATACATATTTAAACACTTTAAAAAGACAAATTTAACTTAAATTAAAATATATTAGACCAATTCACGATTATGTTTATTTGAGCTTGTAAACATGCGGAATTGTAATAATTTCCTATCGATTATGAGCGATCTTGTTTGAGTTAGTTTGCAATACTGCTTGAAAACACAAAAATGAAAGTTGATTGTAAAAATAAAAACAATTTTTTAATTTACAAATATTTTTTTTTCGGTTTGTAACTTTTTTAACAGCCAAACCTAAATTAGAGCGTTGAGCGTTACTTATCTGTTGTATATTCTCATGTACATTCAAATTGTATGAAGCAAACCGAAATAGCACGGCGGCAACGCTTTGAAATTTGAAAATTCAATTTTAACAGTGCGTTATAATATGTTTAATCGTGTTTAAGCATTAAACACTTCCATTTTTAGATGTTTTACCATACATTGACGTGTTTTGTTAAACATCTCAAATGAGATGTTTTAGATTTAAACACTTCGTTAAACATGTAAATGACAGCGTTGCATTCAATTTTGGGCTGTGTTCACTACGTAATTGATGAAGCAGTCAATTTTTTTATGATTATTAAACACATATCATAGTGTTCAAAAGCGAAAACAGCAAACACCAAAACAAACAACAGCATTAGTTGTTTTTTTAAATTAATTATATTTTTTTATGGCGTTCCGTTTTTTTTTTTCATATTCCTTTTTTTCACCCTTAAACAAATCATCAATATTGATAATTCCAACATTAAAAAACTGAAATATGCCGCTGATGCTTATCATTATATTTTTTAAATTTTTTATATATTTTTAATTTTTTCAAACTTTTTTACAATTTTTACAAGCACCAATAACAGCTGATAAAACGCCATTCTTAAACTTCTCAAATGTAGTGTGAACGGTTGTGTTTAGTTATTTAAACATTTTGCTTAAACGCGTTTAAAAACACAAGTCTGAACATAGCATTAGATAGTGAAGTTGGCTGCGAAACATGTTATAGATACACATAACTGGCAGTGTACTGTTTTTAGTAGATTGTTATTTTTTATGTAGCGTGGGCCATTAAAAACTTTAAATTTAAAAATGTAATAAAACAAAAACGGTTTGACATTTTGACTAATTCGTTCTGTTGTTGTGTGTTGTGTTCCGGCTAGAAATGAAATATTATTTCATTCATATGGCTGCCGCGGCTGGCCTCACAGTATCCCATTCGATCGGACCAATTTTCGGAAACTTTTTCTAGTGTCTGGGATCGTATCTCGGCAATGGCATCACGATTTTTGGCCTTAAAATGCTAAATTGTCTCTGGTCTGTCGGCATAACACTTGTCTTTAAATCCCAACATTGCTCAAGCGTAAATCAATTTATGTCGTTCTGTGGTGATAATATATATTGCCAGATTCAAAATAACCGCTGGATAAAATTTAAACTTTTAAAATGAACACCCTATATTATACATATATCGGGAGCAGAGTAACATGATTTCCAGATTTCCTAATGAGCAAAAATCCATATTAGTTTGACATATTTTTATCCGGTTGGGTCAGCACATAAATACAATTGATTAAACATTGCAACCTAATTGGATAAAAAATAAGAAATTAAGGTAGAAATTAAGACTCCAACTTGGTGGTGTCATTCCCATACAAGACAAATTTTGCATTTATTTCTGTATACCTTCAAGATGGTAACAGCGAGATTCTCTAAATTTGACCCACTTAGATTTACAGTCAATGTAAATCATCTATCAAAAAATAGGTGCACTTGAATAAGTGGACGTGGTACATCCTATACAAAGTAAATATTTATTTTGGCATATTTTGAAAACAGTCGTAGCAAAAACTTCTGAATGTGGTGTGAATGACTTCATAGTCAAAACAGATCATCAGGCAAAAAGTGGGCGAAATAGGACAAGGGGTCCTGATAATCCAATAAAAAATATTGAAATATTGATTTCATTATATCTTGAGAACGGTTAAAGCTAAAGTTTCAGTTTTTGGTTTGACTGTCTTCATAGTCTATACAAATATCCAGTCAAAAATTCAGTGGAATTGTACAAGTGGGCGTAGTATCATCCATACAAATTAAGTATTGAGAGAGCGTTTCAAGCTAAAGTGACGATGACTTCATAGTCAATATAAGTCATTCGTCAAAAAGATAAAAACTAAATATTAATTTCCATATATCATGAGAACGGTTAACGCATAAGCTTCTTAAGTTGGTCAGAATTACTTTGTGGTTAATACAAATCATCAAGCAAAAAGTGGATGAAATTAGACAAATGGGCGTTACTTTTATGGTTAAGGCTAAAGTTTCAGTTTTTGGTCTAAGTGGTTACTTTTATGGTTAAGGCTAAAGTTTCAGTTTTTGGTCTAAGCGTTTTCATAGTCAATAAAAATTATCGGTTAACAAATGGACAAAATTTAATAAGTTTGGTTCAAATAACACCGTGGACAATACACGTCATAAATCAATAACTGGGAGAGATTGGATAATTGGGGATGACAGCTCCTATTAAATATGGAATTTTGTATTTGTGGAGAACAGTAACAATTAATGCTTTGTTATCTATCCATATCAGCCAAAAAGCGTGATATGTAGGATAGGCAAGTATTACACAAAGCCAAGTGGGTAAAAGCTATTTTATCTTCTTATAAAGGGTGGGCAAATGTGAGGTTAGGAAGTAAACTGGCTTAAAAACTAATTTTTGAAAATTTTGAACCACATTTTACAACAAAGCTTCGCTTATATCGTCAATGCAGCACCGAATTTCATCTTTTAGAGTGTCACTTGCTTGTGGTTTGTTCACGTAAATCCGGTCTTTCAAACGAGCCCAGAAAAAATAATCCAGCTGCGTTAAATCTTAGGAACGAGGCGGCCAATTGACATCGCCAAATTGAGAAATTACAAGACCGGGAAATTTCTCATGCTGTGTGGCTTGTGGCGCCGTCCTGCTGAAACCAAAGGTCAATCATTTTGAAATTTTTATAGTTTATCTCTACAAAGAACTATGTATATGCAAAATTTGATGTTTGGATTTGGTTCGTAACGGGGGGAAAAATGGGGGTGTATTAAGCCAATCAATAAGACTTATAATTTATCTGTTCAACAACACTTAAGTTTCAATGACAATCAAATATTTCACTTTAAATCAAAAAATCAAAATCTCTAATCTCAGTCCCAGGTGTCTACGAATAATGTTGCCATTATGTAAAAATTATTTTTAACTATTTTCTATTAAAGCGGCAAAAAAAAAACAGAAATCAAATAAATGATTACATTACGGCGTTACTAGAGTGAGACATTCTTAAATAAAATGACGGACAGGCAGATAGATTTACAGATTTACGTTTAATGCATATTTTATTTGAATAATGTTTGAATGTTTAATGGTATGAGTAAATTTACAATAACGTGATTATAAATGTGATTTTGTCGAAAACAATTTATAAAAATGTCAAATATTTGATGCCTGAAGTTGTGTTGTTTACAGACGTTGTTATTGTTAATGGGAGTGAAACATAAAATAAAATGTTCATCACCTGCTTAGCAAAAAAAAAAAAAAAAAAACAAAAGAAAAAACACGAAAAATACACAAGCACCTACAATACTTGCAATTATTTGGAATAAAATCGTGAAAGAACATCTCAAGAAATACAGTGAATGAGAAAAAAGTAGGTATTTATCGATAATCATTTTGTCTTTTTTAAAGAATCATTTTTTTATTTTAATGCACTGTTTGGTATTGCTTCAAGCTAGTTAGTCTTTATTTCCTTAATATTTGGTTTGGAAAAAAATTTTATAGAATTAAGTCTTTATAAAATGAAAGCTTAAGCAAGGCTGATTGCTGCTTCCAAGTCAAATAACAAATACAATTTGAAATTCTATGAGCGAATAAATTAGGGCTGACAAAAACCCACGTTTCTTTTCTAAGCCTAACCCACAAGGTTTTATTAGGGATTTTGATGGGTTTTGGTGGGTTTTATAACTGATTGCAAATTCCGCTTAAGTCGACATTGTTTACTAAGTATGAGCTGCTAAAGCTCAATGCTTATAGCATACAGCAATTATTTCGTTTGAGTCATGCATGGAAATGGGATTCTATCCGGCACTTACCAGATATATAGGTTTTTACCCAAGTAGAATCTCATAAAAAAAAACATTTTGTTATAATTTTTTGATAAATAATAAAAATTTATCGTTTTACTAATATATCGGGTAAATATCGGGTAGAATCCCATCTCTAGTCATGCATTATGAAAAAAATGGCCGGAATATAAAGACAGCCGTGATTAAATTATTACATGGCGTAAAAGTTTCAAAACAATTATTAGTATTGCTCCGTCGACTGTTGCGACAGATACAATATACTCACACGTCTTTATATATGGCATTTCCATATTACGGCCTTCTTGAATTATGGGGTTAGCGCAAGTTCCCTCGTTCTACGGTTAAAAAACCTTAGATTTTCCGTGTAAAAAGTCTAAGGGAAGTAAATGCAACAATTATTCATCTCGTTTAAAGGCGTTTCGATTTACTGCCTAAATTTTCAAAAACTATCTAGCCCGTATAAAAATGTATGAGTTCATCTTTCAACATATCACCGAATTACTTCATTTAAAAAAAATACAAAATCTGCTTCAAAGTTGGAGCGGCTTAAAAGACGAGAAGTTTTACGGAAATGGGATTTGGAAATTGGCTCAGAGGTGGGGAAAAGATGTAAGCAGTAATTTGGTAAATTTGTTATTTCACTATCTTTTTGGGCTCAAAAACGAAGCAAATAAATTTTTAGTCCCAATACGTAAATTACACTTATTTTTGTTTCAAATAAACTACGAAAACCTTTAAATAAAAAACCTACAGGGGTTTTTTTACAATAATACCTGCATGGGCTTAACTGGGTTACACAGTGGGTTGCCAATTCTGGAATAAATGCATTACGTACATAATGTGGCTTTGCAAGCTGTTCTTGATTTAGTCTGCCTAAAAAATGCTTTCTCAACACTTCAGTTTTGTGTAGGCTGGCTTTAGTATATTTACCGTAATCTACGGTGTAGCTTAAACTTTCATTCAAGCGACACACTTTATCTAGCGCAGTCGCTCATTTTTGTGCTTTTTATTACAGTTGCATCAGGAATTAGATCATACGTTTCACAGTTCGTTCATCGTCTATATTCTCGATTCACGCAGATGGACCGATAGATTTCCCTCAGTATCGTTCTCTTGAATATACATAAAACATAGCACATGATTAATAAGTGTGTTGTTCAATGTTATTTTCGTAATTCAATAGATGGTTTTATATCTGAGTTCTCCAAATCCACCTGCTAGCACCAGCATCTACTTATTTCTGCTCGAACATCGTTCTCTTGGTTAAAAGCAGATCCAGGGTAAACAAATTTATTAACTACCACAATATTGCAATTGCCAGCATCTATTCACCTGTTGCTAGCATGATTTTAATATTTTCTTCATTAACCACCTGACTTCTTGCAATATATATATTGTTTACTGGAGGGTGCAACAAAACACCACCAGAAATAGTTTACATTGCGATCTTATTTTGTGAGTTTTTTCTAATTTAGTTTGAATTATCCAGGTGTTAGCGGGCCACTACGTTTAATGCTATGAGAATTCTATTCATTAGCCATTTTAGTTACGTTCTCATTTAATTTCAAAACATAACCAATCCAACTCCACGTTTTTTTTTTCAACTCGGATAGACGTTTTTCCAGCTCTTTCCCATAGATCCCTGTCTGCGATGAAGATATTTGCATAATTTTTCGTAGTGAAGGGTTGATAAATACCTGTGTCGATAGAAGGCAGTTGTCCCAAGAATAACTCCCTTACAACAGCTCTAAACTCACTATCAAAAAAAGTGGAGTTTGGTGCTTTACAGAATTTCGGAAGATTTTATTATCTTTTGAAGTAACACAAATGACACGCTTGCCTCTTTTATGCGGCTTGTGAGTCACCTGCTGAGGTTATAATGTTTACCAAGTACAAAAAATTCGAAAAGTGCTCAAGTTCTATACCGTCTGTCGTAAACTTTGTGGTATTGGTGGTATTTAGACGTGGGGCCTTGATCTTTCCAATAATAATGCGTAGACCTGTATAATGTGCATCTTACCCAGTTTATCTGTCATATCTTCGGAACTGTAAGCGAGTTGTCTATTTTCGTAGACAATGCCCCAATTTTTGAAAACGCTTCGTGTGCATTTTCTTTTACTATTTTGACGCTTTCTATGTCTTCTGTATATGCTAAGAGCATAAGGCCCTTGGGATTAATAATGCCTATTTTGTTAAGCCTTGGATTTTCACAAAATAATCAACTACATAAATCCCGTCGTGCTTCGCAATCCCTACCTTAATTAAATATTTTCTAACCGAGATTTAGCCTTGAGCTGTATATAGACTTAAAAAAAAACATATAACATTTATAGTAGGGAAATCGATTATTCGACTTTTTCCAAAAACCGGTATTCGAATAATTCGAAAAGTAGCACTTTATAAAAAAACAGTTTTCGCATACTAATAATTCAAATATTCAGTTAACCGGTTTTTTTTATTTAAATAAAATTGTTCTTAATTCTTGAAGCGCAGAGCTGGACCACGTCGTCGGCAATCAATACTTACAATAATTCTAACAAATCTCATAAAAAGTATGCCAAAACCTTGTGAGGAGCTCATAAAAACAAAGTTTATTACACAAAGTTTTGAAAGTAGCTTAAGTTGCGAAAAGCTATTTAAGGAGCTAATTTGTTTTTCGTTGTATTACTTGGTAGAGAATGGAGTAAGTGGTTTATTATTATAGTTATAATTTAGGTGTCTATGATAACAAAAATCAAATGTTTTACTTTGAATAAATCTGCTAGTAATATACGAGTCCTTAATTGCCTTGACAAGAAAATTTGCTTAGATTTCGAGCAGCACTGTAAGTAAATTTATGCACCACCTATTTAATAGTGTGTGTGTCACTGTCGTAAGTTGGGTAAGAACTAATCTTCCAGCCAAAAAGTCGTCGATTCAATCCCAGGCCACACAGTCTGAATTTTCACCCTATTGGGAATAATATATATACTTACCCATCGATTTTCAAGAATTATGGTCTATTTTATGGATAAATAGTGTAACTGGTATATATTTGCTGCTTTCTATTCTTGGTGAATTTTCAGAAATCAAAAGTTTCTCAATATCTCCAAAAATATTGGTTTTATTAAAAATAGATATTAGAATGCTAGTATAAAGCTGGTATAATTTGAAATATTTTTAAAATATGGCTTAACGAAATTAAATGCGTCATTTCAAAGTTATCATAAGATGTATGAAACAGCCTCTTAAAAATCTTACATAAAAAAAAATAAATAAATAAAATAAAAAAATAAAAAAAACTTATCCATAGATTCTTAAATGCTGATGATTTTTGAAGTTAGGCGACTATAGCGCATAAAAAAATATAGTGGTTATCCAAGATATTTTTGTTTGTTGCGTAGTGTAATTTACTTATATATACCACGATCCTTATATGAAATGCTGGAACTATTTCAACCTTCATTAGTTATATTCTCCAAGTTTTTCTAATAACCACTTTTGGCACACACTGTTGGAAAACATTTCATACATCAATGCATAAATGCGTCTGACTCATATACAGGAAAAACATCTAAAAATTGGCGAACAAGTAAAAGTATCTATATAATAACGTTATAGGATATAAATAAAAATTGAAAAAAAGAAAAAATATTAGCTAAACAACATTTTCCAATTCATTGAATTTCAATTCTGTATTTTTTCTAAAAATTTCCTCTTAGCGTTCTTAAGAATCTTGTGAAATTGTCTTTCATTTTATGGGAAACAAAGACATGAGCTGCACCATATAAGACTTGAGAATAATATACAGCAGTAGATTAGAAACTTGTCATCAAATAATAGAACGATTGGTAGATATCAAAAAGGTTTCTGTTCTATTTATTCAACATAGATTTGTTAGTGTTTTCGGTATAGAATCTTTTGAAGGAAACATTTTTCTTTAAAACAATTTCGGCTGAAAATTGTTTCATACCCCAGCAATATTGTGATAGATGGCACAATAACGTGATGTGTTGATAGACGTATACAAAAGGGTGGATATGGATATTTGTGCTAAAAATCTTGTTTTTCTTAATTCTAACATTTCGTTTACTTCTCACTTGACTTGTAGTTTTTTTCGTTTTTTTGTTTCAATTTATTTCGTTTGTTTCATTTAATTTTTAAAATTTTGTAAAAAAAAAAAAAAAATTCGAAATTTTTTCAAGAACAAGAAAATGTTTCAAGTATTTGTAAGTGATGCTTCTTGCATGTGTCAGCAAATATCAATAAACGATTTGTTAAAATGTTGTACGTGTACTCGTATGTTTTAGTCCTCTTTGTTGTTATTTTATTAAATATGTACGAGTTTTTTACATGTTGGTTGTTAATAGAAAAAACAGAAAATATTGTTAAAACACCTGCACAATTTTATTTACTTTGTATTTGTAAATCTGCATATTTTTTCATTCGAAAATTACAAAAATTGAAATTATCAATTCGATGCCATTCCACTTTTTAAAATTAAAAATAATGGCTTTTTCAAATGTGATGCCTTTTAAAAACTTGTTTTTTTAAAAAACAAAATTTGAGCCCGATGGAAGAAAACTGAAAACGGATTTGAATTCATAAACTTTTATTTAAAGTCTCGGAAATTTTTGTACTTTGTAGACCAGTGTAAGCTAAGATATGCAGATGATACTCCTATCAGGGCAAGTATTATAATAGAATTACAGTTACTACTTGATTCCTTTGTAAATGAAGGAATATATGCTGACTAGAACCATTTTAAAGAATTAAAAAAGCAAGAAGCGCTTTTACAAAGACTATAAAGTTGCAGTGTGGACATGATTTATCGCTAAGCCTAAGAAGGCGAATGCTTTTCTATACTACTTTATGGAGCTGACCTTATCAGTATGCTTCCTCATTGCATAAACTAGAAGCATTTGAAATATGGTGTTACAGAAGGATATTAAAAATCAGAATAACTGATCACATAACCAACACTGAAGTCCTAATACGCATACAAAAATAACTAGAACTCCTTTATACCATTAAATGCCGTAAATAAGAATATATTGTTCATATTATGCGGCACCCAGAAAAATACGGTCTACTCAAATTAATAATCGAAGGAAGAATACAAGAAAGAAGAAGTTCAGGAAGAAGAAGAGTCTCATGCCTTAAAAACTTACGCCAATGGTTCACCACGAGTACAAGATCACTCTTCAGAGCAGCTGCAGATTAGATGAAGACTTTAATTATGATAACCAACGTTCGAAACGGCCATGACACATCAAAAAGAAGATAGATGCTTCTATATATGTATAGAATATAATTTTTCCGTAACTACTCTTGGGAGTATATGTCTTTCACAAACCATTTGTTTGGCTGTGATTACTGGGCACTGGCTGGCTGGTGCGCACGTGACTATTGTAAAGGTTGTCAGGATGAGGAGGACAAGAAGACTGTCGAGCACTTCCCGAGTCCTTCGGACATTAGGATTGCTTTCCTTGGCAGTCTGTTACTGGATGACTTGTCGCAGCTGGCTGGTGTGAATATCGGCAGGATCTCTTCTTTTGTACATGCGTCTGGTTGGTTCGAATCGCACCAGGACGCGGACATATAGGTTGTATATTTTCTGGATTACTGATGGGTAGCGGGATTAATATTAATATTGTATAAATTTGACAGCAATGTGACTATTGATTCGTAAGTTAGAGCGTTTTGTGTGAAGCAACTCTTGTTAATGTAAAAATGGAAAGAGTGAGTTTCGCGTTTTGATAAAGTATTGCTTTGTGATTAAAAAAAAAGGTACAGTGGAAACCAAACATTGTCCGAACTCTGCTTCATCGAGAGAAATGGTAGATAAGTGGTTTGCTGAATTTAAACGTAGTCGTACCAGCATAAATGATGCAGAGCGCAGTGGATGCCCAAATGAGGCTATTATTCCAGAAAACTTCAAAAAAAATCCACAAATTGGTTATGAACGACCGCAAATTGAAGGTGCTCTATCTAGCTGACATTGTAAAGATATCAGATGGTAGTGTTTTTACCATTTTTTTACGAATATTTGGGTATTCGTAAGCCCTGTTTAAAGTGGTTGTAGCGTGAGCTCACAAATGAATTGACGTTCGAAGTGCTAACCTATCTACCGCATTTTCCAGATTTAGCCCCCAGCGATTTTTCCTGTTTTCAGATTTCAAGAGAATGCTTACTGGAAAGAAATTTAAGTCCAATGATGAAGTAATCGTTGAAACTGAGGCCTATTTTGACGAGAAAGAGAAATCTTAACCACAAGTGGTATCGAAAAGTTGTATAGTCGCTATACTCGTTATATCGCCATCGAAGGCAACCATGCTGAATAATAGAATCGAGTTTTGTCAATATTTTATTTCACTTATCCTACGGATTTATTGAGTAAAACAAACCTGCCTGGTGGTGACTCGGACTCTGCAGCTTATCCTTTACTCCTACCATTTTGCCTCTATCTTCGTAATTTTTTACGAATTTTGCTCATAAATCAGCCTGTGTTCGACAGATGGAATGAATTAAATTAGCTTGGAGTGCCGCTGTGCCTTTTCGCTATCCTTAAAGACAGTTTCACAAGAAAAAGTCTAAAGGGATGATATCACAAATTCACCACCATCTGTGATGACCATGCCTTTAAATCGCCCGTTCAGTATATAAAATGTGGCACGAACTGTGTGGTACATATCATCCAACTTAGGCCAAAATAAGTAATTAATCATAGATCTGTAGCGCATGTTGTTGACGGTAATGGCCTGCTCAGTATTTTGTCAAT
The DNA here is from genome assembly GCA_023159175.1 of Wohlfahrtia magnifica. NCBI lineage: Eukaryota > Metazoa > Arthropoda > Insecta > Diptera > Sarcophagidae > Wohlfahrtia > Wohlfahrtia magnifica. Next base: position 1,815,184 of record JAKWBJ010000186.1, on the reverse strand, counting down.
GAAATATTAGCCGAAGACGCCTACAGCACAAAATCTATATCAAACAGTACCCTTTTCGGGCTACATTTTACGTTCGATTGGTATCGTTTCAGATTAGTCAATTTTGTTTTTTGAAGTACCATACGGTTCCAACTGCTCTAGTACCTTTTGCGAATACATGTCGTTGTCTATGGTCACTTAATTTTGGTTTCAGTTTTGGTCTACGAAAAGCCTACACGGAAAAGTTCTTACTTTAGCACGTTGGCGCTATCCGTATAGAGTCTTTTCGCGCCTAAGTACTGCGGCACTCGCATGTTTGCGTAACGACTCAGTATGATCGTACTTGTTATTACGCCAATTTCTGAATGCTTCCTCTCTGGATCTGATTGCAAGCTGCTTGCACGTCTGATTAAACCAAGATTTATTTCTTGATCGAAAGCTTTCTGGATGGGATAAAATTATTAATCGTTAGCTTTATTATATTGACAACCATTTCGGCCATGGTATTCACATTTGATTAAAGGAAACAAAGTTTCTAATTGAAATGCCCGTAGAAATCGTAGCTGTGTGTGAATCGTTATGAAGGGTGGAGAACGGGAAAGAGGCAGAAATGGTACAGTGATCTGAATTTCCGAGAGGTACAAGAAGCTCAACTACATACTTTTCAGGGTGTGTAGTGAGGAAAAGGTCTAGGGTGTTATTTTGGCGCCCATCTACACACTAATTCACGTTCACTAATTGCGCAAGACGGTTGTGCGCAGCAAATAGCTCTACGTATTGGCCTTCTGGAGCTGTGCGGCCTGAATGGCCTGACTGTTCGGGTAATTCGCAAGGATACTCGATATGAGATCGGAAAGAGAGTCAAAGCCAGATATGGAAACCACTCTTTTCGCGTTTGGACTTTTATACACGAACCCGAAATGCAAAAGATGTGTCCTGATTTTGAATTTTACCCAAAGACACTTAAATTCTGCATCATACATGCCAAGTGGTTGCTGGCACCGGTACACAACTTCATCGCGAATGTACATTGAAAATTAAAAAGGGATATGAAGATCCTGTGGATCAGCATTTTTCGAAACCTGGATCTCACATAAAGCGAAAACATCCAGCCTATAGAGTCAAATGTGCGCATACACGGAGAAAAAGTTCGCCCGTAGCCCGCGCACATTGCAGAAATCAATCCTAAAACGTCTTGCCATTATGTTAATTGAACAGTGAAGATACAAAAATACAATAAATAAACATTAATAAACGATAAGCAAATAAAAAATCAAACAACCGTTCTTCAGATGCGGACGACAAGGAAGTGGGTTGCTGTTGATTGATTATTTAGTAGCCAGTGTTATACCTTCGCTACTGAATAATCTAACAACAACCCCTCCAAGCGGGTCGCAACTAAAGTCTTAGTAGGAAATAAAAAAGAGGGAAAAACAAAGAAGGAAAAACAAAAACACCGATGATGGGATATAACAGTACTTTTTCTCAAATTTTCCACTTCGAACAGTCCATCACATATTGGCCCCTATATTTCAATATTGTCCGTCTTTCATTGCCGTCTTGAAATTTTCATCCATTTAGGAGACAGGTGTGTGATTAATTTTGTCGCAATAGTGTTTGTCCCATTTATCATTTGTTCACGTGTTGCCGAGAAATATATCCAAAGTGATTTAGCAAAATAAATTATATAAATCACATCCAAATCGGCAGTTGCAAATTCAATAATATGAACGATATTAATTGCCAAAATTCTTAAATCTTTATTGGAAATATACTATTAGTGAAAAAAAATATTAAAAATTAAAAATAAATTTAATTGGGTATTTATTTCAGTTTTATGTATGTATTTATAATTCCAACATAGAAACCATTTATAGACTTTAATTTCAATTTTCACTGTAAATCCAATTTGTTTTATTTACTTTAGATTGTTGAACTGAAAATTAAAAAATATATGAAAATATTCAGATCATTATACGTATTTATGTTGGCATTTTAATGCTCTAAAGAAATAAAATTAAAATAAATTGATTTATCTGCAGAATATTAACACACACAAAGCAACTTCGTTAGCAAGAAAAAATAAAAATAAAAATATAAAAATGGTGTGGGTACAAGAAAAGTGAAATTAAAATTAATAAACAAAAAATTCAATTCATACATGAATTTAAATACAAACATATGCCAGACCGTAGGACAAACAAACACAAAATAAACCAATAAAAAGTAAAATTTGGTTGACAGTAAACAAAAAACGAGAGAAATGCTATATAATAGAATTAAAAAAAGAAAGAGAAAGAAAATATTGTCCTTTTCAGAAAATAAAAAATAATAAAACTGTAACACAAACAACACACACGCAGAATTGGGATAAGGCAGGCAATCATTGGGGACACATTAAATGTGTGGCAGAGATGAAAAAAAAAGAAATGGAATAAATAAACAACAACCACATGCGAATATGAATACAAATATAATAATATGGCTTAAAACACAAACACACATACAAACAACACATTAGTATAATATGTATCTACGAGGATAGCTTGACTCTTTCGGCAAAAATATGTTTAGTTTCACAATAAACTCTCGTTTAAACCTAACCATACTGACAGCATTTACACAAGTAGACTCCCTACAGGGATACCTGCGTACCCGTTACAGTTTGCAACGAATATTGCAGTTTTAAAGATGAAACCTCGAAAATTTTGTCCGATTTCTGTGGAAGAACTTAATGCGTTTATTGGAATTGAATTTCATTGGTCAGGGATACAAATACTACTATTCTTCTTCAGATCTTTGGGGAATTTACAGTCTTCTATTAAAGAAAACATAGCTAAGTTGCTATTGATTTAAGCAAATACGTAATACGTTTTAAAAATGCCTTTAAGAGGTGGGTAAATTTGAGGTTAGGAAGTAAATTGGTTTTCAAATGATGAAATCTCAAGCATTGAGCTGTCAAATTTTGACACTTGTTTAGTAAAAAATTGGGAAATTTTAAATTTAATTGTGAAAATTAACAATCAAAATGTTGAATGTTTTACTGTATCACTTCAGAAAATTAGAGCAGCTTTTTCTCGTAATCAGGCTCACGGTACTGCTGCTGACATTAGATTAAAACAACACGCTTGTAGTGGCCATACTAGTGCAAACATAGCCGCTGTACAGCTAAGTGTTGAGAATAAGCCTGGGACATCAACTCCCCATGCTCCCAACAATTGGGCATCAACAGAGGAGTTTTGCGCAAAAAATTTTGCATAAAGATCTTCATCATCACGCTTATAACGTTCAACTCGTTCAAGAATTAAAGCCAGCCGAACATAGTTTGCCTCGAACGTTTGTGAATTGGCTGTTAGAAAAACTGAACGAAAACAACACATCTTTCAACAAACTCATCTTTAGTGATGAGGCCCATTTTAAATTAGAAGGTTGTGTAAATAAACAAAATTGTCGCATATGGAACTCAAAAAATCCACAAATAGTCCTCGAAAAACCAAAAGAAAGTGACAGTATGATGTGGTTTCTGGTTAGGCGACATTATCGGCCTGTGTATTTTCGAAAATGTGCAAGGAAAGGCCGTAACCGTTAATTCTCTGCGCTACCAAACCATGATAACTAATTTTTTGTTGCCACAATTGGCTAATGTTGATATCAGTGACCTTTGGTTTAGCAAGACGGCGCCACGTCCAATTTCAGTTTTTTGCCGATTTGGCGATGTCAATTTCTCGATTTGGCGATGTCAATTGGTCGCCTCGTTCTTGTGATTTGCCGCCGCTGGATTATTTTCTCTGGGGCCATTTAAAAGAACGTGTTTACGTGAACAAACCACAAACAACTGATACTTCGAAAGATGAAATTCGGTGCTGCATTAACGAGATAAGCGAAGCTTGTTGTAAAATGTGGTTAAAAATTTTGTGAAAAGAACCAACGTTTACCGTAGTGCTAGAGGTAGACATTTGCCCGATATCATACTCCATTATTGATTCGCATATTTCTGTTTTATTTTGATATAAAAGAAAATTGTTTTTAAGCCAATTTACTTCCTGACCTAAAATCTGCCCACCCTTTATAAGATCAGCACGTAAACACAGAGACAAAGCAATCAACAAGTTATTATGCAGATGAAAACATGACTGTGGACAAACACTTAATAGGTCTACCGGTATGAAATGAGCGTTTTTCTGTGAAAATAAATCAATAATTTTTAATGGGAAAGTAAAGAACATTTTATTGAAAGTATTGTCCATTATTGGCTACACATTTTTCCCATCTTTCGGGCAATCTGTGGATTCCACGCCAAAAAAAAAACTGTTCGTCTTTTGAAGCAGCCCAATTAGCCACCCAATTTTTGACTTCCTCGTAGGAAACGAAATTCTGCTCAGCTAATGTGTGTCCCATCGATGAAAACAAATAGTAGTCGGAGGGAGCCAAGTCTGGTAAATACGGCAGGTGGGTTGAACCGGTTTTGCAGGTGCATTGTCGTGTTGCAAAATTACCTTGCCGTGTCCATTATGGTCTTTTTTCGATCAATGCATTGTATTATTATTATATATGTTATTCTTTATGTATTAACGGATTCACCAGGTCTTAGGAGCTCGTGGTACACCACACCTTCCTGGTCCCACCAGGCACACAGCATTGTCTTCCTGCCGATTCGATCTGGTTTTGCAGTTGAAATTAATGGTTGTTGCGGCTTAACCCATGATTTTTCCGTTTCATCGCCAGTAACAATTCGATGTAACACTGATTTTATATCGTGTTTTTGAAGTATTAAAATTGGATTTCTTTACAAATAAATAATGAATTTGCTTTGCTCACCTTTTTGGTCGTCAGGCCCAAGTTTTTCTTCGTTGCAACACTTTGATTCAAAGGAACTCACTGTTTTGATTGTTTTTTGGTCTCTGGTGTGTTATTGTGATTCATAGTATATCTACAATTTGAATATCTTTAGATCATCCTTTCAAGTGGTAGCGCTTATAGTCGAAAGTAAACAACCGCGGCACCAATCGCTCGATATTAATTCGTGCCGATTATTCATACTCAAATATTTATAAAAAAGTAATCTTACTGCTCGTTTAAGATATTTACTCAAGAGAAAACAATTGATTTTTCCTTTTTTGGGTATCTGGAACAAAACCAGTCTAGGCTCGGTTTTAATTTAACGGTGGACTCGGTTCCATGATTTCAAGTACCTTCTGTACAAGAGCCTTTAGTACGAAAAAAAAATATCTTTAAAAATCACATGAATTCTAACACATATGTGATAAATGAATTAATCAATTTAATCTTTCCGCGATGAGGTAAGAGTAGGGAAGAATCATCGTTAATAGCAACAGGGACGTGCAACGACGTGGAAAACTTTCTTTACTCTTACTAATCATTTTCAAGTTACCGATTATCAATTTGGTAATAAGTTACGGGCTTTTTATTTCATCACCTTTAATTATTCTCATCTAACCTAAAAATCTGAAATATGGACTTGAGTGACTCCGCTAGAAGGGAGAAGAGAACATTTTTTTCGTCTTTGCTAGATACGTTTTGTTCTATCCGTATCACAAAGGATTTTTCACATACTTTTCTAATAGAATTTCGCCTTAGTTCGCCTAATAGTAGTACGTAATCAATCTGTACGCTTATAGTCGAAAGTAAACAACCGCGGCACCAATCGCTCGATATTAATTCGTGCCGATTATTCATACTCAAATATTTATAAAAAAGTAATCTTACTGCTCGTTTAAGATATTTACTCAAGAGAAAACAATTGATTTTTCCTTTTTTGGGTATCTGGAACAAAACCAGTCTAGGCTCGGTTTTAATTTAACGGTGGACTCGGTTCCATGATTTCAAGTACCTTCTGTACAAGAGCCTTTAGTACGAAAAAAAAATATCTTTAAAAATCACATGAATTCTAACACATATGTGATAAATGAATTAATCAATTTAATCTTTCCGCGATGAGGTAAGAGTAGGGAAGAATCATCGTTAATAGCAACAGGGACGTGCAACGACGTGGAAAACTTTCTTTACTCTTACTAATCATTTTCAAGTTACCGATTATCAATTTGGTAATAAGTTACGGGCTTTTTATTTCATCACCTTTAATTATTCTCATCTAACCTAAAAATCTGAAATATGGACTTGAGTGACTCCGCTAGAAGGGAGAAGAGAACATTTTTTTCGTCTTTGCTAGATACGTTTTGTTCTATCCGTATCACAAAGGATTTTTCACATACTTTTCTAATAGAATTTCGCCTTAGTTCGCCTAATAGTAGTACGTAATCAATCTGTACGATATGTACTTCCTTTATTTTGTAATAACTGTCTCTTGGCTAATATGCAAACAAGTTTAGGGACCATGATAATCCTTTAACCCCTCCATATCTTCACCAAGAACTTCTTCGCAAAGTCGATAAATAGTAAAGGAATTGAATGGTATAAACTTAGCCGATTGAGTTCGGTAACATGAAGTCTTGATTTGGTCTCGCAGATAGTGTGTATATGTTTGTTTGTTTAGTGTTTTTAATGCCAACTTGATCATATTTTGGCAGAGGCAATGTTGCACTGAAAGTTTTTATGCTAAAAATACTAAAAGTAGCAACATTTTTAACAAACCCTCGTACGTCTGTACGAAAACAGTTACATATACTCTCGTAAGCATGTAAATGTACCCACAAATATAGACATACGTGTCCACTTACATTTGTGTGCATAAAAAAACAATTTTTTTTTTTTTGCAAAAACATATGCAAAATCAAGTGAATGAATTTATAATAAAAATATATACATATTTAAATATTATTGTATGGTGGTGTGTATAAATGTTTATTTATGGCTATAAAAAAATAATTTTTAGCATATTTTTTATTTTATTTCATCTCTCCTGCACGACAGAAGAAAAAAATAGAAATCGTCGTTGAAAAAATGAACGTATTGTTGATGATTTTTATATCTTTATTATATATTTGAGTTTCATGTAAAAGTCAATTTTCTATTTGAAAAATTTATACATAAAAAAATGGCAAAACGAGTACAAAACTGTAACCGAATGGATTTTTGTGGTCCAGAATTTTTTGCACTTTTTTTCGCTTTTGATATGATGATGATGAATTTAGTTCTTTTTTATTTTTTTGAACGTGTAATGGCCATACAAAACCGCAAATATTTAATTTATATATAATTATTTTTTTTAATTATTTTTCTTAACAAGGTGACTAATATTTTAACTCACAGATTTTTAATAGTTTTGGTAATATGGCGTTATTGTATTCTTTCAATGAAAAGTTTCTTGTATGAGACCTAAAGGTGGTTAAAAAAAAGTTCTTAGCGGATTAAGCCTGTTATTTGGAGCAGTAAAGTTAAATTACTAGACATTTTTAAATATAAATTGGATTTTATTAGTTTTTCCTCCTCAAGAATACACTGAGATATTCTATTCTTTTTATAATTTTATATTGTATAAACATAGATTTGGACTGTTCTAAGGAACGTGCAGAATAACCGGCAATATGCTAACTATTATAACTAATGACATATTCCTTACAATACCGATCAATTTATAATCACTTACTGATCCAAAAAGACAATTCTATTCATGTGTCCATGTTAATCTTATATTTAAGCATACATTTATGCATTTTATGACAATATCTAAACAAATCGATTTCTATAAAAAAATATATACTTTAAAAACTATACCGTAAATACCTTTAAGTTGTATATTACATTATCTCAAATGAACTCGTGTTTGAAAGGTAACATTTTGTTTAAATTTATATTATGTACGACAATGACATTCCAAATGGAACAATGGGGACTTCTCTCAATCAATGCACCCGATTACATTTTTAGACTCATTGGAAAGAACCGACAATTTAACGCCGGCTCCGAACGGCATATACATTAGTTAGATAAGTTTTTCATAGCATAAATACTCAGAACCAGTCGCTATCAGTGCTATGAGGTGATACCGCTATTGAAAATTGTTAGAAGGAATGGCCTGGTATTTAACCTAGGACCCCTTGGTTCGTAAGCGGGTGCCTTACCTACCATATCACAGTGCCATGCTCGTGTATATTGATAATATGCGTTAAATATCTAAAAATTAGAGGTGTTTTTTGATTCCGATAGGATATTAAATTCTAAAAAAAAAAACACAAAAATATAAAATTTTAGCAAAGAAACGGCATATTTCATTCACATTTGGAAATCTGGTATATGGCAATCGCTGCTGTTTTTGGAAAAGAGCATTCTGATCGTATGTCACGAATAATATAAACAATGTTGGCCTCCGAAATCTTAGTCATTGCAGGTTTATCAACATAAATCAGTGACTTAACGTGGCCCCACAGAAAATAATCGAAAGGTGTCAACTAGCACGACCTGGGCGTCCAATTAACTGGTCAATTTCCCGAAATCTACTTATCGCCAAATTTAAATTTCAATAAGTCGATGGTTAAGGTCTCCGATGACACTTAGCGCCAACCTGTTGAAATCACATTTCGACCAATCAATATCATTCATATTTTATACAACTCCATTGAGTGCACCGCGAGCTCTGGTTTCATTTTTTACCAAATAAGGTGCAATGATGCAACTAGCGAAAAAACCGCAACTAACGGTGTATTGGAATCTGTAGGGTTTGTTGGGGATTGGTGTAACTGCATATGCGGTAATCCTGTTTATTTACAAACCCGTTCAGCCAAAAATAAGTCTGATCGCTGTACGCTATTTTGTCGTCTAAAGGTTATGCTCAAGCGTCACTGTGTTTATTTGCCAGATTGTACTGATCATAAATGCCGCAGTTTGACAGTTACTTTGACAGTTAACCCTTTCGTAAGTTTTTGTTGTCCAATAAAACACCTTGTAACTAAAAAAAAAAAAAAATTGAAGCAAAATAATCTGAAAACCTTGTAAAGTGTGCAATAAGAATGACGTGAGTGAACGGCTGAAATTTTTAGTTTAAAAATTTGGTGGGAATGCGAGGATATACATATGCATTATGATCTGCTTCAATCTAGCGACACCATACATTGCGATTTCTGTTATTTATAACTCAACTGTTTGAACGAAACAATCAAATATGTGCGATCAGAATTCGGTATTATGTTTCATCATGATTATAAGTGTTTTGATGTCTCCTAAAAATTCAAAAGATTTGTAAAAAATATTTACTTGAGTAACTATAATATTTTATGTATAAGTTTTATCTCTAGAAATTTATGGCATATTATTCAAATTGATAGATGAGGTTAGGTTAGGAAGTGTGGCGTAACAGAATTGCGTATCCACTCGGAAGCTACGGACCAGTGTGAGACCGCAATTTAAGTGACCGCTAACGCCCTTTATGAATCCCACAGAGTTACCGGGACCTTTTCCAGTAATCTCATTTGGTACGCCAAAAGTGTGGCACTCAAATTATCTCAGCCTACTGCGCTGAAGTCCTGAAAAGTGGCACAGTAATTACTTTACCGTTTCTACCACCTACTACTACTTCTGCTACTCATTATCTCCCTTATCAAAGAGTGATTAATAGTTTTGCCCATTACTACCATCAGAGAATCCCGACTTATACCCAGACGAACCATTGTGTATCTGGCAATATTGCACAACAACAAAATGGCGTAGGTAGTGAAGGTACAGTGTAGTTTAAATTTGGTAAGTTCATGCGTTATGCTATCTAACATCTTAAAAACTTTTAAGATATTCAATGCAACTTATGCAATTAATAAAGAAGTTGTTAAAAAAGTAGTCAAAATTTCAACTGGTGGTCGTATATTAAAAAAGTTTTTAAATTGCCATGGAATTTCCTTCTATACAGAATGAAAATTTCACTAAACAGGAATCCTACCACGACCGGATCAAATGATAGCCATTTTTAACTTTTTGTCAGAATGTCTTGTAAATAACATTATAACTTCGTCACTTGTCTTTACTACTTTTATTTAAAAATAATTTAAATATACTTTTCAGTAATTACTCTTCTCTTCCTCTTTTGTTAATTGATTTACTGAAATATATGTAACCTACTCTAACTATCGCAACGGGTTGTTTGATCCGCTATATATATATATATATGCACTATCCACTATCGGTAGGTTTAGCGTTAATGCATTTATATTTTAAAATTTTAAACTAAATTGTCTGGGTTCATGATCATTAAATCCCGTGGGAATGCCACTCGTCAAAAATAGTGATGTCTGAATTTTTTGACATCAGACTATATGGATACCGGGTCACATATGGGCAGCTGTGTGGCAGATGTTCAGGTCACTACGTCACAAGTTCATCCGGCGATGTAGGGTGTTGGGATGCCCATTTCTACCAGTCACCTTTATCTTAAGTGCTGGGCCGCCGAAGAAGGGGGAAACAGATGTCTTCCTTTAAGCAGGCGAGAGAGTTGTAGTCAGTTGATGGTCGAAGATAACCCGGTGAATTGGTGAACCTACCAAGACAAAGAATTTCAGCTGTGGTGAGTATGCTCTTTAGTGGGCTGACATGCAATTCGTCTATGATGGGTCTACATTGTGCAGCTATTGCTGTGAGCAAGAGATAGTTATTTCGAGACACTTGCTCCTGCGATGCCCTGCACGTTTGAGGTTGACAGTTCTAGGGTACATTGTGCATTCTAAGGTGCCTCCGGAAGTCTTAGGTGCTTGTATCAGTTGCTTCGTTGTTTTCTTCTTGAGTCATTCTTCTTAAGCCAATCGCAATGTACCTTTTTAGCCTAAGTGGCCTGGCTGGTTTCAGGATAAGCTGCCAAATTAACCTAAATCAAATTCAAACTCAAATCCCTTACAAAACTCTATTATAAAATAGTTAACATTCATTTGTAGATAAATTGAATCTTTTATGGCATTCATACTGTTATATTATAATATTAGCATTCAAATATATTTTTTTGATAAAATTTTATTTATTTATTTGTATTTGAATTGTAATATTAACAATTTCTTTCTATTCATTCCATTATTTCGAGATTATTATATTATATTATCGTTATTATTGTTGTTGTTTTTTATAACCTCAGGTAAGTAAAAAATTTCGTTGAATAGTGGAAAACAAGCTTCCTTCTTACTCCTTCTATATATTTATTTAATTTTTTTCATACACGTTAAATTAAAAAAGAAAGGGGAAAAATAAAATAAAAGAATTGAAGGAAAGATTTGCATAAATGCTTTTATCGAAATATAAATGACTTGCCAAGTTCATAAATTTATTCTTTATAATTTTTTTTTACAGTCACATACATATGTTGTAAACATACATACATATATATTTATAAAAATATGAATATATGTATGTATGGTATATGGATATGTAAGTATGAATGTAAGTATACGTCTACGAGGTAGTTTACAATATATAGTATAGATATGTATATATGCACACATACATATGTATGTATATTCATATGGAAATAAATATTATAAGCTAAAGCCATGAAATTTTATAACTCTCGAAAGGCCCATAACAAATACAATATAAATCGAGAGAAAAAAAAACTATAATATTCACAGACACACAAATATTTAGCTTACATATGCATTAATGTTCATATGTGGTATGCAGTTGGTGGCAGCTAAAAAGAACTTAATTTTTTATTTCAAAATTCATCATCACATGTAGCTGTTGAAAAGCTCAAACTGTTTCTTTTTTCTAAACATTTTCATTTTTTTGTTTGTCTTTTAACTTCTCCACGATTTGTTGAGTTGCCAGTAGAACAGATGCGTTTAAAGTACTGCTAAAGAAGATAATCAAGAAACATCAAGTTATACACTCTTGAAAGCTCGGAAAAAGGTCTATTTAATGAACGAAGATTATCAGCAAAATGATGTTTCTATCATTCCATGGTTTTGTCAGATATATAGCACGCATCACGAGCTTGCTGCAGTTGATGTTTGATTGAGATGTTACGCACCATGATCCAAACGATTATTTGTATACACACAGAAAAGAAACCCGACGTAAAATCAACATAGAAAGATGTTAATTTTAATTTTTCTAAGTTCTTGAAAAATAAATTTTTTATTTAAAGTTAATAGCTACACATGTTGGTTTAATATTCATAATTGTTGTTCGTCTTAACACAAAACTATGCATATTAATTTTAATCTCTTCCGAAGTAAAAATAAAATGTTTCAATGTTAATTTTACACTGCTTGGGACAGTGCGAACTCATATAAAACATATGTGACAAGCCATATTGTACTTAAGAAACTTTTCGTCAAGTTTTGTTAAATGTTATTTGCATATGCAAAGTGCGAAACTGAACGCACATTCAGTACGGAAACGGCTGTTTAAAGCGTTTTTGTGTTTGTTTCTATTCAATAAAATAAAATTTACAAAAAACACTAAAATAGTTAAAAAAAAAAAATCGAAGTCACGGAGGAGAATTCGTTTGTTTTCAAATTAATAGAAAACGTAATTTTTTAAACTTAAATTCATGAAAATGTGCAACAGTGGGTTTAAAGTCTTTAAGTATACATAAGTACAATATGGCCATCTAATATGAAAATTTATTCATTTATGCATTTGACAGGCTTTCCGTTAATTTTGTTAGGGTAGCTTATGCATATTAGGGTTGGGACTTAAGCCTTCAATTTTTTGTATATAGATATGTATGTCTCTATGTCTGTACATATGTATAATTGTTTTTATTTTCAAAATTTTTTGTTTACAAAATTTTCTGTTTTAAATATTTTTAAATCAATAAATAAAAAAAAATAAAAATTATTTTGATTTTTAACAGAACAACAATCTGCGTATGTGGACCATATAATCTATACCCGAAAATTGGGGAAATAAGAAGACTATGCTTCATGTGTATATGCACATACGAGTACATGTCTATATCCCCAAATTCTTGATATTGATGTGGTCCATATATAACAAGCTTAGCACAATGGTAGGTATATGTAGAAAACATTTCAAATAAACATAAAACTCCATGTTATATCAACATGTTTTCATGTTATTTTAATATGACACCATATTAGTTTTAAGCAATTTTATACTTAATAAAACTTTAATTTTGAATTGATTCAACATGCCAGTCTTGTTGTTTTAATTTTTCACAATGTTGATTCAATAAGGATTTCACATTATTTTAACGTGATTATCACTAGATTTCAAGATGTTTTTACATGAAACGATTATTGAGAATGTAGAATCAACCATGTTTTAACTGATTTTATAATGATTTTTTGTTGTGTGTAGCTTAATATGCTTACCATATCAAATTGTGGCTTAGAACGAAGTAAGTTATCTTATTTGGTAAGTAAATAACTACCCATTTGGGAGTTCAAGAGCTTAATTTGGAAACTTTAAGCTGTTAGCTGGAATAGCAATTCACTTACATAATACGTGTCCAGATGTCACAGCGTACACACATACATTGTGCATTAAATTTCATAATTTTCCAAGATATGATGAAAGTGTTAAATTCATAATAGTAAATAAATAGAAAATTTCGAAACTATCAGTAGGTAGTAAAATAAATTTCCTCTGTTTTTCAGTCCAGAAGCATTTATCCATAGCTAAGCAAGCTCCCACTTAAAGTGAAAGTTGATCCTTCCTCTGGGGTATCCTACAGGGATACCGAAAACCTTTTTGTATGTAACAAATTTGTTGAGAGATGTCTGATATTCCATAAATCATATATGAAGCCTGGCCAACCAATCAAATCAATGCTAAAGCTAAATATCCATGGCGCTAAAGTAGTGCTCAATATCAGGTCAAACCAGAAGGGCACCCTCTATTACGAGCGACTGTTACAGTGCTAAAGCTAAATATTAGGTAAAATAAGAAGGGTACTCTCTATTACGAGCGACGGTTACAGGGTATTCTAGGAAAGATATAGATTTAATCATAACAACGCTCGTCCACATGTTGCAACACCAGTTAAGAACTATTTAGAAATTATTTGTATGGAAGTTTTGCCTTACTCTTCCTATAGACCAGACCTTGCCCCATTCTACTACACTTTGTTTCGATCGATGTTAAACGCTCTCACTCTAGTATGTTTGCCTTCAGAGCAGGATATTTGAGGTAAATTTCTTATGTCGTCAAACGCCAATGTTTTAAAAAAAATTTAATTTGTACGAATGTTTCACAATAAATATTCCAAACTTACTTAAAACGTCAGAATTTATAAGGTTTTCAGGCAATATGTCGTTAGTTGAAAAGACGTAAAATGTATCCACGTATTCGTTATATTTCAAAAGTATGCTCTGACATTACAATTGAATAGCGCCACATGCCTTTCAAGAGAGATATCTTCCGAAATCGTGAAGTAAAATGATTTGGTTGCACGGCACTTATTAAGTTGAAAAAGTTAAACTGAACGATTATCTTGTTCTCTCATACCACTTTAGATTTTAAGATAAACATAGCAATAGTTTTCTCTTAGCAAATAAACTTTACAATTCTACTAATTACTTGTCCTTAACTGTTTTCACAGGTTAAAACCCGTAAAAGACATTATTATACACCAGCATATGAAATATTAAAAGAAAAAAAAAATAATTTTTTCAAAATTATTTCGAAACTTATGAATAAATTTATTATTTTACTTTAAACGGATTTATTCACTCCCCTTTGAATTTTATAAATTCCATATTTCAATTCATATTCAACAAACGCTACTTTTCTTAAATTCCCTCTCTTCTTTTTTATTAATGTTTTAATCTTAACAAATAAAAACGAAAGTGAGAGTTAATTTTTCTTTTATTTATCTTTGCTTTTATACTTTTGCCACTTTTGCTTAGACATCATGAGGCTATTATAGAATATCATTGAAGATGCCACAACAACTCAACATCATAAGTCACAGCACAACACAATTGTTATAAATGACTGACAGTAGTCATCACTATAGTAACTGCCACGACCACTTCTCTCTAATCAGTATCATCACTTTCATTATCATCATCATTATGCTGCTCTCATTTTTAGTTTCATTCCATTACTTTTGCTTTCTTTAAATCATCATTTGATATATTATTGGAGGAATTTCGCTATTATTGTTGTCCTTTTCCTTTGTTGCCTCATATTATAAAATGAAAAGAAGAAAAAAAAAATGGCCTAAAAGCCCAACATCATTTGCTATTTGTTTTTCTATTATTTCTTATTCCTCTACCGTTTAAAGGCTCAATTTCAAAGATGTTTTATTTTACAATAAACAACAGAGGTGTACAATATTATCTTTTAAGGAGAAGTCTAAGGCACTAAAGTTCAGTTTAGATCGATTATTGAGAAATTTTTTTGTTTTTGAACGTGCAATGGTGCTATTTTCCAACAAAAGGAACTCATTTCTTTTGCCTTTCATTTGAAACTAAATTTATAAACCGACTCATATCAATAATTTGAAGATTCTAGACAGACATGCAACAGCCGAGTTATATGGTGAATAGATAAAGGCTTACCGGCTAAGAGTATTCAATTTTAAACGGGTCATCAAAAATAACAAGTTTTTTTGGTTAATTCTAGTTGTTCTTTCCTGATCGTATTGTATGTATTTAAACAGTAAAATTGTAAACTGTAGCAGCTCATTACGAATAATTTTTTTCAATCCCCCACACCAAATTCTACACTTTACCGTGTTTGCCACCAACTCAGACTTTGAAATCGTTTATAGAAGATCAACGCACCATGACTTCTTATTTTATGCCGCATTTATCAAATCTCTTTTCGCCTGTTATTATAATTGCTTTTCGATTTCTCAAGATTTTTTGTGTTAATTCATGTAACACATAATACAGAGCTTCTGTGAGTGGCCAGTTTTTTTTAATGTTTCGTATTTCCCGCAATCTCCTGCAGGGTAATCTTTTTCCATCAATTGTAAAATTTTATCCACATTTTATGTCAATGCAGGACAAGTGCAAGGTGAATATTTCTTATAAAAATTTCCACAACGGACTCAATCAAACAGCTTTTGGTTCCGGTTTAGTCACAGTACTTTGCCCTTCGTGGCGTGGTGTTGTGGTTAGAACGCACGCATAGCAAAACAAAAGATCCAGATTCGAGCCCCAACGGAGGACATGATAAAGAAAAATTTAATTGTGTTTTCGAACGTTTAATAGAGATCCTTCATCTACACTTTAGACAACTCCATCTAAAAAACAAAGTAGAAGCTCCCTGACCTTCCAGCATACCTCTGGCGATGATGATAAACATCAGACGAATTATCAGGAAAACACGCTACCTACTCAGAAAAAATTACAATGCTAAAGTAAAGATCACCACTAATTGGTAAGGATCTTCACCACTACGCAAAATTCATATGGAAGTAGCTACAGTGGATTAATCATCTACTTAGCTTGAATGATCAAATTTATTACAGAAACTAAAACAAAGCAATGGATGCTTTGTGGAGAGCCAATGTGCTCCCTAGAGAAGTAACGGAGAAATAAAAAATATAACAAATTGCCCTACATACGTGTATTCTTATTTGCCCAAATCCACTGTGGTTAAAGTGTACCTTGTCGCTGAAGTGAATTTTCTTTGTAAAGTCACTATTCATTTCTGTCTCTTCAAATAACCATTCGGCATATTGACGACGCTTGAAAAAGGCAGTAGGCTTCAATTCTTGAGTCAATTGAACCTTGTAAGTGTGTAAACACAAATCTTTATTCAAAATTTGCACCAGTGATGTTCGTAAGATGTTCAATTGCTGGGCACGACGACTAGTCGAGGTTGACAGCTCTACTGCCACACTATCGCGAACAAAACAATTTTTTCCGCAGAACGAACTGGGCGAGCACTCACAGGTGTTTCCACACGAAATTTAATTTGATTTAAACACCCATTTTCATAAAAAGCTTTAACAATCTGAATGCTCTTTTCAATTGTGTAACTCTCCATGGTTGAATTTGTCAAACACTGAAACAAAGAAATGTGTGAATGATTTCGGCAAATAACTTGACTTTAAGGTGGAATGCTAAAAGTAGTCCTAGTTTCTACTATTGGAAGCGTCTAAGTGGCTTTAAAATTGTTCAGTTAAGTTTGATAACCAAGGATGACATAAATTGCTTTTATTTGGCTCAATAGGGTCACATTATAATTGATCTTACGCACAAAGCGTCACATATAACTCGATATATAAAAAACTGTGTATAAAGCGCAGTATGTGGTGAAGCCCACATTTTCAGCTTAAGCTATAGCTACAAAGTATATCTAGGAATATATTTAACTTTATAATCTTTAAGGTAATGCCCCTTTATAATAATACTCCTGGAAGTACATTAAAACAATAAATCACAGATTTTATTGCTGATTACGTTGATTCCTGAATTTAATAGCCATACTGGTTAAGAAAAATGTATATTAAACTGAATATGTTTTCAATATACTTCTTATTTTCTATATGTCTTAAGCATAAAAACAATCGGGTCGACCCGTAATAGTTAGCTTTACGATCATTTTCTGCAGTTTGGACATCTCCGCCTCTAAAGACATTCGCAAGTATTTTTGTCGGCAAGAAATAAATCCCATTGGTTTTGATTTTTACCACAAATGTTCTTCAAATCTATTATATTGTCGTAATACTTTCTGGCATTTTTCAACAAAACACTTGCGCAGGAGAAAAAAGACGTGCTATACTACCCCTGCTCAGAAACCAGAGCCATGCCATTTGGTATGGCAGGGAAATCAAATGGCTTATAATGGGTATGTGTGTTGTTTTGTGTAAAATGCTTTGGGGAAAGACCTTTTAAAAACGTTTTGTGTAGCATTTTAGCATCATTAGCTTTGATTTATGATTAGATTTACTTTTTCAATTTACAAAACGAATATAAAAAGAGCGGTTGTAGGAAATATTTTGATTTCCGATCTTTTTTTGGTGATATTGTGCTTAAATTTTAAAAGCATAGGTATATTTTTATAATTGATATTAAATATTTAAAAAAAGGAAAGTAAAATTTTTTTTCTTAAAAACAAATACATAATTTGAGTTGGTCAACATTACGGCAATAGTTCATCGTAATTCAAAGACTTTAAGAAATAATTATAAAGAAAATTCATTGGTTTCTACAAGTGTTTCAAGAATTAAAGCCGATAAATGAACGATTTTAAAGTATGTTTTTTTTTTGGGTCTTATGACTGCTACTACTTCATTACGAAAGAAGTATGGAACAATGGTTGCCATTGAAAACAAACGTAAAATTAAAATACAGTTTAGATTTTCATATTTAAAAGATCAGACAAGTTCGAAAAAATACTATTCATAAACTAATGCGTGGACTTTGAATCATTAGAATATGTTAACAGAGTTTCTTTTCTTAACTATTTAATTAAATAATTATTTATTACTTTTTAATGAATATAAGCCTACTTGCAGAGTTATTTCTCGGTTAGTCCTCCAGGGAGCATATCGGCTTTCCACAAAGCATCTATTGCTTTTTTAGTTTCATTGGTAAATTTGATCTTCCAAACTAAGTAGATGATTAATCATCTACTATGGCCCCCTCCATATGATTGTGTAGTGGTGAATATCCTTGCTAATTGGTGGTGATCTTTACTTTAGCATTGTAATTTTTTCCATTAGGTGTCGCTTTTTCCTGATCATTCTTTTGATGTTTATCATCTTCGCCAGATGTAAGGTGAAATGTTTGTATGTAAGGGGGCTTCTTCTTTATTTTTTAGATAGAGTTGTCTGGAGGGAAGTTGAAGCCTCTTTATTAAACACTCGAAACAACAATTAAATTTATTTCGTCATGTTCTCTGCTGTGGCTCGAACCTTGGCTGTTTGTGTTGTTATGCGTGCGTTCCAACCACTACACCACTCCATTCTCAAAGAGTAAGGGACACAGCTTTTTTTAAATAGAACATCTATTTTCTAAATGTGCAATGTAACTATATAATCTTTTCTTATCCAATTCTAAAGAGCCTTTTTAGAACCTTTTTAGAGCCTTTTTCGCAAGAGATATATTCGGAGATACTTTACCTTGTTAAAAAGGTTTCCGGAATAACCTTCATGTGGCGGTCCCATTGTTCCGATTTGAGTTATCATGGTGACGGTGCGTTATCATGGTGACGGTGCGTTATCATGGTGCAAAATCCACGAGTTTTCTACCAAAAGAGTTATATTTTCTTTCGACGAATCTCCCCACTCATACGTCTCATAAAGCCCAAGTATTACTCTTTGTTTATTGTCTGGCCTTCTGGCAAAAATTCATTATGCATTACACCGTTATAATCCATGAAAACCGTGAGCATTGGCTTCTTTTTTGACTGAAATGGTCTCGGCTCATTCACTTGCTTGATGTCTGAATTGTGTCGCGTACTCATAAACCCACGTCTCGTTACAGTAGTGATTCCTTTGATGAATATGGGATCGGATTCAACCTCGTAAATCATGCCTTTTACGACCTCAATACGGCCAAACTTGTAAAAAATCGTCAACACACATGGAGATAGATGTACTCTCGGCTACGTAAATTTTGCCAGTGTCAAGCTGAGACGCTAAGATTTATCGGGAATATCAACAACAGATGTACCAACTTAACACACAAAAAAACTCAAATGGGAATGATGATGTCGCCACACGGGGGTTCTTCCGGAAACTTTTTGACCAAGGTAGTGTAGTTTCAGTGCCAGATTCACACGAGACTTTGAATTACTTTTCGCACTACTTGAATTACTTACATGAATTCATCTATTCACACGAATTCTTTCTAATTGATTTCGACAGTTCTTGTCCTTCTTTTTATATATTTTTAATGTTAAATTGTCTAAATTGTTAGCGAGCAATTATTTTTGTTAAACTATGAAACTGCGTGGAAAAAGTATGGAAGAAATAAAACACAAAAAATTATAATTTTTTCAACAAACAGCAAAGCAAGCAAAAGAAAGCAAATGAAATCTGTGCAGCGAGCGTCCATTGTTTTATTTGTTTATGTTTTTTTTTTATACGGTGACAAAAAACCGTTCAAAATGGGAGATCATGTAGTTTTTTTTTGGGTAATTCGCTCTCAAAATTTTTTAAGGGGAATTATGTAATAAGGTGCATAATTGGGGATTGAATTAATAATGAGAGAGCGAATTATGAAAAAACGTTGTCGTGCGAACATGGCTTAGAGAGCTTTGTATGTCATATTGATACCTACAAAAAAAGTTTCTCTAAACTAGAAGTCTATTTTGATTTTTTAATTTTTAAAGAAATTTAAATCCTTTAAAAGTCCTTAATTTACTATCTTATTTTGTTAAAAATCACTGGTATGCATAATGATCTCTTTGCTTCCATTTTGTTGTTGTTGTTTTTTTTCCTTTCGTTTGAATTCAATCGACTTCCTTCTATTATTTTTTTTAAGGAATTCCCTAATGTGTATGTGGGAAGTGTTGAAGTAGAAAATTTCTTTAACTCAGATAATAAATAATAAAAAGAACTAAAAGACTAGTATATAAAAAATGGTATAAATATTTATAAAAATAAGAAAACGATTTTTTACTAAATAAATTCCTTAAGAGATGGGAAATATAATGGGGAATAAAAAAGTATAATGATTTTAGAGCAACTGAATAAAAAAAGAAGGAAATATGTAATAAAAAATGAATCGTTTTACAATGAAATAGAAAAACAAAATGGAAAAAGGAAGTAACAATCATACGTTGCACGTTCAGCTGAAAATCTTGGTTTAATAGGGGATAGACAATATAAAGAAAATATATACAAATGAATTAAAATGACAAAATGATATATGATTTTTTATATTTTATATGTGTAATATACCCACGCTTAACATAAACCTAAAAATAACACAGAAAAAAAATTGAAAATAATTCTCATATTTGATTAATAAGAAATATTCATAGAAAAAGTCTAAACACGTTCTTAAATTGTTATTGTTTTATTAAAATTAATGTTGCATAAAATATAAAAGCCCCTTAATTTATTTTAATTTCACATTAAATGATAAAGTAAAAACAAAAGATTTCTATATCTGGATATATCTGAGCAAATTAAATGATGTGACAGAAGTACATAAGTCTTTAAATGTTCTCCTATCGAGAAAAATAAGAGAAATTCGTTTCCATGAAATTTTTATTTCCCCTGAAAGAAATTTCCGATTCGTTTCATAAGCAATTGTTTAATTTAAATTAAAATATCTGTGCCATTTGGATGTTAGCTAGAAGAACAAGATGAGCAAAAGATATTCGTATTACAATTTTAAATTCGAATCGAATTTAAAATTAAAACCGGAATATAAATTTTATTATGAAAATAAAATTAAGAGAACACCAATTTGTTCGTTGACGCATTTGCTGCAGTTAGAACATAATGTTGACATATACATTTTACTTGTTTTTCGTAAAAATAACAGAAATATTTTTATATGTAACTTGACAGCACTTCGTATAAAATTTTGAACCTAATACCAGGCTTTACATAAAATAACTGCAGAACAAGCAATGTGAATTAGTATGTCCCTACTGAATATTATTTGTTGTGTTATTGGAGAAAATATATGTTTATTGCTTACAAATATAAAACCATGTAGCATATTTTAAGGCATAAAAGCGAAAAATTTTTAATAATTGCTAGATGACGACATTCCAATTATGTCGTACAAAAAAATTATTTTTGCCACAAATTTTTCACAAATTTAAAAAGGCTTACCAGACTTAAGGAAAAGTAACCAATACGAATCGTTCTATTAAATAAATAAAGTAGTTTTAAAAGCTGTATATTATAATGCGATTATCATGTAAGGGTTAATGCGATTCTAGCCAGGAGATTTTTTTAGCTTTAAAGATTTGAATAAATTTACAATGTTCTGATATGGATTTTTAGTTTCTAGCCAAAAGCCATTTTTATCGCTTTCCTTAAGCTGTAGTCCGTTCTTTCGTGTGGATCTAGGTTTTGCGAAAAACTAAGTTGAATTATTCCAACATTTTCAAAGAATTTTTAATCTCCTTTCGCAACTTTAGGTCAGGAGATCGATGTTTTCCATTCGTTTTCTTAAACCATTCCGAGTTTTATTGGGTATTATATTACAAAAAAACCTGGGTGGGTTTTTTAACATAAAAGTTTTTGTAGTTTACTTACAACAAAAATAAGTATTATTTACGTATTGGAAGTATGAATTAACTCGATTATTTCTTTTTAGCTCAAAAGAGAAAATAATTAGCAAATGTGTCAAAATAATAAATTATCAAATCACTGCCTACATCCTTTCCCCGCCTCTGAGCCAATTTCCAAATCCCGTCTTAGACAAACTTCTCGTCTTTAAGGCGCTCGAACTTTGAAGCCGATTTTATATTTCGTCAAAGGAAGTGAATTGGTGACACGCTTGCAGATAAACTCATACCTCTTTATACGGCGTAGATAGGTTCTAAAAATGTAGGCCGTAAATTTAAATATCATACAACAAGATGAATATGTGTTGTGCTTATTTTCCTTACACTTTCTGTTAAAAACTGTAAATTGCATTTTGCTCTGATCACTCAGTGTTAGCAGCTCATAGCTTCGACGAGTGCAAAATTGCATTATAAATAGTAAAACAACGTAAACAAAATATATTGCCAACTTGAATGAATTATGGAAACAGTTATAAAACATAATAAAACCCAAAAAAAAAACCATCAAAAAGCTTAAAAAAACCCGGTGGGTTTTGGTTTTTTTTAAAAAAAATCCTGGGTTTTTGCCAACTCTGGTTACTAGGGATAGAATATTCGTTGGTTAAATCGATCGATAAGAGTTGCAACTTTGATGGCTGTATTAACGACAAAAAAAGAAACATATCCATTGCTATAAGAATTTTATCCTCTGATTTGATCGAGATGCCTTCCGATAAATAGAAGCTAACAAATTTTTTATATTTCATTCCAGTTGTGAGTTTGCTTGGCAAAGTGTCAAGCACTCTTCCTTGATTGCAGGAGTTTTGTTTAAGTCGGTTGGTCAGTATGTGGATTAGCCGCTACAGACGACATCATGTCTATCTTAAACTATGACCCTTAATACCTGTCTGTCTTCTGGAGTAGTGAGCCTAGAACCCGGAAATGTATGTTTAGCATTGTGATCTCCTGCAACTAAAAATTTGTTTTCAAAGGTTAAAAAGAAGGCTTTAAATTTATCTTTCCTAAAATTGTATATGCGATAACAATATATTGTTGATGTAATAAAGTTTAATCCAACTATTGAAACTGAATTTGTCTGTATATGGTCCGTGTATTGAGGAAAAGCACATTATTTTGTAGCCCAAAGAGAAAACAAGCAGGTATACCATCAAGAATTATCGATTTCTGTAAAAAAGCGAAATCTATAGATATAGCATAGAAGCTATAGAACACTTGTTCCTTTTTCATAGATAAAAAAGTTCGTCGTTCTCACCAACATTAGATCTTTATGTCGAGATAATAGGTTATATATCAAAAGTATTAAAGATTTTTGGTAAATTCTTAAGCTTAAATTTTCTCCGTTGAAAATACATTTTATTCAACTACATAATTGCATTTATTACACTATGCAACAAGCAAAAATACTTTTGATATTTAATATATTTTTCTGATGCGCTATGGTCACCTAATTTTAAAAATCATTAGCATTTCAGATTCTAAGAATGAGTTTTTTTTTTAAATTTTTTTTTTCTAAAATGTGAGATTTTTGAAGAGGCTGCTTCGTACATCTTATGATAACTTTACCATGACCCATTCGATTTCGTTAAGTCAGGGAGTAAAAAAATTCCTACTTATACCAGCTTTAAGTCATTCTAATATAATTTTTTTATATAACCCATATTCTTTATAAATAACCCATATTCTTTATAAATAAATAAATTTATAAATTTATTTATTATTTTTTTAAATTATGATACTTTTGATTTCTAAAAATGCACAAAAATAGAAAGTAGCAAATTATTACGAGATTCACTATTTATTCATAAAGTTGCATAAAAAAGAAATAAAATAAACCATAAAGTACCTAGTTTTGAAAAAAAATAAATAAATTTTGCTGTAATCGCCGAAAATTTCACTGAGCGTATGAGTGATATTTATGAATTTAGGAAAAAATATCGCTTTTATAACACCCATTACTAGACGCTTTCACTTTATTGGGAACAAAATATGTATTTTGAATTATAGTTTATTTTATTTTTATTATATGCAAATTTATGAACGAATAGTGAAACAGGTAAATATTTGATGCTTTCCATTTTCTGTGAATTTTTAGAAATAGGAATTAGAGTGACCAATTCTAGCTTCATTTAAGCGGTCAAGTTGTGAGCAGCAGGGATTTGAATTGATGTTTTCTACAGGTTAACTACAACTAGTAATTTTTTAGCTATTTGGGTTCCGAAAATTAAAAAAAAACTGAAAATTTTGCAAATGTGGATAATAATCAGTGAAAGCTTCCGCAGGCGGACACCAACAGTTAGAGCAAACCAAATAGCAAAAAACTCACCCCTTATCAACTCATAATGCACAATTTCTTTTCAGTTCAATCCAGCACTTAAAGTAAGTAGGTCACCTGTCTTTAATTATGATTTCTTTCTTCGGATATTTTCCTATTTTCCCCCATTTTTCATAACAGGTGATGACCTTCAAAAGTGCTTTAGTGTATTTCGGTTTCGACAGCATTGTGAAGTAAATATAACATTCTTTAGTAGAAATATTTTTTTATATAATTGTAAACTGTCAGGTAATTGAAACTTAAGTCTGGTATTGTGTTCAAAATTTCGTGCGAAATGCGATCAAATTACATATAAAAATATTTCGTACGAATTAATTGTGAAATAATGTTGAGAAAGCAGTACTCCGTTCCTTTTACAAAAAACATGTGAAATGTATATGTCAACACTATTTCCAACGGCAACAAATTTCTAGCAACATATGTTTCGACTACGAAATAACATGAGACTCACTTATTTCGTACTAAAAAGAGCTAATCCCATGGCGTGGTCAGAAAATATGAATCGTACCGTTGTTATAGTGATTTTTAACCACAGAAACAATTATTTTATTGATGAAACAAAACTGCTCACAAAACAATTTAAAAGCTTGTTAGTTTTTTGTAGATCAATGAGTAGGTCAATTATCAATTATCAATAAGTAAATAAAAATATTGTTTTAACAGTCTTCATTATTTTTCTATGCGAAAAAATATTTACGTCCCTACTAAATATTAATTTTTATGTTGTTGGAGAAAACATATGGCTTTTGTTTACAAATGTAAAACCACGTAGCATATATTAGGATTGCGTATCACTTTTTTCGTACGAAAAAAATAATGTTGCTCAACATGTTCCATAAATTTGAACATAAAAAATAAGAATCGATTCTACAGTACAAGTGGCTATTTGTTGCTTCTCTGATACTATATTCTACACGTCTTTAATGTTGCCATCACGGGCGTACAATACTGAGAGAATTCTCAATCGCAAAATGATCTCGCTCTACTTTCAAATTTTTATTTTTTTAAAAATTTACTGAATTCACACCACGATAAACAGTTTAAGTGTTTTGAAGGATTCAATCACATAACTTTATTTGAATGACTGTAACAAAAGGTAGAA
Organism: Wohlfahrtia magnifica; assembly: GCA_023159175.1. NCBI lineage: Eukaryota > Metazoa > Arthropoda > Insecta > Diptera > Sarcophagidae > Wohlfahrtia > Wohlfahrtia magnifica. The sequence goes on along the minus strand of JAKWBJ010000186.1, from coordinate 1,789,697 downwards.
GAAACTATGACCGTTTTCTGGACACAAAAACATAGTAGATTTGCACTACGTTGCAATGTCCTGTTTCAAAATCCAATAATTTTTTTTTTTTATAATTCATTATTTATTGAATCTTCTTCTTCTTCTTAAGAACTAACAATAATTTCTTGGAATCTTAAAACCAAATAAAAAAACACAACTACATGGAGTCTAGAGCCAAAATTGAACGACAATACTTTGCTCAGAGACGTAGATCAAATGCGCTTATTTCGTATTCGTCTTTAAATCAACTCTGCGGTATCATGTCTTCTCAGTCGGATATGTCCTCTATTAAATAGGATGTTACGTTCCAATGGGTTCGGATGCGACTCGAGTTTTGTCAGATGGAGATCAAAGTGTTTAGCTATTTCGGTTTTTATAAGGGGAACGGTCGGATTTATATGTAAATTAGCTCTTCTTATGTATCAGGAAGCAGCTGTAATCATACATACAATCTTATCTTGGCACCTTTCAATCTTTTCTATATTTGAAGCAGAGGCCGTGCCCCATAGGTGAATACTATAGCACCATATTGGTTTTAAAACTGTGTTATGGTAAAGGAGTTTACAGTCCAAACTCAGGGTTGAATTTCTGCGTATTAGCTAAGACGTCGATCGAAGTGAATAACTTCTCTATGTTGAGGTATTATTCGGATGTTGATTTTAACAGAAGGTCATGATTCTCTTCGCAGAGTGAAAGTCATGTAGATTCTTATTCTCCTCGTTTGTAGCCATTCTTCAAGACTGAATATAATATTTGAAATGCTGACCGCGTCGTCAGCAAATGTTGATGTTAACACTTGAGTATTTTTTGGCATATCATAAGTATATATTAAATATAGGGACGACTGCCTCAATGGACTGTGAAAAGCTTACAAAATTTCCCTCCATAATCTTGAAATCCATTTCTTTATATTAAGTTATAATAGATGACTTTTGTTCTTTAAGATTTTAGTTATATATTACGAGTATACTCTTTAAAATCTCTCCATACAGATTTTTTGTCCTTTTCACGGTTATTTTTTTTCTTAGGCAAAAATATTTGAATTCTTAACAATACACCAAGCCTTGTTCGCTTTTATTTTTTTGTCCCTTATTTTTTCACTTTCCTTATAAATTTTTAAATCACGTTGTTACTGTGTTAGCTTCTATAGAGGGTAGAATGCTTTGTTGTTCCCTCTTTGCCATTCACTTAAATTGAGTTGAGTAGCTGGTGTTGTTTTGCTTCTTCTTTTATTGTTTTTTGTTTTCTTAGTTTTCATATTTATAAAATCATTGAACACCACCTAAAGCAAAAATATGAATATAAATAGGAAAAGGAAGGGGAGAAAAAATCGCTTTCAAAAGTACTTGCTTTACTTTTAAGTACATCTTCTTTTATGTTGGAATTTTGCCGGTTGTTGTATAAGTACACTTAATTGAATTGACATCGTATACTCTTTACTTGGTGCGGGAATTGTTTATCTCCGCAACTCAACTTCTTCTGTTAACTTTAGTTAATGGCCATATTAAAGATTAAAAAGGCTTATAAGTTAAAATTTTGATAATTGTTTAACAGCCCTCGTATATTTTTAATACAATTTTCTCATTTGCTTTTCTACTGTTATTATACTCGTTTCACATGTGTATTAAGCAAAAGGTTTCCTTGTTTTTTGTATTTTTATATGAAAACAAACTGGTAAAAAAAATACAAAATAACAGACTCCGGTACTGAGGCAAAATGATACAACAATAATAACAAATTGAGCCAAAAGCTTCGTAGCATTTTATTCAATAAAATTTTGTTTTTGTGTTGTTGGTTTAAAAATTTTTGTTCATTTATTTTTTGCTTTTTTTATTTACTACTCTTTTGTTCCTATTCACAGGTTACAGAAGGTTGGATTTATAAAAATTTCAATGGATTCCTTCATATCGAATTTGCTTTCTTATTCATTAAACACAAAAGCATATGAATATAAATGTACAATGTACATATGTATGTACGTAAATGTATGTATATATATATATTGTATATTATTTATTATTACACGATTTTATATTAAAATAATATATTTCTGATGCATTTTTTGTTTACTGCTCTACGAGATTTGTTAAAAAGTTTTTTTTTTTCAATAAATAATCGTCTATTTCACATCTTTGTTTTCTTTGGAGTAATCGCCATAAATACTAAAACACTTTGCAATATACCCTTAAGATCCTTCGAAAACGCAGTATTCATCATTTTAATTATTATAACTCTCTGATCTTTCATGAACCTTTTCAATCTTGGGCAAAGGAAAAAAATCGCAAGTAACAAATCATGTCATCTAACAAATCTTATCAGAACTAAAGATAGAAGAGGTGGTGCGTTAAGGAAATTTCAAGCAATTAACGTGCAACATTTTTATTAAATGTATTATCTTAGAGTGAGGACTCTCGTTGCATAACGCCAAGATAATAGTTCGGCCTTCACTTTTTTCTATTATTTTTTTTCATGATGAGAGTCTCATTACAGCTAAAGACAAGCAAATGTTAATTTTGTCCAGCTATTACACACGAAGCTGCTTGATACCGCTTCAAATTCACTATGCTCATGTAATAAACATATTTTAGGAACCAACTGGACTGCTCAAAATATCAATATCACCCTACATTTTCTCGGAGTGACTATTCTTCATTACATAGAAATTCTAAAGTGTAGATCATTTATTTGTTGATCCCACAAAAGGAATCATGTTATCTCACCAAAAGCCACAATTTAACAAACATGCTTTACAATATCAATATCGTAAAAGTTTTTTTTCACTGCCGTTCTCTACACTATAATGATAAATGCAACATGTGTCAACATAGAATTGGAAAAAAAAATGAATTCAGTTAAAACCAAAATGATAAGTCTGCACCATAACAACAACCTATGGCACATCCTATTACATAAATACTTTTAAGCGTAGAGTAATGGCTTGTTTGTGTGACTCCCAATGATAATGCAAGTTCTCCTTGCATTTTAAAATAATCTTTGTCGAGTAATGCTTCCAAGTCCTCATCTTCAAAATTTTTCGCCTGACCAGGCCACTCCTTGTCTTCTGTGTCGAAATCACTACTTTTGAATCGTGAAAACCATAGTTCACAAGCTCTTTGAGTTGGTTCATGTTGACTGTAAGCTTCTACAAACAATCGATAACTTTCAGCAGCCGCTTTCTTCAAATAAAAGAAGGTTATTAGACTCGCAAAACATCTTTTTTTGGCACAAAATTCCATATTGTTATAGCGGAAGGAGGCCTGGAAAATCCAAGGATAAAATTGGATTATTGTTGTATCGAATCGATACTTAGCATTTGCTTGAATAGTTCTGTATTTAGCAATGGATATCTTAAACTGTAACAACCTTCTGCAAAATGTAAATAACATACCTTGCCATTTGTGTAATTACAACATAATATGTTCTTGCATGATTGAATCCAAAGTTTTTTATATATATATGTGTCCCTTGGAAAGGAAAGAACACGCACCCTTTCTTATGTTCCAACTTTTACACCCTTCCACAGCACCCTTTTCATCTTAATCAGCTAAACACAAATATTACATTAAAATAAACTTTTTAAAATCCAAAAGTTTCCAAATTATTTACCAAAACAAACAGCAATTGAAAATCTATATACCATATATGAAAATGTATTTTAAGTAAATGTATTTAAAAAATGCGTTTAACAAAACGACTACGATTGATTCATACATAAGAAATAAGACTATATAACGTCTTAGACTTAAAAAAATACTTAAGTTATGAGCATATTTGCAATAATAAAAAAACGTATTTTAATTATACGCAAGTATATAAAAAAATGGCTTTGCGAAAACGAAAAAGTCAGTTTAAAACATTCGATATTTTTAGTATTACGCTATGGAAAACTGCTCTTACTAAAGCATAAGTCGTTCGGAGTCGGCGTTAAGCTGGAGGTCTTTTTTAATGAAAATACAGCGCATTGCTTGAGAGATGTCCCCCTTGTTTCAGAGAAGGTGAAAGACTGTTTCCCCTTTTTCTCTGTTAGTACAACTGCTATAATAGTGGTTGAAGAACCGAAAATATTACTTTTGATAAACCCCGGCGGAATTGCGGCTTAAGCTGTATTATGAATATTCAAAGCAGATATCTTCCACGCTAGCTCGTCTGTGCGTTTATTACCATAGCATTTCCTAAGCGCTGAAATTGAAACTACTCTAATGTCCGACAGACGATCCAAGAGACATTTATTAAAGCCGCTTCCTATCAACAAAAATTCCACCATTGAGGCAAATATTGCATTCACATATAGTACCATACAGGTAGCCATTATCATTACATTTAAATCTAGATGCTGAAATGCTACACCAAAAGCATTCAAATTTTTTTGAACGATTAAATGCCTTTTCAACAATGAATGTTGGCCTCTGGGTGAACCAATCTGAAATCTCCATTCAAGCAGGAAATTATCAGACGATATTGCCAAAATGATTATCGATTGCAATTCTTAAATTAAGAGCCATGAAAAAGGTAGTCTGTATGTGAAATTGTAACTAAAAAACACAATTGCTATCTTATGCATCTATGCATTATTCCACGAATTACTGCAGAAATAAACTTGACAGCGCTCACTATGTTGTGAGGCAATCAAATCATATGTTTTGATAGTACCAACATAATTTTGCATATATTTCTCTTTCCCCCGTACAGTAATTGAAAAAATATATAATTTATTCTATGGTTTCATTCTGTGAAACAGATATTTTTCTGTTGTTTAAACACATTCTGCCAGTCTTAAACGTGGTGTTATATTTCTTCTCCAAGAACATAAAATTTATTTTCACTTCTTCCACTTAAATATCTGTTTATTACTATTTTTGCCGTTGTTGCTCACGTTTACTCCTTAACTTAACGCCGCCAAATTTCCGTTTTATTTCATGCTGTTTACTATCCATTTCGTTGTTTACCTTCTGTTTTTTCCAGTAAATCTTCTTCAATATGTTTAATTAATTTGTTTATCAATTGGTGTTTAAAGTATTATCGTCTTATTGCAATTATTAAAACACTTTTGAATGTGAATAAAAGAGAATCGTATGTCAGACGAGTAAGATTTATTTGTACATGTGTACTCATATTATAAACGGATTTTGCAATTTGTATTTCACGTAATGTGAAGACCGAGACGTGCTTTTGAATTAAAATATTTTAAAGCTGAAATTTAAAATGTAAGAATTTAAATACATTTTCAACAAAACGTGGCTGCATTTTGGTTACTCATTATAGTTTTAGTCTTAAGCATTTCATTAGAGAACAGTAAGTATTTTATATTCTTTGTTTCTTTACCTGCTTTTTGCTTATCTCTTTTTGGTGTTTTAACATAACTGTAGAATTCCTTAAGAAAATGGTATAAAAAACATTTAAATGGCAGCATAAAGGGTATTGAATGATAAAAAAACTACTCAAGATTTGAAACAAAACCTTTTCGAATAAACAAATAATATAAAAATGTAAGAATTTTTAACAGAAAATAATAAGAAAAAGCAAAAGAAATATCCTTTTCGGAGAGTAGGCACAAATTTGAAAATTGATTGCATTCCTTGTGAAAACATTTCTCTACAAATGACTTTGGCAAATGCAAATATGGACGTATAAATGCAGAAACATTTTAGTTTTCTTTTTTATTTGCACTATTTGTAGTATTTTTACTACATCTTCTGATCGATCGATTTTAGCACTAAAGCGAGCAGAAACAATTCAACAAATAAAATATAGTATTGGGCATACAAAACAAACAGAATAGTGCTATTGGAATTCATACGTATGTACGTACATCTATGTACAAAAATGTAAAAATATTCATCTTAATCTGCATAAATACATAAACCCATCTCTACACAAGTATGAAGATAGACACTAAACTAGAGGCATTCAATTGCATAACTTATGCATATCCGTTTACAGAATATTTGTGAATATAAAGAAAATAAAAGGCAATATTATTTTATATTGAAAATGCAATTACCCTACAAAGGGTTTTGTGTTCTTAATGTGACGTGATTACTTCTATCAATCCGTATAAGGTTTTCCTATAATGTCTCCCCCAATCCGGTTGTTTTGACGAACCTTATCATGTTGGTTGGTGCCAGTAAGGATAACTCCCCGCCTAATACCTCAGAAGCACTTAGCTTTCTCCTTCTAAAATATATTCCCGCTACTTAGGTTTCAATCTGCACATCGGACTTTAAACGATCCCCAGGCTATATCAATGTGTATTGAGTCTACAAAAAGCTGGTTACCACACTTAGGCTAATATTGGATAGCAGGACTCGAAATCTACCTATTGTAGTTGCCCATCAAAAGTTTACACTTTTTCAAGCCCGTCTGAATTAAAAAGTGTCTTTCTACGCCTGTTGTCGTATTCCTTTTTGCTGACAATCTTTATATTATACAGAGAGGCTTTGGCTTATCAGTGGCGTGGGAGCTTCCTTCTAGCAAGCTTATATGTTTACTCATTACCCATCCCATAGATTATTAGGAAATAGTATTTTTGAGCCCACATTTACATTTTTAATCCGAATTACTTTTAATCTGCTTTCCTTTCAGGGTCCAAAGCATAAATGTTCATCTTCTTTAGCTAATATTTAATTCAGGTAACATATCGCACACACAATTTTAGGTCCTTCTATAAAAGTGATTAAAGCAACTGCTAAAGACCCTGCCGTTAAAGTAGACAATAGAAAAATATAAACGTTACTCCAGATACATTTTTTTTAACATTTCCTATGTTAAGATATTCGCTGCGGTAGTCCCCAGCAGCAAAAAGCATACCAAACAAAATCTTAAGCCTAATTAAGGATCTCTAACGTAATGCAGACAAATTAAAATTCACACTGGCATCAAACAAAGCTGTGCCCTCTACCCCACATTCTCTTTAGTTCTGTATTTCTAGTACAACATATTCCAGTGAATCGATAGAAATTGTGAAAAAATTCTGCTGCTTGGAAATTATCAAAATGTGGCACATCAGCATAGTACGAACAGTTTGACATTCAAGCAGTATTAGGCTTTTAACGCCAGTGTAACTTTACTCCTCTTGTACGCATGTAGTACATAAAGTGCAATACAGCGGCAAAAACGGAAAGTACAAACCTTTTACTCTTATTTTCAAATTCGATGTCGACCGTTAAATAAATAGTGCAAAAAATGATGTTTTATTAGATATACAGTGGTGGAAGAAATAATGGGGACATTTCTTTTTTTTCAATAATATGTCATAAAATTTGAAGTCTGTTATTGATGGTTTATTAAATAAAAAGTACCTCTTCTCAGCAAACGGAATATAAGCTTGGAGTATTCCAAGCAACACCTGCATCGTAATAAGTAGAACAACATGCTATGGTCTCATAAAAAGAAAATTAATTTGCTAGTGTGTCACTATTATTTCTTCCACTACTGTATGTATATACCCAAAATAGTTATAGAACTTAAGGCCGATTGAAAAAAAAGTGATAGAATTAATTAATTAAAGTATAGTTATATTTATACATTTCCACACACATCTTTGATGTCTAGCCAGCAAATGCACTGTCAGATGACCGGTTATTTTAGTGTCCGCAGAAGTTGGCTTACTAAAATGTCACAGAAAACCACTTGGCCAAATTTAAGGCGGATAAGCAATTGATTGATTGATCGAGGTCAAGAGTACTGCGACCCAGTAAATCTTTTGTGTAGTCATATATCATATCATATCAAAACTATGAACAAAACTCCATTTACAATTTACCTTAGACCCCCAACTTCTCCTCTGGAACTATTTCCTGTGAACTGAGCACTCACAAAGTACATGTACAGACGTCTCAGTCAATATTCCGCAGAACCTATACTAATTAGTTATATTATTCCCCAAGATATATTGATGGTATCTGAGATCAATGTCCGGTAAGTAGGCCTCTTAGTAAACTAAGTTCTATTGTATTGAGAAGAAATTGTCTATTGGATCTATTTAAAAACAAGGAGACAAATTTTCCAGTAGCCGAATTAATTCCCATTCAAGATTGGGATCGATCCTCCGCCTATCTTACGTTAACAGCAAAAAACGGTTCAGACCCAAAAAATGGTTCTCCAAATTGTTAGCCCCTTTCTTTCCAGGTTAATCTTCAAGTCCTGGTACCCAACCCAGTGTAACCCTGTTGTGGACACCAAGTTAATTGAGGAACGTAAGGCAGTCCATTACAACCTTGCAGTAAGCTTGACCATAGGCAATGTTCTCTAGAAATTGAGACCATTATACCAGCACCAGTTTCGCTGCCAATCAGCGAACAAAAGTTTCTGCCTATCATCAAAGTAGGCACGACGATAAACCATAGATAATAAGGACAAATACCACCCGGAATAACAAAGAAAAAGTTCCTGGAATTACCCCCGTGTTTCGATTCGAGTTTTGTTTTGTTAAGTAAGTACATCAGTTGTTGATTCCGCTAGATCTTAGCGTCATAGCTTAATGTTTGCAAAAGCTACGTAGCCAAGAGTATATCTCTTCGTATGTATTTGACGATCTCTTGCAACTTAAGAAATGGATTTAAATTTGCAACAACGAACTTTTATTTAATTTTGCGTAAAAAACAGATTTAATAGTTCGCGAACCTTAAAAATGTTTCGGCAACGATTCTTTTAAGGAAACGGTCGTTTAAAAGTGGCACGAGCGGTTCAAAAGTGGTCATGAGTCAATCGAAGGTGATGATCGCAGTTACAGACCATCGACATTGAAAACTGGCGAAAATACGAGTATTGATAAAGTAAAAGAAATGTTGGTCAATAACCGTCAATTAAACCATCAAAGAGATAGCGGAGGACTTGAATATTGCTTATGAATCCGCCCAAGATATTTTGGTTATTGATTTTGGTTTCCGTCGTGTAGCACGAAAATTGGTGCCAAAAGGCATCATTTACATGCAAAAAAGAGACCGTGTTGAGGTCACAAAAGACATGATTTGCGTGGCTGAATCTGATCCCACATTCATCAAAAGGACCATTAGTGGAGACGAGACGTGGGTTTAAGAGTACGACACTCAATCCACATATCAGCAAGTGAGTGGCGTTAACCAAATGAGCCGAGACCAAAAAATCACGTCGTTTTCAGTTAAAAAAGAAGGAAATGCTCATGGTTTTCATGGACTACAACGCTGTAGTGCATCATGAATATTTGCCAGAATGCCAGACAGTAAACAAAGATCATTATTTGGGCGTTATGAGACGTTTGCGTAAAACAATTCGGCGAAAGGGACCAGAATTGTGCCATGCTAACGCACCGTCGCATAGCGCTATTATTCGAAATTTTTTGATAAAAAATGCACAAATACCATCGAATCTACCATATTTTCCTCCCTTCTTTCTGTTAAAATGAATTAAAAAACCATTATGGCGAGCGCGTTTCAGCTGCCGAGAGGAAGCAGCGGAAAAATCGCAGGTAGCACTGATGGACATACCGACAACCGAATATAAAAATGCTTCGAGGAGTGGTTCAAGCGCTGGCATAAGTGTGTTGCAGTCGATGGGGATTGCTTTGAAGGGGATAATATAGATTCAGATGAATAATCTTGTATTTTGAATCTTCTGAATAAATTCCTGGAACTTTTCGATCAAGGTGATATGTGCTTGATTTAAATTAATTTTTATTAAAGAAAATTTTTTATAGAAACATTTTATAGAAACATTGTATAGAAAAATTTATTTATATGTCAGCGTTTCTTAACAAATTATTTAAAAACAAATAATAAGAATAGCAAAAGGCTGACTTCCTAAAGGTCTCTATACGACGTCAAAGCAGTTTTTACATAAGGCAGTATCACCCTACTGCATTGTCACTCTAAATTCTGTAAAACTTAAATTTTTTAACCAAAATTCTTTTTCGAACTGAAATTCTTAACTATCTCTTTCAGCCATTGTTTATAAAAAGCATTACGATTACGACATTGTCACACTGCAAAGCAACATGCATTTAAGAAGGCAGCCATTGTGAAAATACTTTGTTTTAAAAAATACAAAACACTGGTCTGCAAGTTTTGAAAAAAAATTGACTGCATAAATGATGCATGTTTTTTAACTAATCTGGGTGCGCTGAGATTGAATCTGGCTTACAAATTAGGCTATCACGTCTTGTATATTTTTATCGCATGGTGGCAATACTGTAAAACAGTCAATACTGACATTACAATTCCACATTTATTAAGTTGACAGGAGCCCACATTATTCTAAATGTTCATAATAGTAGCGTTTAAGCATAACAGGGAGATCGTGTGTTAATGATTCAAGCCATTCTTGCCTTTTGTGAGGTGAATATTTGGTTGGAAAAAAGGATATACAATATCAGAATCATTAAAATATTCGCTGTCAGAAACTTGGACAAACAGTGGACACCGACAATGTTTTGTAATAGTTACAGAACTGTTTTATACAAGTGGTTAAATGGCAAGAAGATCTATTTAGAGTTTTTAATTTCAGTACTTTGGAGAGAGTCAAGTAACCACCAAACCGATTGTTATTTCTGTTTAACAAAAGTGGCTGGATTCAATAAGAAATATCGAATGTTCCATCGGTTTCTAAGCCAGTTCGACGTCCCCCAAATGATCCATTACCAGTCATTTCCAATTCTACGAGCATTGAGTCCGAAACATCGTTCTCCAGCAGTGGTAGATTGTATAAGACTGATGATGAACGCCATTTAGTGACTCAAGCTGAGCTAAATAAACTAATTCGGGATTTACATTTAACGAAGCAAGATGCAGAATAACTAGCTATGCGCATGCAGCAGTGGAAACATCTTGCAGTTGGCTGCATATTTTGAAAATAAAAACTCTATTCTATACTGCATTGATGTTGATTTATTTCAAGAAATGAACCAGCCATATGAAAAAACTGAATGGGAATTATTTATTGATGGCTCTAAGTACAGTATAAAGGCTCTTATTTTGCATAATGGGAGCGGAAAACCATGCATACCAATTGCTCATGCCATTAATACAAAGCAAAATTACGAAACTGTGATTGAAATTTCGACATTACTGAAATACAACGATAAAAAAATGGAAGATCTGTCGTGACCTTAAGGTGTATAATATCAAGTTCTTTGTATATATAGTATAGGCCATTGTTAATAACTGTAAATTAAACTGATTCAGGTCATTGGCTTGTTGACTGGTATGCAAGAAAATGTTGTTTTCTTTATATGTGGAATAGTTGCGCTACATGTCATCATTACGTCAGAACAGAGTGGCCAAAAATAACTAATATTCACTAGCAAAACAAAACATTTCAAATAAAATATTAAAATTGATTGATTGATCCGAATGCCGCATATAAAATTGGGCTTTTTTAAGACAAAGATGGTACAGCATTAAATATTTGTTAGCGGTTTTTCCCAAAATTTCATATGCTAAAATCAACGAAGACATATTTGTTGGATCAGAAAGCTATTGAATGATGACGATTTTTCACAGTGTTTATTGGAGAAAGAATATGCAGCCTAGAAATCTTTCAAGAGCATCGTGAACTTGGAAATAATAAGAGTGAAAACTAGAGACAAATTGTTACTGAATTTTTGAAAAATTATCACGAATTACAGTGGTGAGCAGAGGTGAGTACATGTTTGTATTTTCTGCTTTTAAAAATTCATAAAAGGCGTAATAATAAAACGATTTTTAAATATCTTTTTCGATTTTATTTCTTATTAAGTTTTTAACACAACTGTTAAAAAAAAATTACAATAAAACAAGGGAACAACAAAATAACTCGTATGTACTCAGTTTTGCTCACTCTCAACTTAATTATGAGAAGAGTTTTTGATTTTGCTGTAATCTTTAGTTTTGTTGGCACAAATTTTAGTTTTAAATCATAATTAAATAAATGCGTATGCGAAGAAGTGTCGTTATGAACGCTAAAGAGCTTACTCTAAGCCAATCAGTATAAGAGTGCAGTTATAAGAGTGCTAAAACGGCAAAATGTAGCTCCGCAGGCACAGATTCTAGGACTCCAAAAACTATAATCTGATAGGAACGCACGCCTTATGAGATGAGAGCAGACACGTCTTTTAACCCAAAGTAAGTTTCTCTAACAATAAAAAAGATATTAGCCGATGGACAGCAAGAAGAACACTACACAACATTGGTTACATCTCAGCTGTATATAAATCTAAACCTGCACTGTTAGATAATAATGTTTCGGCATGTTTAAAATTCGCCAGACAAAACAAAGATTATACTGTAGATGACTAGAAACGCGTAACATGGTCACAATATATTGAAGACACATCTTCCCGGTTTTGTGGATCTAAATGTATATAATGAAGAAGTTGTATTTCAGCAAGATGGAGAACCAAAACACACCATAAAAATCGTTAAGGAATGGTTGAATGGGCAACAATTTTTATTAATGAAGTGGCCTCCGCAGGGTCCCGATCTCAATCCGATTGAGAATTTATGGTTTATTGTGAAAAATGTGGTTGGGACAGTATCAAACAGCTCCGTCAAACTTAGCCAAGTTGTGGCAACGTGTGCAGCTGAAGTGGAAGAGTATTCCAGATAAAATTATCCAAAATTGGTTGAAGGTATGCCCAAAGGCATAAATAGTTTATTAAAAAGCAATAGGCTAATGACGAAATAGTAAAAAATACAAATATTTTAATTGTTACCTTAAAGTGCAAAACTGAGTACATAAGAATTATTTTAATTTATTATAATAATACATAGTTTTTGTTATATTAAAAAAAAATATATAAAATAATAAATAAAATAAAAAATAATAATTTAAGTCGCATACTTATTACTATTTTTATAATCCTGCAAATACAGAAAATAACTCTGCTCCCCACTGTAGCCACACGAATGTCACTCAAAATGCATTTTCTTCTTTCGCATGTAGATTTTTTGCCACAAAACCTACATGCAGTGAGCGACGAACAAGGGTAGCGTGCTCACCAAGATTTAATGAAAATTGAAAGAAATTATCAAGGATTTTGGAAGAAAAGCCTGCTGGGTGACTATTGCTGGACCCTAATACGTAAAAGAGAACCAAAAAAAAAAATACAAACGATGTTCAAATAACGCATATCAATTTTAAAAATTAATTGATTTTTAAATAAACTAATCATTTTTAATGTAATAAACGAATAAAAACATTTTGTTATGCATTTCGAAAACCTGACGTGATAGAGCAAGATCAATTACAGATTCGAATTCAGCCTATCAAATTACCTTAGGAAAGATATTTGGTTGCTCCAGTCCGAGACCTTGTTGGCCAGTGTAATTAAAGAACAAATATTTCTATAAAATAGTGGTCACTTTTATTTCGCTAAATATTTGAGAAATGTAACTGTAGCTTTAAAATACAGTTTTTTTGTATTTTTAGCATCGATTTTATATTCAATTTCTGCATGCCCTTGATCAAATATGTGGTACTATTTATTCTCAGCAATGGTTACGGGTTCATGGCTAGAAATGGAAATAAAAAAGAATTAACTTAAGTTGTATGCGCTAAAATAAATCGGCTTTAAAGAGATTAAATGTTTCTGTATGGAGATATCTGTACGTATTTTAAAAAAAGTTATGCAAAATGGTTAAGCGGTTCAAGATAATTTATTTCTTCACCTTAAATATTGTTTATCTCATCAGAAAATATATTTTATATTTATTTACTTATTTAATTAAAAATGCTAACGTTTTTTACAAAATTTTACTATGACCTATTAAAACTACAAAAAAATACGCTTTTAAAGCAAATGCATATGTTTTTATTAAGAAAAATAGGACAAACATAATCATTATATGAATAGAAAAATATTTTTATCATTTACTTCATATGTTGCAAAATAAAATAATAATCGCATGTACCTTTACTTTTCTCAACATAATGAAGCACATAGTAACGACAAAAAAAGTTGCATAAACAAAAAAAATTACTAAAAAGAAAACGAGGAATACAGATGAGTGAAGAAAGAAAAGAAACCTGAAAAATAAATCAACACAACAAACAAACAGATGCTGCTGAGTGTTCTTCAACATCAGCTCCTTTTTACTTACAAGTGTAGCATGTCCTTACAATTACATATGCATTTACAAAAACAAGCAAGCAAACATATAAAAAAGTTAAAATTACTTATGTATTTGTGTTTGTTTGTGTGTATGCATTTATATTTGTATGTATGCAAAATGATAATACGAATAAAAATGCCTTTTTGCCTTATAAATGCTAATGCTACTCTTGCAACGACTTACGTCTGACTACTGCCAGCCTGCCTCTGGTAGCTGCCACACAAGTGATGTTACATTCACTTCTGCTTATTCGTCTTCTTCTTTCCTCTGAATTTTTTTCATATCTTCTTTTTCAATTTAAATGAAGCTGCAGTAACAAAAACAACAACAGTATTAGAATATATAAAATAAATAAACCAAAAACAGTTGCATAAAGGAGTAGAAACTATATTTTTGATTGCTGGCTGTTTGCAATTCGAACGAAATGCCGAGCAACGAAGCAAAAACCGTCAGAGGCATTAACATCATTCAATAGAACATTTCCATGCCTGCTGTCTGGTTGCCTGGGTGTTATACATCTTCTGCAGCCTTTAACTCCTTGAAGCATTAGCAATACGTACATTCCTTCTGTGTGTTCAATAACAAAAAAAAAAAAAATGGAAAAAAAATTGGTAAAAAAAAATGTTGAAAACGACAAAGAAATGAAATGGAGGAAGAAAAACATTCTTTATTCGTTGTGAAAATTAGGAGGAGCTGTTTTACAAACGAATGCAAATAAAAATTTTTCTTGGCATCAATAAATATTTGAAAAATGCATTAAATGAGCATATTATAAGAAAAATGCAAAAAAAAAATAATAAAAATAAAAAAGTTGAATGGAAAAAACGAAGAAAAAAAAATGATGGAACAACACAAAGGCAGTAGTTATTGCAGATAGAAATTAAATTTATTTTCAAATAAAAATATATTTATTGAAGCTGATAGATGCCGCTTCTTTTGTGTACTCACATACAAAGCCTTTCGGTATAAGGTTTAACTCTGTGCATTGATTTTCGAATGTTGAATTTGAATAAAGATTTTAATTACAGTTCTTGTTTCTACTCGTACACCATAAAAGGCTCAGCTTTAATTTATTGATTAGTAGGAGTGTACTTTGAAGACTTTAGTACTTCTTTGGCAGTAGGTTCTGTAAACTGTTACTTATTATTTGATTTTGTTTTTTCTTTATAGCCATCGAAAGCAACCAATGCAGTAAATTTTTATGCAAAAAAAAAATAAATAAAAATAAAAAAAATAAAACAATAGAAACCGCATTATCGATTTCCAATGGTTAACTGAGTTTTGTTAACGTTATTGATTTCGAAAGTGCATCTGAATCAAGCGGGTATATCATATATCGTATGAATACTTGGATATGGAATGATCCAAGATGACATTCAATGACTGGTGCATTCATCAAATATGCCAGCTTTGCAGCATCCTTCAGATTACCGCAAACCTTTGGTGTTTTTCAGGCAGTGGATTTTTCGATTCAGCAAGCAGGGATCGGTGGTTTGTGGGTGGAATTAGAGTTTTCTCTGATAGTCAAACCTTGGTGTCACCTAATAGCAACTGGGAAACTACCCGGTGTAACGAGGATATAAAGCTACTTAGTAATGCATGTGCCATATCCTTAATCTGTTCCCTGGGACACAAGGACTTCGCTGGAAATAAAAGATATAATTAACCTGCTAGGAGAGCCTCGATAGAGTGCAGTCTGTCACCTCCTACTTTGATATCTGCTTTCCTATGACTGTCGTCAAGGAATAATCTGCAGTTTTTACAATAGGTGTAAACATAACATCAATATCATTATCGTCATTCTGACCAGCCACTATTGCAGGACACGGCGACTCATGGGATCTATTGTTCCGCCTCCGATCTATAGTTTGTTCAGCAGATCTGCTGCTTTCCTAACAAACACCAGCAGATCTGAAACCATAATGGTTGTTATGTCACCCACTATGCTATTTGGAGGGCGCAAGCGGAGAAAATGCGCTTGCTCTTTTACCTTTAATGAAAAGGCTTTAGAAACACTTTTAACAGGCAGATTACACTTTCTCTGTGGCTGTTTCTGGTGGTCAGACGTTTAAGATTGTTTGGGATACTTTTCTTCAACGGCGTGGCGCAATCTGTAAGTCTGGATCACCTCGACCTTCTCCATTTTGTAAACAGTTCAGTGTGGCTTTATTACCAATTTTGCTTTTTTTCTCCTTAGATAGTTCAGCATCTAAGGCCCTCATATGGTTTCAAATCGCCACACAGAGGTATTTTGGTGATAAAATGGAATATTTCGACTATTAATTTTTAAAATCTAATAATGATCTTGTATAGAGAAATGTTTGGCTAATTTGTTTTAGCAAAAAATTATATTTTGTCTTATAATAAATTTATTTATTTATTGTTTACAAATTTAATTTTCTTTATGGTTAATTCTAGCCCCGCTAAGCCAATGACTTGACAGCAGGAGCACATAAATATTGTTAAAAGAAAACAGATGAAAATTTTCAGTAGCAAATGCGTGTAAGATGTTTTCCCTGATAACATTTAAGTGCAGTTTTTATTGGAATATACCACTTCTTATTAATTTAAAAATAAAAAAGTGTAGTTAAAGGGATGTAAGCGGTTTGCAGTTTTCCATAGGAAAAAAAGGTCAGCTATGGTTACCACTCTCTTCTTACGGGAATCAAAAGAATTTTGAGTTTTAATCTTTTTAACATATATGTACCTCTGTTATCCGCAAACAAGCAACACAAGCTTTAAGGCGCTATCTGCGAAATCGCAAAAGCTCATAGATAATAATATAGGATATATAAGGGATGTTTTTTACAGTTACACAAGCTTAAATCACAATAAAATCAAGATATTTGATAGAAAGTTTTTTGACTTAGGTATGGATTTGGCCATGTGGCCGTCATGGCTAGCGCGTACAAAGCGCAATCTGCTTTTCGCCACTAACTCTTCGAATGTTTATTTACAGTTCAATTCAATTGACTCTGATTTATCGTCTTAAACAAGTAATTTTACATAAACGCAAATAAAATAATCTAATGGGGTTAAATGACACGATCTTGGTGACCAATTAATTGGACCAAAAAGTGAAATTACTCTTTCGTCATAAGTTTCTTTAAATAAATCAATTGTAGCGCTCGCTGTGTGACATGCGGCTCCGTCTTGTTGGAACCACTTGCCAACAAGATATATGGCAGCTAATTGAGGTATGGAAAAATTTCTAATCTTATCCCAATAGCATTAACCATTGACACTAACATTCTGGCCATCATCGTTTTTGAAGACGTATGGACCTATGACTTCGCCAGCCCAAAAAACGCATCAAACATTGTTTTCCGTGGATGTAATGGTGTTTCGACAAAAGCTTGTGGTTTATCCTCACTACAAACGGGAAAGTCCTGTTTATTTACGTACCCATTCAACCAAACATACAGCCGCAACCCATTTAACCGAAATGCACGATAGGTTTGACGAAATGAACAATTATTTTGCAAGCGTTGCTCTGGTGTAACTCCATTCATAATGAAATGCCAAACCAAACTGAACAAAAAGCAACTATCAGCTGTTACCAACACAAAATTTTTAACCTCTAAAATAATTCCAAATAAAGGGTCCGCCAAATAATTTTTTTTTATGCTATAAAAAAACTACTGAATATTTTGTCAAATTTATTTTTTTATTTGAAAATACAATCCTTCCGGTTAATAATGGAAAATAATTTCATTCAAATGGCTGCCTCGACTGGCCATGCAGTAGACTACACGATCGGTCCAATTTTTAAGCACATTATCGATTGTGTGCAGCTGTATTTCACCAATGGCTTCACGAATATTGTCCTTTAAAGCGTCAATTGTCTCTGGCTTGTTGGCGTAACACTTATTGCAGCTCCGAGGTGGCCAAACGACATCAGCTCTGCGGCTGGTAATGCGATCTTCAAAAACAGGGTGCAAAACATCAAGTGTAGCTTCGGCTGTGTGGCACGTAGCGCCGTCCTGTTGAAACCAAATGTTGCTAATATCCTCCTTTTCCATTTTTGTGAACAAAAATTCGTTCAACATGGCCCCAAATGCGACAATTTTGCTTGTTTACATACCCGCCAAGATCAAAATGAGCTTCAACTGAAAAAATGATTTTTTTTTGGCTAAATCTTCAAAGTAATGTCGCAATATTTCCCAGCGTTGTTAAAGCGTATACACAACCATATTCCTTCAGTGGAATGATAAAACTAATTATGTGTAAATCAGACATGAGCTAAGTGTTACCATTCACGAAATAAGCACTAGTTGAAAAAAAACATTAGATGGCGGACCCTTTATAATTAATTTTCAATAAAGTGTATGTTGATTCAATAATTTACTAAAGCACAGTAGATATGTAGATTTCAATTAAATACACTTTTCTTACTTCTTAAAAAAGGCGTCATGAATTTTTTTAAACCTTCAAACAATATTGAAATCACCATTTTTGTATTTTTACAATATTTTCGAGGTTATTTTCTTTTCACCAAGAAAAGGAAAGAATATAAATATTAAACACAACAAGAACAAAAAAAGGAAATTTTCTAATAAAAAATTGAAGCATTTGAGTGTTCGATAAAAGCATTTGTATGTTAGAAAATTATATTTTCATGTCATTTGAATTGAATTGTTGCAAAGAATACAACAGCAACGAAAAAGAATGATTCTATAGCGGTAATCATAATGGAATTTAGTGTTTGTTTTTATTATAATAATCATCATGACGATAATGATTATGTTCATGTTTATATTGTTTTTACTGTTGCTATTGTATGTGTATTGATTATGAGAAACAAATCACTTAAAAATAACATGAAGAAAAATAAATAAATTAAATATTATAAAGAAAAGGAAAGCTACATATATAAGAATATCTCTCTATACCATACATATATCTCTCTATTGTTGTATAATTTTGAATCAAGGGTAACCGAGAAGAGAAATTAGTGGTGTAGTAGTGTTAGTGAATTTTAGCTGTGTGCGTTTAAGAGAAGAATGAAAAAGACAAACAACAACACTAAGAAACAATTTTTAAAAGCAGAGCCACAGATGTCGTCTGCTCACGTTGACATCTATTCCGCAACTGAATAAGATTTGTTGCTTTATTTATTATCTTGTTATTATCTACTCATATTCGTTCAGTTGTATACATATGCGCCATGAAGCAATAAACTAAGATGATGCCAACAGGTTTTCAAAATAATTTTCTACTGCGCATGTACGTCATAATAGTGTTACGTTTTTACCTTTTTAAAAACGTGTATTTATGAGTTTTTTTACAGGCAATAACAGTTTTTATTCTTAATTACTCTGTCTGTTTACAACTTTGTAAACAACAGCAATTACTCTACAAATCTTTCTTCCTAAAGATCTTCCAGCCCGATCGTAGTTATAACTTAGGTTCGATCATAACCTTTTCAACGAGAGGTTACCCACACTTAACTCCCTTTACTGGGTTAGCTCTAACTAAACTGGTTTTTTAGTTCACGATTCATTTCACGAGTTTACTCCTTATAAACTCTCTTCACACAAACTGTACTCGCCGAGTTAACTTTACTTAAGCTGTTCGTTGTTCGCAATATATCAAAAGCTCTCGAACCTCTCGATATTTCAGGTAGATTCCATTTCTTTCTTTTAATTTCTTTTTATTTCTTTTGTAGCCACCTCTTCTACCTCTTTCAGCTCTGAGTACTTGTTGTTGCTTGTTTATTGTCTGTTACTTGTTTTCTTTGCTGCTTAATTATTGTTGTCGCGGTGTTATTTTTATTTACTTTACCTCCGCTAATGATTGTTGTTGTAGATTTGGTTATTTGTAGGCAGCACGTATAGTTGTTCCTGCAGCTTTTGTTTATTTATTTTAGCGAAGTAATAAACGCAGAGGTTCCAGATCTGATTTTCGTAACAATAGAATAAAATTGTCCGTATTATATGAAATCTTAGAGAAAATTGCGGAAATAAAGGATTATGTTATTAAAGAATTAAGTGATGTTTTTTTTCATATCTAATATACACAAAATTTATTTGAAAATGTTAAATAAGTTAGAATTTATCGAAAAATATTTATGTAAATAATTAAAAAAAAAATATATTTGAAATATGTTTTTAGAAATTTGTCTCACGCAAAATTTTAAATAAATACACTTCAAAATCATTTTAGGTATTTTATAGGTATTTAGTTTTGATAAAATTAAAATAATATTATTAAATCCATTTAAGATTAAATATATATTATGTCAACAAATTTTGTCGGTTTATTTTTGTTAAGGTAAGCTATCCTAAATATAATGTTTTCTGAAAGTGCTTACTTTTAACAATACTAATAAATTCAAAAATAACTTCTTTCTTTCTCAGTCAAGAACTTCGAATCCGTAACTCTGAATCCAAGCTTGAAAGATTATGTCCGCAAACTTTTTGCCGCAAAACTTAAGGCATTTAACTACCCTATCTATCTCCGTACACCCACACATTATTACTTTACCGTCTCCAGACTTCACTCTTGGTTAAACAATTCGATTATAATTTTTTTTTTAATTATTTGTAAAAGTCCTCGACATGTAAGAAAAATTAATTTTTTTTAAATTTATTTTTAATTATTTGTAATAATAATATTACTTTAATATTAAGTCTCGCACAAGATCATTCAAGTCAGACTGGTTTGTAAAATGAGGTTTTCTCGATGGACTTCTATATGCAGATGAAGCGGTACTTACTGCTTTCACTCCGAACAGAAAAAACATCTTTTTCATTAGCCATTTCGTGACGTTTAGGAGGCCTTGGATGTAAAGAAACATCATTGTTTCGAAGAACTGGTCGTCGAGCAGATGTCCGGATATATGATTTTGTTTTTAATTTTCCTCGTAAATCCACGTATTGCGGTTATTCAGGAATAACAATCATGTTCGTGATTTTGTGGTTAACTCCATATCATTGGTTTCATAAATGACATGATCTGTCTATCGTCGTTAAGACAAACTCTTAAAGCTCTTTCACAACAACATATTTTTGGCAGCCAATATTTGTTTCTTTCATTGATAGGAAATCGAAAGTAATATTTATAAGCATTCTTAATTTGTGAAGCTATTGTATGACGTTGTGATTTTGAAGTTAATTTCCAACAGATGTAGCAAAACAAATCTTCAGAATATTTGCAAGTCTAAGCCCTTGACATACTGCAATCTAAAACAAAAATCCATTATAAATAAGCCCACTCTATGTATAAATTTTGTAAAACACTTACTATAATAACAAATACAAAATGGAAATAGTTCTTAGAGTACTTTTCAATATCAACTTATGGTTTCGATAGAATCAAACATCGGATAGGATTTGTCTTTTCGGTTTTGCAAACAAGTGTTGAGTGATGAAAAAAATTGTGTTACCTTTCATAAAAATGCATTTTGTACCGCATTTTTTACCACTAATTAAAAAATAAATAGCATTCCTAGAATATTTTTTACCTATCATAGGCTACCATTACCATAGGCCTGCCTTTATGGCTTATTTTACTTTCAATCCCACACCTGGCTTTCATTAAAATGCTTAAAATGTAAAATTTATATTTTAAGAATTTTTAAAATGTCCACCAATTTTGTGAGAAAAAAATGTTCCGCTAATTTTGTAAGAAAAAAATTTTCCGCAAATTTTGCAAGAAAACATTTTTTCGCTAATTTTGATCAAATTTAGATACTTGCATTTAATTTGGAATAAAATCAGCAATAGCCAACCGACTTTCTTGGTTTATAGCCTATTTTATTCTCAACATTCTAAGCTCTAAGCATTCTAAGTGCTTAACTTCTAAAATTTTCATTCAGAAAAATTTCTTATAACCATTTGAAAAAAAGAAAAAAAAAATATATTCAATTTTTTGTTTTTAATTAATTATTGATAATTATATTTAATATTTTAGTGTAAAATACACGATTTTACTTTAAAAACAAAACAAAAAGGTCTGTGCTTACGTCACGAACGCTCTCATCGGGAGAGAGATAAACCAACGGAACTGAGCCAAGCGTAATCTCTTGTTATATTATTCATGCATATGCGTTATAAACAATCCTAAGCCATACAAGGCTCAAAAGAGCTTATCTGTTCAACTATGGTGTAAATAATACCAACACACACATTTGCGTTTACAATATTTATACACAGCTTTAGCTTGTCACTCAATCATCTTTACACATTGAGCTTCTTGAACACTAACACATGCATACTATTGATATATAAAATATTTTTATTCAGACTTTCACCACAAGGATTTAACAACATGTGTGGTGTGCTACTCAAAAAAGAAGGTACAAATGAACATTTTTAACACATACTCGTACACTACTAACGCGCTCATATATATATGTTTATAAATACTCGTATGTAAGATTAAATTCTCATCTTTAGTTTTATTTAAAAAGCAAACACAATCAAATTGTTTTTCTTATTTTTGTTTAACTTTATCTTATTGTTTTTGTATATTTCTGTTTGATTGTTTTATTCATTCATTGATTCATTCATTTATTTGTTCGTTTATTTATTTTTTGTTAGACAAGCTGTTCACTTGTTCTATGTTCAACTCTATTTTTCATTTTATTGTAAAACTATTTGGGATTTACTAAGGGATTCATGTTAAATAAAATACTTTTATTTGTATTTTATATGACATATTTGGAAGGCACCCTACAAGCTCTAGTGGGAAAAAAAATTATATTTTACGTTAGATTTGTGGTACAAGAAGTAAAAGTTAGTAGAATTGAAGTGTGGCAACACATATGATATATTTCCTATTGGGTAAGCTTTAAAGCCATCATGATTGCATATTTGTTTTAATAGGGCTATTACAACCTACGTTTATTATAACATGAACAGTGCTAATTTTTATTGTCATCTAATACCACTTAATCTCTCAAAACTTGGCATTAACAACTGGAGAAAAAGCGCACAGGACCGCAACATATGGTAATCTATTATACGTTCAGCCAGAGACTCACAAGAGTTGTGAAGCTACATAAATAGGCTATGATAGGAGGGAGTGGCAGCCTTGTCAAACAAGGCACACTTGAACACGCATAGCGGCCCATTGTGATACCACAAAATGCATTGTCCATGTTCTATGCACCAGAGTCCTGGTGATCAAGCAGAGACACCGCAGAGTTGCAATTTCCTAGATTAAATCGGAAACCAGCCAAAGAGTCTAATCTGAATCTGACTATTGATCCGATGTCAAGGATCAATAGTTCGGATAAGCCATCGAGAAAGCGTGACGCCAGCGTAGTCTCCGCCGTGCATCAGGAGACACTGGCAGACGGCACTCCGCGTCAGCTACCCGATTGAGGTTGTAAAGGTGATATTTCACGTAGTAGTGCCCTGTTAGGAAACCAAAAAGTTTTGTCATATTTGCCCCACCCATTAGCTGCAGCTGCCCATTATCATTTTCAGTTAGTCAGCGATCTCATTTTCCATAATATTTCTATGTCCAGATACTCAACAGACTGTCATCCTCTGTGTCATTTTCTAACGCCAAGATGTAGACACGGGCAAAGCATTTGTATACCAATTTTGAGATAGAGAGAGCCCTCAGAACCAACTGATTATCAGAATATATATTGTTACAAAAATAAAAATGCCTAAAGAGAAAATACATCGCATTAGTACCTTTGGGACATTAGTACGTTAGTACCTTTGGTCGATAATGTGTTACCCTGATATTGCCTTACCGATTTGTGTATGTGACGGCATTGCCAATTCGACCATCTTTGGTTAACACAATCTTACATGTTTAAAATTAACGGACATAAAATAAAGGATGTGAGAGCTTTTTAGACATTTCCGGAAATTTCCAAACTGTAGGCAATTAGGTATATAAGGAGGTTACTTTGCCTACGTCAGTATAGTTATCGTTTTGCAGTCATAAAGTAAAGTCGTGTAAAAGCGTTGTATAAACGAATATTACGTGCAAAATAAATAAGTTGCTGTGTAAAGATAAAGTTAAGAAATAAAAACTGTAAAACGACAGCAACGTGGTGTTTATTTTTTTACGCGATTTAAAAGAACTCAAACCTTTCAAAAAGTTTAAAACGTAACAATATACAGCGTCGTATGAAACAAAAGCTAGAAACGGTATAAAAACTAATAATGTCGTTTATTTCTGAAAGTATTTCATTTCGTAGGAAAAAAGTAAAATTTGTTGTTTTTCAATTTGTTTTTAAGACTAAGTTTCGCAAAAGCACACAGGGGATTGGTTTACACAGAAATGGAAAACTTTTCCGTTTATTGACGAATCAAAATCTAATTTAATAACGTATACAGTGAAAAGTATGCCTAGTAGAAGGCCTAATCCTTGCAATTGTAAAAATAATTTTATGCATGAAACACACACCAGGGTTAGCCAGAGAGTCCATTGAAGAAAATACTGGTGACGTCCTTGATTGGCCGGTACAATCACTCGACTTTAACCTCTTTGGTATAATGAAGGGGAGCAAATAAACTCTTTGAAAATGTACAATAAATATTAATTTGTTGCTTTTGTCTTGCACACCGTTATTTGAAGATATCGATTGTTTTTGTTGATATTTCAAAAAACGTCAATTTTATCTCAATATATTTTTTAGTGTAAGCTTAGTGTATATAAAGGACGACCAAAATTGAGGTTTTTTAATTTTTCCGCCATTTTTGTTCTGCTTGTAGTTTTTTCAAAACTTTTATTTTACGATTCCAAATACATTCCAGTTAGTTAATATCGAACGTTACACGAAGTAACAGCGTGTTTTTATTATTAAAACATTTTTGAAAATGGCAAAAGTTTTCAAGAGAAACAATGGATCTTTTGGAAAAAAAAGTTCGAAATTCGTATTGTTTCTCGCAGAAGAGGAGTAAATTGGCCACTAAGATCCTTTAGCTTTGTGAAGATTCTTGAAATCGAAAGTGTACAGCAATAAGCCCTCAACAGTTAATGAGCTTAAAACCAACACTTTCGGGCAGATATCAACCATTTGTCAACAATTTATTGAAACACGTGATTGATAATTTTGGTGAAAGATTGGAAGCCAGTAGGGGAGTCACTTTACCGACCAAATTTTTCATTTTTAACCGGAAACTATTTGTAATAATCTGAAATAAATATATTTTTAATATTTGAAAAAAAGTCTTTTTTTACCCAAAAACTTTTTTTCTAAATGAAATATTTTCTAAAATTAATGACACATTTAGTTTTGCACGACACTGTATATTAAAGATCCCCTAATACTAAGCCTTGTGTTAAACCAGCCAATGATGGAAATCGTCTTTATCTCCGCCTGGAAAACATTGGTAGGCATACCTATGAGTTCTCAAACTTTAGTTTTCGATTACTAAGTGTTTTTATATCTAAAAAACTAGCGGAGTACCCTAAATTTTAGGTCTAACGTAGCTAATGTTCGCTTCTCATATAATTCGAAAACAGTAACAGAAAATGACACACTAAAAATACCAAATTTAAGAAACACATTCCTCTATGTTGATCGATAAGTATAAGAATAATGAATAAAAATTCGATCATTCAACCACTCTGGTCTGTAACATTATATTGAGTGCACGGTCACGTGCCGTTGTGGTATGGTAGGTAAGACACCTGCCTACCACCCAGAAGGTCCTCAGTTCAATACCAGACCAAATTATCTCAAAAAGAAAAAGTTTTTCAACGGCGGTATCACCTTATAACATTAGTTAGTAACTGGTTATGAGTTTTAATACTATTAAAAATTTCTCTAATACATTTGCCGTTCGGATGAGGCGTTAAGTTCTAGGGCCCTTTTAATGAATCTAAAAATAGAATTGGGTGCAGCTCATTGACTAAGGGGTGTCCTCATATTCTTCATGGAATGTTATTGGAATTATTAAAACTTAATCGGTAGTCATTATTGCATAAATATATAATAACTTCAATATAAATCCCCAAAATGTAGGCTGCTTCAATGTTAACTTTTGCCAACATTTGTTGTTTATTAACAATTTTTGTGACCTATTTTTTTCTTCTCTTTTGATGGTCCTTTAACAATAATCTAAAATTCTTGGTAACACTTAACAAGACATTTCAAATTTCATGGTTTATTTGTTCGTTATGGTTTTTGGTATTGTTTTGTGCCCAATATTATATACAAAACCTACATATCCACCGATATGCGAGTAAGTAAGTAAATCTCTGTTACGAAAAATGACATATGCTGTTTGGATGATTTTTTTTCTAGTTTTGTTTTAACGTAAGCATATGAAAAATAAAGAAGAATATGAGAATTGAATGAAATGAAGAAGAGAAATCCTTGTAGAAGTATTTGTTTTAGTTCATTTGTTTTGTTGTAGTGGACAGTTGTTTTATTTTGTGGAATTTGCTACAAATTTTTCTTTATTTTTGTCTTTGTTTTTGGGTGACAGTACTCTTTTTAGGGTTATTTGCTTGTATGTGAACATGAAAATGGTCATCCATACTCTTTTTTTTGTTGAACAAATTATTTGATATGTTTCACTTGAACAGTTTTTTCTTTTTCTTAAGATTGAATGGATCAATTCTTTCAATCTTTTACGAATTTATTTCTTTGCTTGTATGAAGTTTGTTTTCTTACACTGTTTTATTCATCTTTTTATTGTATTTCTTATTATAGCCACTATAAGGGTGTCATTTCCTAGATTATGGAGTCTTAAATTTTTATTTATTTTTTATCTTGTTTTTATTTTATTTGAAAATAAAATTTTTTTTCTCTTACAAGGCCTAATATTTTATGTCTCAATGGTTTTGTTTATCATGAATAATTTATTATGCGAATAAATATTTTCTATCTTTTAGGAAATATGCCTATAGAAAGAGATTTTTAAATTTTTATATAAAAGCAAATGCAAAAACATTTTATTTTATTGTTAAAAATTTGTGGATTTCTTGGATTATTTTTTCTTAAAACAAAAATGCAAAGGGATTTTGCAAATAATTTTAATTTTTTTTAAGCGCTAAACTGTGGCTAAGCTTTATGAAAGAAAAATACGTTTTTTTTTTTCTGTAGGATAACATACTCCAATGTAATTTATTTTGGGTTCAAAATTTTAGTTAGTGCTTTTGGCTGCCTCAATCTATAAGAAGATTTCCGACTTTTACGGTTACCTAATGAATTTCAGTCAATAGCATTTCGGATATGGCAATTTCGTTTGATGACCTACACAGAATAAGTCCGATTTAGTTCCATATATTCCTTGTAACTAACAGCCATCTGTTTCTGTCGATCAAATTTGTCAAAAGATACTGTTAGGAAATAAAAATGCCTAAAAAGAAAATACCCCACATTAGGGACTGTATTGTGGGATTTTCGTCAATTCGTTTGTGTCAAGGTTGTGATTGAATTACCCTAGTAATGCCGTACTGATTTGTATATTTGACGGCATTGCAAATTTGGTAACATAATCTTACATGCTTAAAATTAACGGATATAAAATAGAGCACAAAATTAAATATTTCCGCAACTCTCTAAACTGTAGGCAATTAGGTATATAAAGAGGCTGATTTTCCTACGTCGATATAGTTATCTTTTTGCAGTCATAAATTAAAGTCGTGTTTAGGCGTAAATAAAAGTGTTGTACAAACGAATAATAAGTGCTAGATAAATAAGGTGGAGACCGTATAGTTATAATTGTATACTGTAATGTGAGGAAATAAAAACCGTAAAACAACAACAGCAACGTGGTGTTTAATTTATTTTGAGCAATTAAAAAGAACTCAAATGTTTTAAAAGGGCTACAACCTAACAATACGTATTATTCAACAGAAGCACTGATTAGCAAAAAGAACAGGAGGGAAATCTTAATAATAATTAAAGCATAACTTCTTCATGATATGAACTATCTCAGAGATCTGTCACTGACAAATCTAGTAAAATATTTTTACGTTTTAGCTTTTTAAAACGTTTTAGATGTTTTAAATTGCTTTAAATAACCGAAGCGAGTTTGTTATTTTTATACAGTCTTAGTATCCAAATTAACTTTATACACAATGTCTAACTTATTTAACTTCCACATATGTAGTACAAAAAATTTATTCAACACTTACTAAGCTCAAGTCTACATCGACTTTACCTTGTGCCTGTTATGCTATGTTTGCACGCCAACATTTTTTCACCATTCGCTCCCTCATTCATAATTCAACCGCCGATTATGGACTTAATCACATAAATTTTCATACAAAATTTTGAGAAAGAGCAACTCAAATCGTAAACAACTATATTTCTATTATGCTAAGTACTCTTAAATTAGGTAGCGTTCTACTTTAAAATTTTAAAGTTAACGTAGGCTTAGCAGAAGAATTTTATGCTATTAATCGATTTGTAATACAACATTAAGGAATTTTCCTTAACAAAGGTTTAACAAGCTATCTTAATTATTATAGCCACAAGTACATAGTTGTTTGCATAAGTTGCATTCAATTCCATGATCGTTAACTTTATAGCTTTAAATATTGGTGTATCTTTTTAGGTGTATTCATTTTCGTAACAATATATGAAAAGTATCGGTTGGTTTACATGAGGATCAATGGATTTTTACATTCATACGGCTTAAGCATGGAGTTTGGAGTAGATTATTAAATGTAGAGACGCCAGATGGCCTTGATTTCGCAAGAATTTTTACAGCTTGTCAAGAATCCTGGATAAATATATGTTGCCAAGATTTCCTTAATTTTTCATTGCACAAAGTTTTATAAAAAGCTATTACAAATTTTAGTTAACTAATAACGTAACATTATTATTGTTTCTTAGTCTAATATATCTAAAACATTTAAAATTAACAGCCTGGCCCACGATGTC
The DNA here is from genome assembly GCA_023159175.1 of Wohlfahrtia magnifica. Lineage (NCBI taxonomy): Eukaryota > Metazoa > Arthropoda > Insecta > Diptera > Sarcophagidae > Wohlfahrtia > Wohlfahrtia magnifica. The sequence continues at coordinate 1,760,801 of JAKWBJ010000186.1, read as the reverse complement.
GAACGTTATCGTTTCGAACGACAAACAGCTGATTTACGATAAACTAATATTTACTAGTCGAAAGAAAATTAAAACGAACGATAGTGTAAGCATTTCAATATAAAATTGCGGTTCACTATATCGTTTTTCTTATGTTTGTACATACAGAAATATCAAAATTACTCACTTGTTTTTATCGTTTGCATTACGAAATACACACTGAAGCACTTTGGAATGCTTACTCTTGTACCCGGCTTCATTGCTAGATGTTTGGTCACTATAAAGGCTTCAATTTGTAGCCACCATCGTATAAAATAAGCAAAAATTATTTTCTTAAATTTTATTTTTTGTTTATTTGTTTAGTAATTCATTTACAGTGTGAAAAATCATAACTCATACACATTTCCAAAATCAATTATTTTAAAAAATATATAAACACAAATAATATTGTTAGGTTTTTACCTTTTATTTATGAGTTCGTACGCGTAGATTGTAGTTTAAATAAAATAAATTTTGTGTTTGGTTTTAATTAAAAATCCTTTATTCAACACAGTTATGTGCACCACTGCTGGTAATCTTTTTATAGGCAATAACAATTTGTATTCTTAATTACTCTGTCTGTTTACAACTTTGAAACAACTTTGTAGAGATTTTTCTTCCTAAATATCATTCAAACCGATGGTAGTTATAACTTGGGTTCGATCACAACCTTTTCAACCAGAGGTTATCCACGAACTTAACTCTCTTTACTGAGTTAACTCCAACTAAACTGGTTTTTACTTCACTACTAGCTTCACAAGTTTACTCCTTATTAACTCTCTTCACACTAATAACACATTCGCCGAGTTAACTTTACTTAAGCTGCACTCGCTGAGTTTACGACACATAAACCGATTGCTGTTCGCATCGATGTGCTGTTTATATGGCCGAGTAAACAACACATCGAAAGCTCTTGAACCTCTCGATATTTCAGGTAGATTCCATTTCTTTTTTTTAATTTCTTTTTAGTTCTTTTGTAAACATCTACCTCTTTCAGCTCTTAGTACTTGTTGTTACTTGTTTATTGTTTGTTACTTGTTTTCTTTGCTGCTTAATTATTGTTGTTGAGGTGTTATTTTTATTTACCTTATCTCTGCTAATGTTTGTTGTTGTAGATTTGGTTATTTGTAAACAGCACGTATAGTTGTTCTTGAAGCTTTTGTTTATTTTAGTGAAGTAATAAGTACAGAGGTTCCCAATCTTATTTTCGTAACACTACCGCCCACTTAAGCCTCTTCGTCCCGACTAGGCCTGTTCGTCCCGAATTTTTTATTTTAGTTCTTGGGCTGTTGTGTTTCTGTATTCGGTAAGCTACATCGTTCAGTCTCTTGTTTACCTTGTAAGGTCCATCCCAGTTAGACTGTAATTTGGGAGTTAGTCCTTTCTCCAGCTGTGGATTATAAAGCAGTACTAACTGTCCCTCTTGGAAATGCTCAGTATTTGCCGATTGAGCACCTCCAGGCTTATGACTTTAGCATTGAACACCGAAGTGGCATAAAACATAGAAATGCTGATGCGCTCTAACGTCGGCCTTGTAATTTGGAATGTAAAAATTGTGTGAAAGCTGAGCGGAAGGAAGCAAAATAAAAAATAAGAGGCATTGTTTCTTAAAATAAGTAAAATATGATGTCTTAACTATACATTTTTTTATATAATAACGGCTGTACGACTACGGATTTTTGATACTGTATTTTAGTTTGTTCACATTTTTTACCACCAACTTCCAGTAGTACCATAGTTACATTTTTCTTAGTAAAATGTCTACATTTAAGCGCTTTTTATTGCATATTGGAGATTTTTTGGTGGAATTACTATACGGCTATTTAGTTATTTATTTGAATTACGTTTGAAACGTAAAGCCAAGCAAACGATAAATCGTAAGATAGTGAGCCGCTGTTATGAAAAGAAAGTTAGTGACTGCCTTTCGTTCAAATAAATTTTCTTTCGACAGGCTGTAAATTTTTATAGTAGGTCTTCGAATATGTTAATTTACAAATTTGACCAAAAATTTTTATTTAAAACGAGCTTTATTAAAACAAACATGATCCGTTTTTCGCCATTTTTGTGATAAAGCCATTTCCCATCAGTGTAGAACTTCTGGATTTTCTAAGCGAAAAACTAAACCAATTGCGTCGTGCAGGCCTTTACGGAATTTAAATTTAAAACAATAAGAGAGTTCTGCACAGAATGTTCAAGTTATAGGCTCTATGGTGGATGTACCAAAACTCTCCAGCGAACCTGTCTCAGGCTCTCTCGGGCTTATCAAAGATATGTGTGATCTAACGTTATCTTGATGAAACAACCTCGTTAATTGTTCACAGAATCGAATCTATAGTTTGACCATGTTGTAGAATCTTGTACAATTTCCTTCCAATGTCACCCTGTCCTGGCTTTGCCTTGCTTCGTCCAAAAGCCCTTTCGCACATTATTCATTTTTCATCGCTCAATCATGCATTTAAAATTGTCAGAAATATAAAACCGATAATTTGTAACCGAAGTTTTTCGAATATTTTTGACTGAAATGGTTCTTTTTTAATCAAAGCTTTTATTCTATAAATGTCAAACATTTTTTAATGTTGAATGTGGCGATCATAATTCCATGTATGAATTATGCATAGAAATTTTTTTAGAGATACTACAATAGGCCATAGGACTTCCAGGTAAACTCAGTAACATCATAAGTTATTCGCAATTGCGCTATAGTTTTATTTGGTCAACTCTAAACTCAAAATACTCAATCATTTTTGAATTAAAGCAATAAACTTCGTTTTAAGTGCTAAACAACTATTCAAAATTTGCTGTCAAATTGAGAGTTTATTAGGTTGCACAACAGTGCATAGACGAATATTCTTTATTTGAATAAATGATATGAACTTACTTATATATCAATTGTAATTGATTTGTTTTTCAATTCAGTTTTGTTCTAGTTTTCTGTCACTTCGTAAATAATTGCCTACGTATGTATCTGAATACATATCTTTGACTCTGTTAAACAAAACTTGTTAAATATTTGATAAAATTTGAATTTCTAAAAAGGGTTTGATTTTCTATAAATATTGTTTAAATGCAAGTTGTTTAAAATTTCAAGATTTTGTTTAACAACGAACCAAATTCAAGACACGTTTCACTAAAATTGTTGCGAAAAATACAAACATTTTTTGGAATTTTAAGAGGCAGCCGACTGAAACGTTAGACGAAAAATTTAATGTTTATTTCAAACATTGGACAATAAAAACGTTGTTGCTTCTCTTATTCTCTTTTTTTTTTCTTTTTTCCGCTATCAACAGAATCTTTACTAAATAAATATTTAAGAAATAAAAAACAGATTCACTTTTCTACCATCACCCACCACACTAAGAGTGAAAATAATAAAATACAATAAAATAAGAAACAAGCAAAAAGAAAAGCCTCATCGAATATTTCTGTCACGTCTAGACATAATTTCTCCAATCATTTATTACCTAATTAAGTGGAAGTGTAGAAAATATCCTCGATAAAATGAACAGGCAATAGCAAAAAAAAAAAAAAATCATAGGAATTCTATTAAAAAAAATGTTTTCTTTATAACTAAATTTCTTTCATAAAAATGAAAAAAAAACACATACAATTTTCTACAAATAAAAATTTCTTTAACATAAATTTCCTTCTGTAGTTTTAATAATCCAATATAAGTAATCCATATATGACTCGATTAAAACTAATTCTATTAGATAGAGAATATATTTGTAAGTTTATTTTTTTTCCAAAAATTAGTACCGGGTTTGTGTAAAATAAATTCTTGAACATCAAATAAGTCTATAAAGCATCGTTCGGCAAACTAATATTAATGCATATTACAATTGTGGTAGTAATTAAGAGTCTATCACTCAGGTCACTTTGCGCTGTATTTTTCCACTTGTTTTCTCTTTACTTCAGTAGCCGTTGGCGAAATCGGCTATAAAGCAATGCACTATGTGATCATTTAGAACATAGTTGAACAGAAAAGCTCCTTTGACCCTTATGTGGCTGAGAATAATCTACAGCAGTAATGTGCAATAGTAAAATTATAGTTGTGTTAGTGAGAACATGGAAAATACTCTCTCAGAGAGAGTAAGGCTGATTTTTTAAAAAAATTAGTTCGTCGATGTTTCAGTGACAACTGAATGCAAGATAATAAGACATTTTTAAAATAATTTTTTTGTTCCTAAAAAAATTTGCGTACATTCTCCACGCATGTGCGTTCGTCGCTGTCTCATTGTAAACTAAAAGCAAGAGCGTAAGAATACTTGTGAACTGAACATGAACAATTGTTCTCTGAAAAGCTCATAACTGATCTACAGCGTATATGTATACACCTGAACGAAAATGAGCAGATAATTACAAGATAATAAATAAAATAAAAAATTTTGTTTAGTTGTGGAATAAATGTGAATGGAAATGAACGTATTTGCTTTTAAAAATTGTTTATTTGTATTGTTGTTTTCCTTTTTAGTTTATCCCTTCAACACACACAGCAAAAATTCACCAGCGCTACTACATAACATATTTCTCTTTATGGTCACCCTTGATTTAGAGCAGATTTCGACAAAGAGCTGCTCTTCTTTTGTGTTTTCACAGGTACGTAGTCACACACATAGGCAAAAAATAAGCATAATTAAAAAAAAGTAAAGAGAAAACAGGCCGAAAAATACACTACAAAGTGGTCTGAGTGAGAGAGTCTCAATTACTAACACAATTGTTAAATATATTAATATTAATTTGCCGAACTCGGATTTAAAGAGATTTAAGAGCGGTTAGCTTCATTCTGTTCTAAAAATTTCGATGCCGGAGTTGCAACTTGTTTGGGTCGGCTATCATTAAAAAAAACGAACAATACTATGGCTTAAGCTGTAAGATAATGGGGTCACTAAACACTAGTTGGCTATTCAAAAAATCTTAATGTTTAGTTGCCACATAAATTACTGTAAAGAAGTTCGAGTGACCGAATTACCTACTGTGAAAACGCATTCAAACCGAGCCATTTTGTAAATGGATTATTACGATAATAATATGAGATTACGAAAAAGCTTTTTCCATTAATCCTCTTGGGAGCATCTGGCATCCACAAAGCATTTTTGCCTAGTAACAGTTGAAACTCGAAATCATAATGGAAATTTTCCTTTTTCATATCTGATTTTCGAAATTTGGTTTGCTGGATATTGTATGTAACACTCTATCCAGCACACCACGTCAAATGCGATAATAATCATAATAATTCCCATAACATTCGTGGAAGAACACAGAGACTTCTCTCATTCATTGATTTTCTGCACCCGATTCTATTTTTAGATTAATTAAAAGGGACCCACACTTTAACGCCAGCTCCGATCAGCAAATGCATTACAGAAGTTTTGAGTATTAGTACTCATAAATAGCTACAAGCTAATGTTATCAGGTGATACCGCTGTAAAAAATGTTTTTCTTTTTCAGATAGTTTGGCCTGGTATTGAACCGTAAGACAAATATACGATAACATAAAACGATTATTTTTTATGGGCAAAGGCCGGTGATATATCCGATCATAATCAAATTATCAAACGTAAAAAACTTCACTTTTTTCTTTTTTAAGTCCAGCACTCGGCGAATAGCCCCTACACATGTAGTTGGTACTAGGAACATTGGTTTTCGTTGCTACAAAAGTCTGTTGGTCTCACGTATCTTTTATTCCTACAAATATTGTCCTCCAAATATTGATTCCTATATGTATTGTTCGGTCATTGTCTATATGTCTATTGAGACACTTCCGGAACTTTGAAGCTGTAGGCAATTAGGTATATAAGGAGGCTTCTTTGCCTACGTCGAGAAGTTATCGTTTAGCAGTCATGAAGTCGTGTTGAGGCGTAAATAAAAGTGTTGTATAAATGAATATTAACTGCAAGATAGATAAGTTGGAGACTATACAGATATAATTATATACCGTAAAAAGTGAAATAATAAACAACAAAGTAGCGTTTGTCTTATTTTGACGCAATTGAAAAGAACGCAAACATTTTAAAAAGGCTAAATCGTAACAATATTTTAATTATTACAAGTGGAGTGGCTAAGACCATATGCTCAGTGTCGTATAACAAAGTAGAATCTTTATTCGCAATTGAAGCCAACACCACCGCTTTGAGATACTAGCACACTACCAACTAACCTACCATAACAACCATGGTAGTTTTATTTCCATGATAATATTTCCGTCTGAAGTGCATAACTGGTTGAATTCGTCTTTGTAATAAGCGAATCGTTATTATTTTAAGTGCGCAATGATTGTGCTTCTGTTAGAGTTTGCATAGTATCGGATTTTACACGTGACTACTATTATTTTTTGTTCAACATATGCTTTGATTGGTTGTTTTGTGCGGTATATTCCCAACTAAGCCTTTCCAAGTACAGCTATTTATTTAAAACAGTGAAATATCGCGTGTGCGTCTTAGAGTTCTGCTATATTTGACAACCGATTTAACAGCTGATAGTTGCTTTCTGTTTAGTTTGGTTTGACATTTCATTATGGATAGACTTACATCGGAGCAACGATTGTAAATTGTTGAATTTTTCTTATCAAAATAATGGTTCTATTCATCAAATTCACATATTCAAAATGTTGTTCATTTGTCCACAAGTTTATGTTGAAACACCATTACGTCAACAGAAAAATACTATTTGGTCCGCTTTTTGGGCTGGCGGAGTCATTGGTCCAAATGCTTTCAAAAAGAATTATGGTCAGAATGTTACTGTCAACGGTGGACGATGTAGGAACATAATTAGAAATTTCTTCGTACCTCATTTAGCTGGCATTAATCTTGCTGCCATGTGCCACACAGCGCATGCTACAATTGAGTTACTCAAAGAAACTTTTGATTAAAGAGTAATTTCACGTAATGGTCCAATTAATTAGCCACCAAGATCATTTGATTAATCCCTATTGGATTATTTTCTTTGTGGTTATGTAAAGTCACTTGTATACGTCGATAAACCGGAGGCAATTGAACACCTAGAAATCAACCTTCAAAGAGTTATTTGCGAAATATAGCCGCATATACTGCGAAAAGTTCGTGAAAATTAGATTGTGCTTTATATGTGCCAGCCATGTCATCCAGACGTCAAAGATCATATGTAAGCATTGATGTCGTAAAATTTTCTATCCGACAAAGCCTGTTTCATTGATATTAAAACTATATTTCTTTATTTTATTTTGAGTTAAACTTATGTATTTGTAAAATAACACCCGATTTGTTGTTAGTTATAGAATTTGTCTTTATTAGCATGCATACCGTAATGAGTGTAGCAAAGACGTAGGGCTCCCTTACTACCCTTAGCTTTAGTATAAAAAAATACCATTCTCTAAAGTACAATTTGCTATACTGTAGTACACAGTTGGCAATGACTTCATTACTGTACACTCCTAATAATCTTCACCATTGTGCATGTGATAATACCATAACAATTAAATTTTTTTTGTTCTTTTTTCTTGAATCTTTTGTTTTAACATGTCTCAAGAAGGTCATGCCAGTAGTTGTCATTAAGACATGCCAGAAAAAAAAAGAATCAAATTTACACAAAAATTTCTATTTGTGCCTGCCAAAGATTTTATTCATTATACAGCCTAACAATTCTTTTGTTCTGTACTTTGCTTTATTTGTAATTCTTTTCAACTAATTTGGCAACATTTTAGACGACTAGTTAACCTCTCCCCCAGCCAGTCACTGAGTGTTGGTTTTTTTTTAGTTTTATTCAAGTGAAAAATATATATTTTCTTTAAATTTTTTTTCGAACTATTTTATTAAGTAAAATGTGTAAGTTTGTGCCTTAATTTATACTTGTATGTGTGTACTTTTTTTGGCAGTGTATTTTTTCATTATTGAACACTTGGCTGAAAACTCTCTAGAAGAAAAAAAAAATAAAACTACTTGAACAGTTTTGCTGTAAACCACTTGTCATTGGCTTTTGTTGTCAATGTAAACGTTTTACTTTATGCTGGTACTTCTTTTTTCCTTTCCATTTTGTGCTTTTTTTTCTGCAGTTTTTTCTTTTTCTTTTGCATCGTTATTCTTTGGAGGGAATTTGTTTCGATTTTATCACTTCTTGAAGTGGAAACTAACAATTTACTTTGAGACTTAAAATATTTTTTTTGTTATTGCAATAATGTTGTTGTATTGAATAATAGTTTTGGATTTATATTTAATATAAATCAGATAATTAAATTTAAAAACATATATTTTGAACTGTAAGAAATTTCCTAGAAAATATTTTAAATATTTATTATTTCCGGAAAGAAGT